>OY856410.1:1153817034-1154222034 GCA_963693085.1 Alisma plantago-aquatica | reverse complement strand
CATACAAGATCTAGGAGGAGCCGTACTTCTATGATCACCCACACCCTTGGTCAGTCCAAATCTATCGTAGTGACATACAAAGTCCAACTACAAAATAGGCTAGTTTGCAATGGTATATAGCCACAACACTAGTGAAAACTGAGTTACGACCATAGCCACACTCCTTCCAAGGTATGACCACAACCATCATCAAATCATATCACAAATATACTGAATCACATCACTTGAGATACGGGCTCGACCATTCTCCTGCCAGGGTATGACCGCAACCAATCATGTGAAATTAATATACTCAATAGTATACGAATCCAAGCTTCCACTAAGGGAGAACAAGTTTCACTATCCAGCAAGTACTAACATTTAACTTGATTAATTAATCCAATTGGGTATCTTTTAACATCAATCAAGTTACAACGTATAAGCCCTAAACAAACTCTACAAAGATAAGTATATATTACAACTCTAGAAATATAAAACATATGAAGTAACTACTTATCACATCATCTCTTGATATCACTACCATACAAAGCCATCAACATTATCACATCACTAGGGGATATCAATCCCTCATCACATCACTGGAGGATATCACCTCACACAAGGCATTGAGCCTCTACCATGTCATAAGACCCAAACCACATATTTCCTGCACATCATCATCATATCTCATGCCTCATAAAGGCTCTCAATCATTACCCTATGTCATATAAAACACATCATAGAATTGATATGACATTGATTCGACCTGCATGGTTAGGATTACACAAGTAGGAGGGAGATAATGCATCATCATTGCATACTAACACTTTCAATAATACGTACAACTATATTATAATCCCATATTAGGGTTAGGGTTTAAACATAATATCCAATTAGGGTTTCCAAAACATCATGTAGCATTACCCCTAAGTATCATTACTTCCCACATTATTGGAACACTTTTAGTCCATCATTATCATTACTGAATAACAACACATAGGAACCATATGTCCATGGATTATCATCGGTCGAAGAAAGTGATAGGTCACAAACCATGTGACTGAAGATCATATGTAATTATGGTTGAAAGGCATCTTCAAGGAAAGCGATTGAAGAAAACTAGGTCTTCAACGGTTAAAGAAACCATATCATACAAACGGTTGAAGAGAAACACTATGGTGAAAGACCATCAATCCATGCAACCGAAGAGAATACTACACATCATCAGCCAAAGGAAAAGAAAACATAGGGGAAGACCACTGGGTTGAAGGGAATTCAAGTTGAAGGTAATTAGGTGGAAGACTATATCAGTAACCAAAGAACTTCACACCGACATTCATCGACCGAAGATCAGGGTAAGCCAAATGACCAAACCAAGGAAAAACCATCTCAACAACCATCAAGCTTCACCAATCCTTTGACTATTTAGAAAATAGAATGAAGAACATATTAGAGAGAAAACCACTATCAAATCATGATCAAAACAGGTGGTTGCCATCTTGAAAATTGAAACTTCAAGAAAAGAAGTTTATTAAGGAAAAAATATGTCTGAAACCATAGAAATCTGATCACCAAACATAGAGAAAGCCAACCATGATATGAGGAAGAAAACCAAAGTTCCAAACCATCATACACAAGTGAAATCTTCATGATTAAGAGAGAAAATAGATCCAAGGTATAGAGAAACCATCTCTTAAAACACATTAAAGAATCCAAAATCTCTCTCCTCCATAAAGTTTAGGCTTAAGAATTAGGGTCGGGTAAAGGAACAACTACATGCAAAATCATAATAGGAACTCAAATTCTGAGCAACATATCATCATCAACAACATGTGATCACATTTTAAGAATAAGAGTTGCATGTAGAGTTAAAGTGAAATGATAGTAGAGAAAAGAGTTATATAACCCACCTTAGATGATGGTGCAACTGCCTCCAAGCAAGAAGCTCCAAAACAAAGAGAGAAGCCTAGTTTTGACCTCTTCCATGACCAAGCTAGTCATCACCTCAAAAGAGAAGAAAAAGAACCCTAGGTTAAAGGGCAAGAAAGAGAACCAAAATCCCAAGGTCGAAAATGAAAGAAGAAGGAGAAGATATTCATCCGACTTAGGTATTACCATGGAAGGCCATGGATTCAACCTCTATGGAGAGGAGTTTCTCAAAAGATCACAATGGAGAACCATGGGTTCGACCAAGAGAAGAGAAAGAACTTGGGTTTTACAAAGAAAAAAGATCAAGAAGATGGATCACTTACCAAGGATCAAAGATCACCAACAAAGCAACAAGAGATGATGCTCCAATTCAAGATCACCACATGCAAGATAATCAGCTACCAAAGCTCCAAGGGTGATCTCCTCTTCACCAACAAGCTCCTAGGGATGATCTCCAAAGATGAGAGAGAGAAAGAGGGTGAGAGAGAATCATATGCATGGGAAAAGAAAGGTACATATACCCAAAGGTAGAGAGAGGTGGAAAGGGATTAGGTATCATGCACATAGGTGCCACATGTCCCTCAAAGAACAAACATGCATCCACTAAAACCATGCAACCAAGATAGGTCATGTAAACTAAAGCAAGTCAACAACCTCACTTGTCCTAGAGGACCATCCATCGAAGGAAACATGGCCACAAAGGCTCATGGTCAAAGAGAAACCAACGACCAACACATGAAACCCTAGGTCATGTTTGACCCAAAAAGGAGTTCCAACCTTCTTCGACTGAAGGGATCTCAAGGATCCACCAAAAATCCATTGAATGAAGAGATTAAAGCCAAGAACATCTAAGATGGTCATTGAAAAATCAATAACTCAAACAGTCTACATGTGGTCCACACCAAACTAGGGCATCTAAGAAAACCCTAGAAATAACACCCAATTCAATATAGATTTTGTTTTCTTCTTTTATATTGAATTCATAATCAGAGTCGATATTGATGGATGATAATCTTTCTAGTTTGAGGCCATATATTGATTAAGAATTACAGTATGACCAAAATAATGAAAAGAAAGTTTGACTGTATTGTTGAATTTTAATAAATTGTTATTTTTCATTTGAATAGTCAAAATAATGCACTCGGATATAAGAATTCATCTAAAGGTCCTCTCATAAAGTTAATCAAAAAGAGATGAGAAGTAATTGGTTTTTATTGTTTTGGAATTATCTTAATCTTTGTATCCCTTACTTCATAATATTTTGATAATGTTGTGATCTCTATTTGTCCTTCGTGTTCTCTTTCTAGGTGATGAGAATGACTTAAAAGACTTCTCATCATGTTGTTTAGTAAAACTTGAAATGGTTCCAATAACTAATACAATGTCAAATCCCTCAATGTGTTTTAGTCACTCATAAAGTATTGGCCATTGATAGAGAGAGATGACAACTGGTTCTCATAAGGAAATGGAAACAAAGATTACGGGAAGTCTTAGACAATGGAGGAACACCTACTCATAAGTACTTTCTGAATTATTTTTAAGGAACATAATCTGGTGATTCTCAAACTCAAATAATTTGTCATTATACTCCAATAAATTAGAAAGTTTTACTAAAGCCCATCAAACCACCTAATTATTTTCACATTACTTTGTTCATTCTATCTATGATGATGAGAAGAGATGGCTACAAAGAAATGAGATCACCATTGAATGATAACAACACACATAAAAGAGAAGACAAATACAATAGGAATGACTATCCTACCAAAAAATCCAATGAAGAACATATATTATGAGATAAATGGTGGGTATGGGATATAAGAAGGATAATGTTGGGATCGTTCTAGATTTTCAAAACTAGACTCCTATTCTAGCACATTTAATGATCAAACTAGACTAAATTAGAAGACCATGAAACTATAAAGGATGCATAATATATACTAGGCCATCATTCAAACATTGCCAATGCCCTTCACACTTTCCAAAGGTATAGAAAAGTCTTGTGAGCATTAAGTGAAGTCCTCATATGCAAAACCAATTTTTCTTTACAATCATATAAAATTGCATGTAGAAATCAAGGGCCATTAGACATAATTAATACAATTAGACTAATAAAATAAAAAATATAGTACATTGTATCATAAGCCAAGATAGACCATTTCCACAATATGTAATATAGACTGACAATATCCTTCTCCACCTTTAGTTAAACTAATTTTCCACTAATAAAATCATATAGACTCACAATATCCTTCTCCACCTTTAGTTAAACTAATTTTCCACACAAGTAATTATTCCCATGAGAAGTATCCTTTCAATCAACTACACCAAATATCTATAAAATTATACTAATATTTTTAATTCTTTACTTTTTTTTAGATAAGGTAAAATAGTATTCCAACCAAAAACAAGTATAGGGTCACACAAAATCCCGTATATTACACAACATTAGACCAAGTCCCAATTTCTAAGGACCATAGTCTCCATTCCTACCGAATCATTGGGGTAAGATCTATAAAAACCCCTCATGCTATTTACAAGGTTATCAAAAAAGGTGAAGGAGTCAGTACTACTCTTTCCATGAGTCCTCCTATTCCTCTCATTCCACAGCGAGAAAACTAGTAGACATAGGATATTTCCTCCAAAGCCACACATCTTCTTTTTCCTTTTAGTTTCCTTCAAAATCTAGGTGATAGCTCCATCAAGGCTATTAGGGGGGCACCCACCCCAACCACATTTTAGACTAGCTTGGCACCAGCTGTATTTGGAGTACTCACATTCAAAGAACAAGTGTTCATGGCTTTCCTCAAACCTATTACAAAGGCTGCAAATGGGATTTGTGTCAAGATCCCATCTTCTAAGTCTATCAACTGTGGGCAGCTTCTTCAGCAGACTTCTATACAAACAGAATCTCCATTTGGGAGTATGCAGTTTCTCTCAAAGGATCATGTCCCATTGGACATGGGGTTGCTGATAATTGATCTCCCATGGTTTAGTATGGTTATTGAGGTACCACCCACCTTTGTCAAAGTAGTAATCTATCCTTGAGTGCTTCCACCTCTCAACCATGGCTTTCCAAATGTTTGAGATGTCTTTCCTTCTCATCTATTAAGCATCAGGTTCCTGTAGCACCTCGCCATATGTAATGTGCATCCATTTCACCCAAGGTGAATCCATGTTCCGAAGGAAGCAGTCCATCTTCCTAGTTGTCGCTGCAGTGGCCAGGTCCATTGGATCTTTAAGACCCAGACCACCACACTGGTAGGACCTCATAATGGTTTCCCATGAGATGGCATGATTCTTTCCTCTCCAAAAGAAACCAGAAACCAAAGAATGCATATGTAACAGGATGGAAAGTGGAAGAGTCACCCATCGACAACAATATTGTATTTTGCTTTGTAGAACATACCTGATAAAAACAACCCTACCCACCATGGAAACATTAAATCATACCCATTTGTCAATAGTTCTTCTGAGATCTTCAAGGCATCCAACGAAGTCCCCACTCTTCCCCTTACCCCCCGACAGTGGGATGCTATGGTATTTGGTTGGGAACTACCCAATCTCAATGCCAATAGCCTCCTTAAGTCAACCCCTCCTTCCATCACATGATTTGGAGAGGAAGACATCGACTTAATACTACTGATGTAGAGTCCAGAGAGAACCCCAAACTCATTTAGGATTAGTCTCATCCTCCTTAGGTTTTTTGCGTGCCTCGAGAGGAAGAACATCATGTCATAAACATATACTAGGTGGGAAGGCACATGAGTCCCCCTCACTTTAAAAACTTGAATGAGATTCATCTCCTCTGCCTTCTTGATCATTGTTGTGAGTCCCTCCATTATTATAGTGAACATGAGAGGGGAGAGAGGGTCACCTTGCCTAAGGGCATTGCACGCTTTAAAGAGTCTTTTGGGGCTTCCATTAACCAACACCGAGAATGAGGTTGTTTCAACATCTGGATCCATCTGTTACTGAACCCCATAGTTAACGAGATCCTCCATAAGGACTCCCATCTCACTAGATCATAAGCCTTCTTGATGTCAAGCTTGACACAAGCCTTCCTTGATTTGTGCTTATCCCCAAACTCAACTAGGAATTCAATTGCAAGTTGGGTACCATCTGAGATACTATGCCCTCTGATGAAGGCAAGTTGGTTGTCAGATATGATACTGGGTAGGATCATCTTCAGTCTTCCTGCAAGGAGCTTAGCATGCACTTTATGAAGAACAGAGTAGCAGGCTATTGGCCAAAAATCATTCATATTGGCCGCCATGTTTTCCTTTAGAATGAGCCTAATGAAGGCATGGTTAACTTGACGTACCATTCTTCCTCCCACCACCATCCATCTCATAGCATTGCACATATCCTCCTTGATGATCGGCCAAGCCCAATGGAAAAACTTGGTATTGAAGCCAGCAGGTCTAGGAGCTTTAGAAATTAATGGAAAAGAGTGCTCTTTTGATCTTGTCTTCAGATGGGGTTGCCACCAATTTAGCATTCATCTCCTCAGTGAATCGCCTATCAGGAAGGATGAACTCCCTTAGGTTTACGATGTTGGGCTGGTTGTACATCTCTGAAAAGAAATGAACTGCTTTCTCAGCCACCTTCTCTGTGCCTTCTATGACCTCACCATTAGCATCAATGAGAGTGTGTATCTTGTCCCTCATGTTGGTCCTTTTTAGAGCCACATGATACACCTTGGTGTTTCTGTCTCCATCCTTGATCCATTTCATTCTACTTTTTTGCCACATGGACACCTCCTCCACCTTCTCAAGCTGTAGAAGTCTTCTAGCACGCAATCTCTCCTAAGCAATTTTACCCTCATTCAAGGGGTCTAACCTCAGAGCAGTAGTCGCCTGCTCAAACTGACTATGTGCCTTGGCAATGAGATGTGGTAGGTCAATGAACTCTCTAGACCAACTCTTCAGCATAATTTTAACACATTTGAGCATTTCCATCACAATGAACAGAGGATTGCCCATGATTCTTCTATCTGATGCCTCCTTGATGATGCCCTCAAAACTTGGCCAAGTCAGCTAATGGTTTAGGAATTTGAAAGGTTTATCTTCCCTTACTTTGATCATCAGTTGCATTTTAAGCCAAGCGTGGTCGCTATTAGGGTGTCTCCCTATCTCGATAGCAACCTTGGGGAACACATCTAGCCAAGTTGCATTAACAAGGCCCCTATCAAGATTACTAGATATGCGTCTCCTCGACACTCTATTATTACTCCATGTAATAATACCACCCCTCGTGTTTACTTCCATCAAATTGGTTGTGTCTATGGATTCATTGAACCTTCTAAGGATAGAGGCCGATATACGAAGCCCCCTTTCTTCTCCCCTGCTCTCCTGATGTGGTTGAAATCATTAATCACGAGTTGGGGAATGCCATTTTGTGTTGTTTGCACCAACACTTCCCATAGCCTCCTCCTCCCCATTTCTAAAGAAAGCCCATACACTTCCGAGATGATGCAATGGAAACCACCATGATTGATGCAACTGAGGTTGATCAGTTGGTCCATGGAGTGGATAGGATGAACATCCCACACATACGGGTTCCAACCCACCGCCAACCTACCACCTTGAATGTAGTCTATGTTAGATGTGTACTCCCAAGCTGGGGGAAACAACCCCTGCATTCTATCAATGACCTCTCTTCTTATTCTTGTTTCATAGCAGATCACTATCGTAGCCTTCTATTCATATATCACCTTTCTCAGCATGTGTTGTCTGTCCGACTGAGATGCCCCCAACACATTCCATGCAAGGATGGTCATCGGGGGCGTCCTCTTCCACCACCCCTGGCCTGGGTGGTCCCTCCTTTCCCTCATCCTCCTCTTACTGGAGTCACCGTGCTTCTAGTCTCCCTTCTATTACTGAGCCCCTGGTCCTCATTCTCGAGGTCCTCAAGGACCGAGAATGTGCTGCCCAGGTCAATCCCTTCCTCCACTCCAACATCTACCATTTGTTCTTATATCTCTTCCGTGGAATTCCCTTCAGTAGATTTCTCC
Organism: Alisma plantago-aquatica; assembly: GCA_963693085.1. Taxonomy (NCBI): domain Eukaryota; kingdom Viridiplantae; phylum Streptophyta; class Magnoliopsida; order Alismatales; family Alismataceae; genus Alisma; species Alisma plantago-aquatica. Next base: position 1,154,214,110 of record OY856410.1, on the reverse strand, counting down.
TCCACTTCAGCATCTATCCTTTGAGCTTGTATCTCTTCCGTGGCATTCCCTTCATTAGATTTCACTGGCTGAGTTGGGATCAGATCTCCAAAGTCCTCATCATTTTTCGACATTTCTTCAATCACCTCGTGTGCAACAGATATGGTGCCAACTCTCTTCCTTCTTCTCCTAGGTCTTCTACTGGGATTGGCCATGATTGGTGGCATCTCCCTTAATACATGGAACCGGGCATCAACCTTGGTTATGTCTGAAGACCTATAAACTCTCACATCTATCAAGTAAGGCCTCGTAGATGACCTTAACCTCTAGAGCAGAGCCATCATGCATCTCTACCATCACCACCTTGGGGGGGATCTTGTCCACTTGTATCTCGACACAGATCCTTGCCGCCCCGATATGTCGTCCTGCAATGGTTAGATCAAAAGCCTTGGGTACACCAATAGCGTAGGTGATGATGGTCAATGCCCTACGGGTCTAGTGGTGTCCCACCTCAGGCAGGTTGATCCAGACAGGGTCAGAAGTAAGCACGGCTCTACGCAGGTTTGATGAGGGACACCACTTCCTGGTAAGCACAAGTTTACTGTCGAAGAACCAAGGGCCTACTTCCAAGGCCACTTTCATATCTTCTGCATTGGCGAACCTGACCTGGAACAACCCATCATTCAGGGTGGAGTTGGATTTCACCTTTCGGTTTCTAGTTCCTTAACATCCAGCCGAAAATCTACTCATAGACGCATCTCTGTCCCAGGATTTGAACGATGATGGTGAGCTTGTGGTAGTCATCCATATCGTTAACCACTTGTTCCAAGAACTTGGTCTAGGTCCTATTGTCCCCCTCCTTAAATAATGGGCTCTTTGGGTCGTGTTCCACCTCACAAGGCTTACCGCTTCTGGCGAAACAAGGTTCACCTTGCACAGTGTCTGACCAAGACCGAGCCTTCGTCACATCCGCTCTGGGGTCCGACCAAGGAAGATTAGGCCCAGAAAGAAGAGGGATGGGTGAGGGAGAGGGGGGGTTGGGTGAGGCTGAGACGAGGCTTCTGGTGGGATTGTTACACTTATTGAGGCAAATTAAAAAAGTTTCACATTCTTTATTGTATACCAGTAGTGACAATAAATATAAATAAGAATAAAACACTTGCTCCTATTCCATCCCTCCTCTTTAGTGGACATACCGCTATCTATGGGGAGGTGAAGGTGTTCATGTATATAGTCATGACTTCTCCTAAGAGTATTATTTTCTAATATATGTCTACATGTGTTTACTTTCACATATGATATGTACATAACTGATTAACAAATATTTGATTTTGCTTCTTACATAGTGAAGTTGTCTTATCAATGCATCCCTTAATGCATCCATTTGGTCTAATTATGTTTGCATGGATACCATCATATAGCATTTGTTTGGAAATTATCCTCATCCGCTCATACAATTCGGTTGATAAAGGTTGATGGTTTTGAACCGGCTGTTACTAACATAAATGACATATATGTACACTTTAACCGTACAAGTAACACCAAATTGTCATGCATGCATCATGTTATTAATTTCTTAAATGTTTTTCTTAATAAAAAATTTAATATATCTGATGTGAGTATTGCTGATGTGAGTATTGCCAAGAGAGTTGATCATTTTCTCAGAAGACCTGAATCTAGTTGGGTGTGCTTGTTCAGGGATAGATATGGTGGGGAGTTGTCAGTTGAAGGCAAGTATAAGGTGTCGAGAACTTGGCGTGCCATGTGCATGATTTGGCCTGAAGTTGCAGATGATTATGAGGTCTGTAATGGCCTTTGGCAGCTGAAGCACGAACACCTCAAACCATGGGCGAGAGTCTGCTGCATGCCCCAGGTTCCCTAGTCTCCTGTCATTTGGGGAAAATGCCATGTACCCAAATGGAGTTGCACATCTTACAGAGCTATTTTGGGTAGACTTCCCACCAATGATCGGTTGATTAAGTGGGGTATTAGTGTGGACAGTTGTTGTGTTCTATGTAAAAGGTTTCCTGAAACACATGAACATCTGATGTTTAGTTGTCCGTATTCAAGATATATCATAACCAAGATTTTGTTGAAGCTTGAATGGGGTGGCAACCCCCCACAGGTGTTGGATGGGATCATTTACAATATCTTAGAGAAGGCGGACAACAACACTTTGCGTAATTTTGCTAGTTTATGCTTAGCTGTTGGTTGTCATTTTTTGTGGAAAGAATGAAATGATAGAGTCCATGGCAGTGTTGAGTCTGATAATCTTGTTTTGTTTGGTAGAATAGGGTGCCAACTTGGCTGGGATGTTATAACCAAACCTAAGTTGAAGAGCAGGATCAGTCCTTTGATCCTAAAATAGTGGGGTTTCTGTAGTTAGTCCCCCAATGCATAGTATATGAGGTTAGACTCTATACTTCCCTTTTTTTATAGTAATATTTTACCTACTCCAAAAAAAATTTTAATATATCATTTATACATATTATAATAAACAAAATGCCATGTATACATAATTGCATTTCATTTTAGTCACTTAATTATGTTTCTCATGTTCATGTGAAATTCTTAGAAGATTCTAAAACAAAATAAAAGTAAAACATATGTTGATAGTTGGAACTGCTTCATTGTTGATTAATGAACAATCAAATTAAGTATCACTTACTTCATTAGGAGGCCATTCACAATATTAAATATGATTTAAATCACTCATTCTAAGAAAACTAATTCATCTAATTCAACAGTGCATGCATTCTCAATGGTAAATGTATTCCATGAATAATATTTTAATTCACAAAAGAATACACCACAAAATTAGATAAGATAAAATATTTAGGTTTAGGAATATATGAGATAGTTAATGTACTATGTTGCAAGAAACTTTTACCTATTGCAAGACCTAGTAGGTGGAAATAGCTTGATCGATGTAACCACATTGACGAGTCACAATGATGGTGGAGTGCAGCACAAAGCAGGAAAGTTTGCAATGGAGGCAATGATGATGTAGGAGATCTACATGTGACAGTGGAGGTGGAGACAAGTGGAGCTTGCAAAAATATATAATTGAGTGATGGTGGTGATAAATCACCACAATTGAAATCCTACTATCTTTGGATGGATCAAAAACAAGAAAGGAATAGTTCTATTTTGCGGGGGATAATGTACCCCTATGTGACAAATATGAGTTAAATCCCCAGGTTTAAGTTTTAAATACAAAAATTTTGTATTTCAAATTGTTAGTGAGGCTGGTACGTTTACATGAAAAGGGTCCTAAATTATGCCGACAGTTTTACTATGAAACCTAATGACACATTTGATATTGATGGTTTTTTGCCACTAAATGCTGGAAAAGTAGGCACCGCTAGAGGAAATTTATGGTGTAGTGTTTAATTATCCTCTTCTCACCTACAATGCACATCCCACCGATAAGTGTAAGACTAAATAAGTGACATTTGATATTTATGATTGGAAACAACAAATAATCTTTGCAAGACTTAAAATAAATATTTAATATCTTTTAATGATTATTTATCTTCCTCATGCTCTTATTACATGCAGATACTGAGTTAGGATGAGTTATCTGCATATCCATACACCAAAATGCTAATTGTTCCCAATATCACATTGATTCCAGGTGCTCATTGCAACAATTTCTCATTAATATTGAAGAATCACTTAATTGAAAATACTTTATCATAATATCTTTAAAAAATAAAACATGAACATCTTTGAAATCTTTCTTTTCTTATTCTCTTACACATATTTGTCACTTGTGCTCCATAGATATATGTTGTGATAGTTGGATCTTGTTGATATGCACTTACAACTTAGTAATTTGTTTGTGAGTTTACATGCACTTTGGTCCATAAGTCATCTCCTAAAGAAACAACATGCATTTACTTCATTTATTAAGCTTAAAAGTTATTCCCTTGATTTTTAATTGGTTAATGTAAGCATGATACATGATGTTGTTGGATCCTAGATGGGTGATTAGATGCTCTAGAGGGGGGGTGAATAGAGTTGAATGCACATAAACTAAATTCATTAGACCTTCAAGATATATCACAAGATAAGGTTGCTAAATAGAAAATTTGCGTGCAACTAAAACATACATAGCAAGGGAGAGAGAGATTGAGCATACACCAAGAGACAAGCTATTTATAGTGGTTCCACACTTCAAACTAGAAGTATGTCAGTCCACTTACGTAGAGAGGTCAACCTCTATGATTTCCTAACCATTGCATTCTTATATTCATTTATAAGACTTACAATACATGACCAAACAAAGGACTTACCTATCCAATACAAAAGAGTCTTCAACCTTATCAAGGACTTACCCACTTTGCAAGAGTCTTCCGCCTTCTTTGAAGGACTTACCTACTCTTGCACAAGATTTCAGCCTTCAAGGAATTACCCACTCTTCTTGAATCTTCCGCCTTTGACTTCACCTTCACACAGAGAAGCTTCAACCAAGGACATACCCACTTGAGCAAGGAGTCTTCTGCCTTCACCAAGGTCTTACCCACTCTAGATCCAATCCTTCATCCTTGATCTTCACCAAGGGACACCTTCCCTTGTTCTTCTTCACCTCTCTTGGACAAGAAAGAGAACCTTCATCTTCATGATTGAAAGAAGAGATAGGAGGTGGTGTAAGTGAGAGCCTCACAAGATATACATGTAGGACTAGCTCTCTTACAGATTTCAATTACACCCTCGAGAGAGGACTACTTGCTCATGGTAATAGTAGTAGAAACAAGAAGGGAAAAGAAGAAGAATGCCATGATCACTAAAGAAGGAATCGTAGTTGTGGTGTGTAGAAGCAATTATTGAAACTCTAAAAGGATGACGTTGATGGAAAAGGAAGAACACCCCTGCACATTTATTGGGGATGGACTAGGGCCTTTGATCATCTTCACTTGTACTAAATCTATGACTATGTGGAGAAAGTAGCAGATTGGCGATGACAGATGTCATCAATGGATGGGAGAATGTGCCACATAATAGGACCATGTTGAGGTATGGTCTTGGCAGCTTGGAGATACTGGAAATGGAAGAACAATTGATTGATGTTCTTTAATCAATGAAAGGGTCAAAAGCAGTTGAAGGTCGAAGGTATGCAACAACCGTAGTAGTCTTGGGGCATCAAATCACAGATCCCCTTTCTATGGGTTGTCCCCTTCTATTTATAAGCATAGGGTAGTGTTTGGAACCCTTCCAGCCATCATGGAGTGATTATTGACCTCCATGGGTGTGAAGAGTCAGTTGAGGTGTGAGGAAAACAAAGGGTTCTTGATTTGCAGTATCACCATCGATAGACAAGGAGTCTCACAATGTTCAGTGCATCCAGCGGTAGGTTAATGGTCGGAGAATGACCATCTAAAGGTTATACAGAACAACCATAAGTTGATGTGAGCAGTGGAACCTTCAGAAGATGATGCAACACAACCATCAGTTGTCGAGATCAAAGACACTATCAAAAGGATAATGCATGATGGTCATTCAAAGGAGGAGTTAAAACCGCCTCGACTGATGGGTGAAGAATTTCATTCGGTAGGTGGGGTAGGGAGACCATTAGAAGGTGAGGTTGGGATGCTGGACTTCCTTTAGTTGAAAATTTAAGGAAAGTTAGAGTGATGTAAAATGATGGGATGGCAGAAAGGTGTGAATTGAATGAATATCCTCCATTAGTTGTCAACCGATCAAATGTCTGAGCAAGAAAACCCACCCGGGGGAGGCTATTAGAGTAAGGTCAATGGTCTACACCAATGGAGCATCTTGCAAAGGAAGGGAAGGGTGAAGGAAAATGATGGCTCAACATGTCTAATGTAATCTGATGGTTTCAAAAACTGATGAAGGTATATATCATAAATAATGTGATACAAGTTTTAAAAGTTTTTTTGTCCTACTGCCTCCTACACTCCTACCATGCAATGAATCACATGCCTACAGTGAAACCAAAGAAATGGATCACAATCCTTTAGAAATGGATCAAAATCCTATAAATTATGTAAAACTTTAGAAACCTAAATGTAAGCTTATTCTAAAGTGAAATGATAGAAATGGTTGCTAAACTATGTTAAAAAAGTATCTAAACTAGGATGAATATGCATTCACCAGTATGCAATCTTCATTGTGGGATTTTGGAGGTGATGTGTTGATCTAGATTTGTATTTTGGGATGAAAATTGATCTATATATATTCCTTTTGTCTGATAGATCATTCATATTCTTCTTCCTCTTTCATCTTATTGGATGTTTTCTTCTTAGACATTTTGTACATAAATAATTCAGATATGAAGATGGTGATGTAAAATATAAAGAAGTCGTGTACTTCCCCTACTTTTCCCTAGCTACCTTCTTTACTAGTCTTAGTTGAGAGATCATAATTTTTGATGGTTTTCCTTCCTCTAAAAGAGGATTGGAATGTTGGACAATTTGTGATAGGGTGATGTATATTTCTCTTGCAGGAAGCATCTACTTGTAATACTACCTATTCCATCTGTAGAGTAATGAAGATCCATATACAAATTTAAAACTTACATATACCTACCTATTCCATCTGTAGAGTAATGAAGATCCATATACAAATTTAAAACTTACATATACCTAGGTAGCTTAACATCATCTCTTGAAAAGGACAATTGTATGGTTGTATAGGTGGTGAAGCATGATTAAAACCTCTAGATACGACTTATACCAACCACTACTCATCATGTACAAGGTTAAAAGACATTTAGATACCTACTTTTATAATTCAATTCAATTCTAGTGGATGATTTCATGTTGTATGTGTATCCTTATATGCTCGGTTAGGTTAGTGTAATTCCTAAAATTGACATTTATGTGGTTTTGATAAAATCCATGATTTAATTCTATTTAGTGTGTATTAATTTTTTCACCTAATATGTATGCTTGTCTTAATTCTTTAGTGTGTTTCTTAGACATAGTTTTTTATATTTAGTTTATGATTTCCATTTAGTAAATTCTAAAAATATTCAGTTCTAAGAATCCTTGTATATTGATTATAGTAATTAGCCTGGTTTACTTTGTATCTCTATTTTCTTGTTTGAAACTGGAATGAGGAGATTTTAGATAATATTTTTTGTCCAACTAACTAACTACTCATAGACTCTTCTCAACATTTTTTTCATGTCTTGAAAATTCTTCCTTAATCTCTTAAAATTTTGTGTTGCATTTTGTATTTTCTATTTGATTGTCTTGTGCTTCTTGGTTTTTGAGTTGTTCATCTTTTATAGGTCATTCATCTTCCTTTTTTCTAGAAAAAAAAGGAGTAGTCCTAAGATTGGACATTTCTTATGGATTCTCATAATTAGATCAAAGACTATTTGAGATAAATGATACCCACAACGCTAATGTGAAGGCACCATCACCACCACAAATTTAACATGACATAAAGGTGTAATGGCACCAAAACTTTGCAAGGTACATTGACCAAATGTAATTATGCTTGTCCAATCATGGGAAATTTACAAGTAGTTAAAGGGGAATGTTGGGCATGTAGGTGCAATGGAAGTTACAAACAATTTCAAAATTTTCATAAGAAAATATCATCATTTATGATGTATCAGGAAGGAAGGGTGAGATATACCATGTCACATAGAAAATTTGGCGATGTTCCTCATGTGGAGATATTGGTGTACGTAGTGGTGCACTAATACTGGTTGATGATTTCTTCCTAGTACATTCATATAATGCTTGCATCGCTACATAGTCCATGCAGATTACATGAACTACAAATCACACTCCTATTATTGTCAGGGAAGGAGTAGCCTTTCCATTGGAAATATGCTAGCATTGTTGTATATCTCCTTGTCTCTCTCTCTTTCTTGTGGGTAATGTTCTTTAGGGTTCATGTGTCAAAATGTGTAACTAAAAACTTTTTTTTTTGGTCGGGGGAATTTTTTTTTGGTCGGCGTGTGTAACTAAAAACTTGGCCATCATGCCGCACTAAATAGGAGAGACAAAGAAGTAGGATCTAAAAAATCATGGAAAAGAAAGGACATCCATTGCATTTTATGTGGGCCACTCACATATAATCAGTTGGTTGATTGACTAGTCTAATTAGTCAACTGGAGTGTATTAGAACTTTTGGGAATCAACTTAGTTGACTCATTGATCATGTCAAGTCAGTAAACTAGATGCTCATTCAGCTGATTGATTTGATACAAGTCAACACAATTAGACTACAAAGTTGATTGATTGGGCTATGTAGTCATTTGATTGGATGATTTATGTCCCATCCACTGACTAGTTTGTCCAGTTAACTGATTAGGATGATCTTGCATTAGTAAAGAAACTAAACTCGCTAGTTGGTTGATCACGTTCCAATTTATTAAATCGACTGGTTGTGCTTCCTAAAATTCTATCATTGATCTAATTTATTACCTAAACCTTTTAGTAAACAATAAATCTAATGTACATGATTATAGTCATCTTACATGTGCATCCTATGTGTTTAACCATTTACTCTCCAAATATGTTGGTAATGATGTCTATGATCATATTAGACCTTCACAAACAATGATTGGTATCTATAAAGACTTAATTGCCACCTAAGTAATTGGCCCTTTATCTTCAATATTCATATTGAATTTGAGGCATGAAAAAGTCATCATTTATATGTTCACTTTTAGTTCCTTTATTTGGAGTAGACTACTTGAGATACACATGAACTTAATATCATACATTGAATCACACGAACACATCCATATATTTCTTAGTTTCACTCATTAAGTGGTCAGGATATCACCCAGATAGGAGGGACAAATCCCATCTACATCACTCATAATAATCCACATGTCGTGGATACCAAACATCACATGTTGTGGATGGAAAAAACATTGCATATTATGAATGCAAAACACATAATGACTTATGGATGGAAGAGTGGTTCAAACAAGAAGAAGAACTGCATATATCATAAATGAAGATTGTTGAGGAAGCGTCCCATATTGAGAGTGTCTCTATGCTTAGCAACTTTGACGAAGATGGTAGCCAAGAAATAGAGTCATCGATACTCAAGGGCTTTCATGGAATCAAAATATTTTGACAATGAATGATCACCTTGTTGTTGAGGGAAAATGTTGTTCTTGACATTGTACAACCTCTGGCAATTGCCTCACTACATGTAAAACTATTTCATTTTTTCCCACATGACATTTGTATTCTTATGCCAAATGTATTTAGTGTCCACACTAGGATGCATACATCTACACATCTAGGAAGGAACCTAGCTATTTTATGTAACCTAGGTATCATCAGAGTCTTTCAATGAAGTTCCATTTACGAACTTAAATTTATCATAAGATTTTAGAAAATTTCAAACAATGTTCATTCCTAATAAGAAGTTACTATCATTAAGCTTTATAGCAGTGACATTGAGCATGCCATTGTAGATAATACTAGAACTATATTTATTTTCAGCCATGAAAATAAAGAATTAAATGTATACAAGATTGAAAGAATGCTACAAAATAAGGCACTATCAGTATATAGGCATGATAAGAAAGAAACAAGCATTGTTGGTATAAAGGAAAGGTCTGAACAAAGACGCACTACCGATACATAGGAACTATACAAATATAAAATCATAGAAATATATGTGTTCTGATATGCAACATAAAAAATCTCTAATCTGGACAAAAGCACTCAGGTATGTGGGTTATGGAAACTACATGGAGAGGAAGACATAAATAACATGGTAAATCTTTTTTTATCTATCTATAGACGAGCACAAGGTCTCTTACACTCTTTTTTGTTTCTGAATATTCCTTTCATCTGTTGTTGTAGAAGAATGAAAGGGGAAGAGGAGGGGGAAATGACATGGTGAATAGGAAGCGAAGTCTTAATGGATAGGAACCTGGAGGCTTATTGATGCTTTTGGTGGGTGTTCGGTGGGCTGATGGCTATCATTGCCCACGTGTGGGTGGCTGGTGGCCAGAATGGTCAGCCATTACCACTACCATATCATGACATCTGGTAGTTGTTGTCTCTACACGCTACATGCAGTGAGGGTGGTGGTTCTCAGGTGGTGCTACTGATGTTGGTGGTGTCGACCAACGAGAGAGGGGAAAAGAAGAGAAGGGAGGGAGAAAAGAGGAAGGGTTAGGGAGGATTGTGGTACTACATTTGATACCATGTACATGGAAAAATAATAGTCTTGATAGTTTGTAATGAGGTTCTAAGTTTCCTATATATATGACTCTATGGAAACATGGGTACCCTTGAGTGGGAAAATAGATCATTACTTATGTGTACTTATATAATAACATGAACTATAAATACATTGGTCCTAAGCCCAATTAATCAATAAACTATTTATACTAACAAAACTAATATTTCTTCTACCAGATAAACTTTTCCATAACAAGTACCTATGTGTTTGTCTTGACATCCAATATCATGATGAATGAGATGTCTTCATTAATGCATATGCTAATCATAATGTAATATTGTCAGCCTAATTTCAAAAATAATACATGACTAGGGACATAGACAAGAATTTATACTCTTATCATACACATGATTGCATTTTCAAGTCCTTAACCCAAAATCTCATGTCATTTAGTGATATATTATTAGGACATTGTTATATATTCTTATCTCAGTTTGAATCAAACATAACAATTATAAATTCCTATGTTAATAATAAAATCAATTATAATGTATTCCATTACAATAATTTCATGACTTGCTATAAGGGCATACTACCAATAGTGTCCAACTTGTACTAGAGCCAATCACTTACAAATCAATTCCAAAGTAATCTAATATTACTATCATGTTCTTCTTGTTGAAGTGATTGTGTTAACAAGCCATCAACATTGATTTTGGTTGGTACTATTTAAATATTCACATATCCTCATTGTATAGTCTCTTGTGTTGGACAATAACACTAAAATATATTCTTGGCACATTATGTGATCTACATTCTTTGTCTTGTGCACTAGATCCATTGTTGTCATAGTACAACACTATTACATCTATACTGGATGGAGCCCTCCTAGTTCACCAATGAACTTCTTGATCCATACAACTTCTTTGCTATACTAGAGGAAACAATGTACTTTTTACTCTATTAGAGAATCAACAGGGGTATCCTTCTTGAAACTTTTCTAGCTTACATATTTGTCATTAAGGGAAAATAAACAAAACTTGATTGTGATCAATAATTGTCCTTTCCAGTTTGGAATTGTACATCAGTTTAACCCTTTACAACCAACTCTTACTCACCAACGTAAATAAGGAGTTGATCATTAGTTCTTTTAAAGTACTTAAAGATGTTCATTATAGCAGTTCAATGACATTCATTGAGATGTCACTGGTACCTACTTGTCATTCTTAAAGCATACATGATGTTGGGACATACATAGCATCACATGCATGATAGATACAATTGTATATGCATATGGAATCTCACTTATGTGTACCCTCTATTTAGAAGAGTTGGGACATTGATCTCTAGAGAGACTTATTCCATGAGACATGAGTTTCCTTGCTTAAGCTCTTTCATGTTGAACCTTTTCATCAACTTATGAATATATGTACTCTAACTCTGACCAAAAATCCCTCCGTGTCTATCTCTATAGATGTCTATTCCTAGAATATAAGATGCTTCTCCTATGTCCTTCCTAAAGAAGGTGTTTTCCAACAATGTTTTAACCAATTATAGAGTAGGGATGCCATTCCCAATTAATAGAATGTCAACTATATACAACATGAGGAATATAGTTATGCTCCCACTAACCTTATTTTAAACACAATGTTCATTTTGATTTTAGATAAAGCCAAAGGAGTTTCATTGTCTTATCAAAATGAAGATTTTAACTTTGAGATGCTTTTCTCAATTCATAGATTGATATTTGTACCTTACAGAATTTTCCAGCTTCATTTGGAGTGATAAACCTTTGAGTTGTGCTTGTACACATCCTCAAGAAGGTTCATGTTAAGGAATGTAGTTTTAGCATCCATTTTCAAGATTTCACAATCATTATAAGTTGTAAAGGTGAGCATGATCCTAATATATTAAACATTTTAATAGGTAAGAAGGTTTCATCATAGTCAAAACCCTAAAATTGTTTGAAACCTTTCTCTACCAGTTTTCCTCTATAGATTTGTACATTATCATCCATGTATGTCTTTTTCTTGAAGACCAATTTTCACCCATGGGTTTCCCACCTTTAGGTGGATCTACAAAAGGTCCATACCTTATCAGTTACATGGAGTACATCTTTGATCTCATGGCTTCTAGCCATTTTTTAGAATCTCATACATCAGTGTCCTCCTTGTAGGTCACTGATTCATCATCATCAGTGACCAAGACATCATCTTGTTAGGTCACAAGAAATCAATTTCTCTTTGGATCAATACATTCCTACTATACCTTCATGGTTCTTGTGTTATAAGAGGAACTTGAGATTTCACAATTGTTTGTTGTTCCACTTGTTCCTTATCAACATTCATAGGTTTAAAGCTATCTTATTAGTCTCTAACTTCTTCAAGTTATATTTTCCTACCATTGATTCCTATGGAAATAAATTCCTTTCTGATAAATACAATAGTTTTGGATAAAAACACATTGTTGTTAGATGCAATATGTATGTAATATTCCCTTAGTTTCCTTATAATATCCAAAAAAAGGTATTTGTAAAAAAAAATCCTAGTTTTTCATAAAACTATTTTCTGACATACGCTTCACTATTCCAAATCTCCATAAAAGACATATTGAGGGCATTTTCCAATTCATGCTCACATGATATCTTTTGAATCAATTTAGATAATACACAATTAAGTATATATACTAAGGTTTTTAAGGAATTTCCCAAAAATAAATTTAGAAGAGTAGAAAAACTCATCCTTGATTGTAAAATTTTAGTAAGATAGAATTCCTTCATTATAATACACCATCATGGTGTGGTGTTCCAAATGGGTTCCATTGTGACAGAATACCATAATCTCTAATAAGGGCCTTAAACTTTTAGATCAAGTATTCACCGCCTTCATCTAATCGAAGTGCTTTAACAGTCTTTCCAAGCTGATTTTGAACTTCATTCATTAGTTTCTTTAAAATTTTAGTAGATTATTACTTATATTTTATTAGATAGCACATAGACATATCTATCCATATCATGAGTATATGTGATGAAGTATTGATACCTACAACTAGCATTTGTGCTAATAGGTCCACATACATTAGTTGGTATGTGTTGTAATAGGTCAATTGCTGTTTCACTTTTACCAATTAAAGATGCTTTTTTCATCTTTATTAAAAAGAAAATGTGCATGTTTCAATTGATTCAAAGTCAAATGAGCCTAGGTATTCATCTTCATAGAGTCTTGAAATGTGTTTCTCATTTATGTTTCCTAGATGAAAATACCACAAATAAGTTTTTATCTGATTCATCGAGTATAATATTCTTAGTATTTATGTTATAGATACTTGTTCCAAGATCTAACCAATAAAGGCGATATGGCATAGGGTTTCATCCATAAAAGATCTCATCTCTGTGAATGGATAATTGACCATTCATAATATGAAACTAAACACCATTCCTATCCAAATATAAAATATAAATGATGTTCCTAGTTTAGGTAGGGCATAATAGTAGTTATTTAACTCCATTACAAGCCCACTGTGCATAAATACAGAGTTGCTGCCTATAGTAGTAGCACCAATTCTTTCTCCATTTCTAAGACATAGTTCAATATCTCCCTTATTTAAGGGCCTACTTCTTTTTAGATCATTCATATTTGAACATATGTGATATCTGCATCTAGTATCTAATACACATGATCAATAAGTAGATATATTTATATCTATAACATAAAATTTGAAGTCAATATCTATATCCCTTCTTTCTTGTTCTTCAGTTTTAGGTAGAGATCACAACCTTTTCTAATGTCCTTCCAAGTGAAAAATATGATGACTTCCTTCTTTACCCACTCATCCTTTTACCTTAAGTGCAAAATACTTAGACTTCTATCAAGCCTTGGAAATTTTCTTGGATTTTCCTTCTTGCTTTCTTCCCTTTTTTGACCATCAATGTGGATTTGTGTTGCCTCAATTCATCTGCCGATCAGATGTTTTTAACATGTCAAACAACTTTGACAACAATTTCACAAAATTGTTCATGTTATAATTTATGACAAAATGAATTCGAAAGTGACAACAAGATAACATGTGTGGCCAGCTTTTATCCTAAAATAAATATTAATCTTTGTGGGAGTTTGAGATGCCCAAATAACTTGTGCACATGAGGCCTAACTAGACCACCTTCTGCCATATTGCACTTCAATAATACTCTTCTTTCCTTTCTTTTAATTGATACATGTACCTAAGATATGTTATCATCTTAACAACTCCCATGTTCTCATGTTACTTCTGAAGATCATTATTCATGGAGCACAACATAAGGCACTCGATGTCCATGGTGTAATTAGAATGCTTAATATAATCTTTCCTTTCTACCCAAGGTGCGCTCAGAGTTGGTTCCTCTGGTATTGGTGTATCCATGACATAAATATCATTCACATGCAGAAGAACAATTCTTAGAGTCGTAAAGCCATCATTGAAGTTATATCTATTAATTTTCTCTTTGCAAGGACAAATAACATTGAAAACTGACTATTGTTGTTTGCTATTTGATCTACTAGGAATATCTATATGAATTAACTTTTTTATATGAAAAGATTTTATCGATAAAAATTTGAGATTTAATTGAATACCACTCACACTATTTTATTTTAAATTCCTCATTATTAGTTTGGAAGATTGCATCAAAAAATCCTCTAGTGAGTCAATATACATACTTCATGAAGCCATGAGTCAACTTGCGTTGATCACCCACAAGTTTATTATTTTGGTAGGCAACAAATGCCAATTGCCTCTAATGAAACTATTGAAATAATGATGTGCAACACTTTTCCATAACCATCCACATGGATTTAGGTGCTTAATCCTATTATAGTCCCCTAGTTAATTCTGACCCTAAGGCCAACAAAACATATTATGCACCCTACTTTGGCAGACCCACATATCCCATTCTCACACTTCCGCAACATAGTAAGCTCACCAAGCTTTGGAATGGTCACGCATAGTCGATCAAGGTTTTTGTATGTTTGCACATTGGAAAGCATGTAAGACTATTAATATTTTATTTAGGGGTTCTATGTAATACATCTATATATCCGAATAGCTTATAATTATAATATGTGTCATATACACATTATATCGATAATCCACAAACATAAAACATTGATATTGGACATATTGATGTAATGCTTTAGATCCACATAGTATTATTGCCCATCTATGGTCATGTGCATATTGTGCATCATCAACCTATGGATTCCCATCTAAATCTAAATTTGTGTTGCACCATGATGAGTGACTCCAACGATGCTCCTTGGATCTTCATAGTTTCGTCATCACACCAAGTCCTCCAACAAAAATTCCATTCCTATCTAATATGACATGATATGTAGAAACCTCAATATATATTTGATGAGAATTTACAAGGAAGAGAACATTACATATGGAATAAAACAGATGAGTCCCAACATGCAAAACAAATACTTTATCAACCAAATTACAAATAACATCCACATAGAAGCACATTCACACAAAAAAGGATAATTGTCCATAACCATGCAATCATCCACCAAACAAAATATATTTTGTAAGGTAGAGTGTATGATTTATTGATATATCATAGCTTTTATATAGACATTTTCAATGAATGATTTTTTTAAATCTATATTTGTGAAGTATGTGGAATTAATAGGATATGCACCTCTATATTTTATCCTTTGAATCCCATGTAATGCCTCAAAATATATAATGAAGTCTGATCGTATTGATGGTAGATCCTAATACATTGTAAGTAGACGTGTCCTTTATACCTCTAAAAAAATGTGGGGCGACATGCACATCGGAAGGAATATAAATTACCCATGCTCCAACGAGAAGATCTCATCAACAAAGATGTATTAGGTAAGAAGGGGTGATATATACCTTGTCCCAAAATAGATCTTATGACATTCCTAACATGAAGACAAAGGTGCACTCTGTGGTGCACTAATGGTTCTTGAGGATGTTCTCCTAACACATTTGTATATTGCATATGTATCTACATAGTCCACTCAAGTGACATGACCTTCATGTCGTACTGTAAGAGTTGATAGAAAATGAGAATCCCTTTTTTCATTGGCAACATTCTAGAGTTTCACTCTATCTCCTCTCTCTCTCTCTCTCTCTTCTTGTTTGTCAGGGTTCACATGTCAAAAGGTGGGATAAAAACCTGGTTGTCATGCCCCTCTAAATGGGAGAGACAAGGAAGTAAAAGTTCAAAAAACCCTGAGAAATGAAATAGTAGTAGTTATCTTTTAAGTGGAACACTTGAGAACAGACATCGACTGATAGGATTGTATAAGAAAATTTTGGACTTGACTTAGCCGACTCACTAATCATGTCTATTCACCTGATTGGATGGGATATTTGGCTGATTAGGATGATTTTAGGCTAGCCTGATTGGACTATCTATTGGGTTTTGTGGAGGTGATAAGCGCAATGGAAACATTAAATTTTTCTCCACACATACCCTACAAGCTAATCTCATCGATGGGACACGCTAATCGGCTACGGGAGTATGTGATAGTGCTTATTCTGTTTGGGAATAGTACTGACCTCTACATAAGTGCTATTAAATCACATGTCTTCCTATCCAAGTCATGTGATTCTAGAAGGGGTAGACTCAAGAGAGCTGCCGACATGAGAAGGGGTAAACTACCTACAAGATACCTCGGAATACCCATAGCGGGGGTAGAGGTACTGCTAAGGATTTCAGCATGTGCAAAGACAAGTTCAGGGACATAATTGAAGGGTGGAGCGGTCTGAAAATCTCTTTGGCAGGGAGATTGGTGCTTGTCAGATCTGTGCTTCAAAGTTTGATTAGGTATTGATCCATGATGTGCGACATCCCGAACCCTACGATCATGAATCTTAGATCTATGATGGGCAGATTTTTTTGGGGTAGTAAAACCCATGGCATAGCTTGGAACATCATCACTCAACCTTTTTGAAAAGGCGGGCTGCAAATTGTCGACACTGAGATGATCCTTAAAATAAATACTATCAAAAGAATCAATCGCTTCCTCATACAGAAAGAAAACATCTAGACAAAATGGATGACAGAGAGGTATGGTAGGAACCTTATTCTTAACAAATAGAGCCACCCTTCCAGAGCTTGGAGGAGGATGTGCACAAGCTTTTTAGCTATCCAGCAGTTGTATAGTGTTGATGGTCGTGGTACCTGGTCTTGGTCTAACAAGACACCATGGATCAACATCGACACAGCTCCGGACCTAGATTGGACTTCTGCTGTTTGGTGTAAACACCACTGTCCCAAATGGAGTACGTGCCTCTATAGGGTGGTCCTTGGGCGCCTACCTACAAAAGATAGATTAATTAGATGGGGCATGGATGCTAATCCTCTATGCCCTCTCTGCAAAACACATGAGGAGTCGATTGATCATGTTTTCCTGAACTTCCTGTATACTAAGAGGGTGTGGTCTATTGTGTGTCCCAGAAACGAATGGAGAAACTTGAACAGCTACCGACTGAAAGACATCCTTCAATGGTTTGTTACCAACCATAGTCAAAACAGGAAAAAGATGGTGTTCCCTAGTATTTGCCTGGCGGCGACCTGCTATTGCATTTGGTAGGAAAGAAATGTCAGGGTACACACGAATACTGAAAAGAGTTATTTGGCGCTGGTGGATTTGATAGGCTCCCACCTTCGATGGCTTGTGAAAGCCAACTTTAACATTTTTTGTAATGTCATCTCTAATACGAGAACCTACTGGGGCCTGTAATATAACTCAGTAGCGTGTTTTGGTTTCCTTGGGGTCGGTTTCGATGCCCTGCTCTGTATAGTATAGCCCTGCTATACTTTCTTTTTTGGCAATACATTTACCTTATCCAAAAAAAAAATCTCATGGATGACAACGTATTTAGAAAGAGGGTGCATGGGATATACCTCATCCCAGAGAAACTCTGCATTGATGGTTCTCGTGCATCCTCTAAACATAGGAAACTCTGCATCTGTGTCTCTACTTTGTCCTCATGAATGGACTGCAACTCCACATCGTGCTTCTCAAGTTGTAGGGAAGAAGAAGCCTTCTACTTGACTACATGCTAGCATCGTGTTGCTCTCCTTCTCTCTCTTGGGGTCATTGATGACTAGGGTTCATGTACAAGAGAGTGTGAGAACATATATCATAAATTTGGCCGTCATGCCTTACAAAATAGCAGAAGAAAGGAAGTAGAGTTTCCTAAAACCCTTGGTAAAACAAAAAGGTTGCAGCTGCGTTTAAAACAAGCCACTCATAAACTATTTAAAACAATATTCTAGAAACAATTAATTAACCAATTAATCACATAATTTGATTAGCTTTCCTTCATCGTCCATCTCTAGTCAGTTGCTCTAGATCATCCATCTGAGTTAGCAAAGGAATCTAATTAATTGGCTTAAATATTTTAACCAATTAATTTAAATTATATTCTAATAATATTATATTAGATTAACTGGACATATTAGTAATCAGTTTTATTCGGAACATTTTGAATCATCTCCACAATTATACTCATGTTCCAATACATCCTATGCGTGTGACCTGGTACACTCCAAATTACGTTGGCAGTGATATTCATAATCATATTATGATTTCACAAGCAATAACTGGTATCTAGCAAGACTTCATTGCTACCCAAGTAATTGGAGAAATTGGAGAACAACTTAACCTATCATTTGTCACTGGTGTTAGAGTGACTGTATAATTCCTTTGTCTCTAATATCCAGATTGAACTCAATGCATGGAATCATGATACTCTTCAACATATAATCCATGTTACTTGAACTAGAGTAGACTATTTCAGATATGTCCAATCTCAACATCACATATTAACTCACACCAGTATGGCCATGCATTTCTCAGTATTGCCTATCAAGTGGCCAAGATATTAAACTCTTGTAAGTGGGAAAAATCCCATATACATCACTCACACTCACCCGCATGTGTCATAGTTCACCCTAGAACCACATTTATGGAAACTCTTATTCAGGATCATGTTGGATGATGTCAAAGTACACTGAATGATATGTGATGACTGTAGTGATGTCAGGTCTAAGAACCATAATCACCACCATCACTATGAGAGGTGACCCTGACTACCAATGATGGTTTCCATGCATCACTTTCAAGGTGGGTCTGTCTAATACACAATTCTCTAACAAGTATCTATGTGCTTGGTTTGATATCACATATCATGAATAGTGATATTTTATTATCAACCAACACACACTCTAGTCTTAAGTATTATTGTTGTTTATTAGCCTTCCTCAATAACATCCAACTAGGGACATAAAAAGAATGCATATACTCTTGAAATTTGTATGACCTCTGTTATACCCACATCCCACGATTACCACTAATCATGAGATCATGGCATAAGTTTGAGGATTATACTTAATACAAAGTTCACTCCCAACTTTTTCTCTTTATTTCATACTCTTTTCTTCCTCGCATTCAATCACATAAACAAACTTTACAGGAGAATTAAACTTTGATTACTCTAATATGATCTCAACATGAATGATGCACATTCATACATACATTATGTTTCTCACACTTCCATGTACATATAAAATGATAATCAGATACATTATCTCTTATTAAGGAAATAAAGTTACAAAACATCATTTACAACTCTCTCACATCTATGCAAGGACCAAGAGTGATAGGGACCGACTGAACTAAACTAAACTCATACTTAACTCTTGTGGTAGATCTACTCCGATGCATAGACATCTTCAGTCCATGAGTTATCCCTAAAAATTGAGTAGAGGGGTGAGCCTACTCACTCAGTGAATGAGAACTTCAAAGAAATAGTCTAAAGCACTTATAATTACAAATATACTTTTGAGCAACTGATATAAATTATAACAACAATAAGCTTTAAATAGACAAATCATTCACATACATAAATATGTCAAATTACGCTAGATATCTATAAGAGTGAATCAATATATGAATATGCTTGATTGATCACAAAGAGAACTAATAATTCAAAAACATAAAAAGAATAATTGAATAACTATGCACACTTGTTTAACTTCTCATTCATCTTATTATGCCACGAACCCACATGAGGTGTATCACAACATGTGAAAGAATCGCAGCAGGCTACGATCTCACTATACAAGGCTTAGAAGCAAGCTCGGGTTCCTAAGCCTATCTCTTGAGTAAGACCCTGTCCGTAGAGGGCCTTGACACGTCTGCCTCTTGATGGCTAATGGGAGTGGCCGGATATATTAGACTCCACCTCTCAACCTGGGTACTCAAGCGGTGAGTCAAAGCCCTCAGGCTTATTATGCATCAGTGGACCTACTGACCACTGATCACTCAACATATAACACATGTACCACCGACATCCCCAATTGGTGTTGGGTACCACACAACTGTAAGGAGTCTGTCATACTAGTCAAGACCCCTACACCCTACTGGTGCACTCCGGATTACCTCGATCTGGCCTACCTCCAATTGGGAAGTCGTTTCCTCCTAACAACACTGGCCTCATCTTGTGAGGATTCTACAGTGTTAAGGGCATCTACATATCTAATTCACTCTTTAAATTCACAATTGAATCATCACATCAACATATCTTAGTTCAACTTTATAAATCATTCATTTCATAAAGCATCTGATAACATTTACCACAACTAAACTGTTAATCATAACCACATCTCATACTAATAAACATTGATATCACAAAACTTGAGTCACTGAACATTCTATCCTTAGGGTTTCATTTACCTCATTCACTAATTACATGACTCACATAAGGATTTCATACATCATAACATCAATGAATAAAGATTGCTCTCAACATTTCACATATAAATGAATATATATATATATGAAACCCTGTAATGAAATGAACTAGGGTTTCCACACCATTTACTAAAACATCATACATCAAGAATAACATTGAATCAAGTTGTATATTTGCAAACCTCCAACTTTCCATTCATTTAGGGTTTCACCCTCTTACTGATATATTAAGCAAACATTGATATCATCAAATGAAATCCAAGATCTTATCTGACATATACGTAATACACCTACAAATAAAACAATCATTCGTAACCAAGGATATTCAACTAGGCAAACTTCTTTATTCAATTATACAACAATTTCAGTCATAGTCGAAAACCTTAAATTTCAGTACATTCATGTAACCTCTATAATTACTTTAAGAATTCTCATTTAGATGGATTGTAACCATTTCTAATGTGATTTCATCATCTGAAATTCATCACAACAGAGAAATAACCCATTTCATATCATCTAGCAAAAGCTAGATCAAAAAGACCATTTAGGGTTTATACTCACATACTAAGCAATTAAAAATTATTGATGATTTAACTTACTTTTGTGAAATATACTATTTAAATGAAGTACCCACTTACTTTCATGCAATCTGCTTTTTAAAGGAAGTACCCACTCACCCTAAGGTGTGAAAATACCTTTAAAATGCATCACATCTCTGAAGATCTCGAATCCATATCAAGATCCTAGTAAAATCAACAGTTTCTTCTTCCTTTCAACCCTAAACTTGGTCTGATGTATGTAGAAGATGAAGGTTAGAGGTTAACCTAAACCTCAAAATCACTCTATTAGGGATATCAAGAAATGAGAAATGTAGATGAGGAAGAATCAACAGTTAAAACTACTTACCAAGTCGAATCTATGACAACCCTTTTGGATTTCTATCGTCTTCACGTTCTTCCCCAAAAATTACCCTCTAGGTCTCCTTCTCTAGAGCAAGGTGTCTTAGTGTTGGGTTTTAGGGGAGACAGAGAAGGCATCGGAAACAAAAATTTTCTTCTCCCAAACCCAGAATAAAGGAATCGCGTCAACGTCTATACAATAGGAAGGATGGTTTGTAGAGGCGTACCTTGTCCCGAGGCTTGCTCGGCGACGTTACCTCATAGCTTGCACGGTCTTCACCTCCGGTCTTGGACGGTGTCTGTACAACTCCTAGTCTTACCAGGACTGTCAGCTTCTGGTCTCACTAGGACTGTCGGGATTGACAATTGTCCTCCGAGCGGCAGAAGTCTCCAACCTCTGAAGTAGTCCACACGGACCACCTGGAACTCCGATCTCCTCGTCCCACAAGGAATCAGAAGGAGTCGCACCCTCCTGTCGGTGTACTAGTCACCGACATACTCTTCTGCAACCAGTCGCTTTCTGTAGTTGTCTTTCCCTTGTTGTGCCTCCCTTATCGGGTAGCACTTGCTCGGGCTCTCTCTCAGTTACCAAAACTAGAGAGAATAACAACTTTGCAAAGCAACTGGTGTTCTGAGTTGTGTTCTTGAGAAGCCCCAAATATCCCTATATATAGGAGGGTCATGGGATAGGGTTCTCTATCCCAGGCAATGTGGGATTAAAGAAGGAGTAGAAGAGTTCGAGATTTTCCAAAAAACAACCAATTGTGCCACCTGAACCGATCATTTCATGCATGAAATGGTCGGTTGGGGAGTTGAATTGATCAATTCACACCTCAACTGATCAGTTGGGGCACCTGAGCCGATCAGTTCGTATTCCTGGTCTAATTCAAATTTACTTTCATATTTGTTTCTGATTAATCAAATATTAATCCTTATCCAAATCAAATTTGTACAAGTGAAACAATTTGTATTTGCAAAATAGTCTTCTGACTTTCCAAACGATCTCAGTTAGACCAGTTGAGCCGATCGGTTCAACCCTTGAATCAGTCGTCTCAACCTATCTTGAGCCGATCGGTTCATCACATGAGCTGATCCGTTCAGCAACATGAGCCGATCGGTTCAAGTCTTGAGCCGATCGGTTGGGGCAGCAGACTTGTGCAAATCAGTCAATTGTAGTTTCAATCAATCTGATACTCTAATCAATCGATCCAACACCTTGAATACTATGATTTTGGGCTATCAATTAATTGAGTGTTTAATTGAACTACTAAACTCCTTTAGTAATCAATCTAAACATCATTTGTGGATAAACTCCTCTTCTAGGTTAAATCCTATGTGTGTGACCCTGTAGGTCCATTTCACGTTGGCAGTGAAAGTCCATAACACTTATGACTTCACAAGCAAAGAGTGGTACCTAGTCGAACATCAGTGCTACCCCAGTGAAATAGAAAGTTGGAGAACAACTTTCAATCCTACAATCCGTGAATGGTGTTACATCGAATTTATAATTCCTTTTTCACTGATATCCCTAATGAACTCAAGGCATGGAACAGTCATCCTATCAATGTTCATTCACTTTCTTGATCGAAGAGTAGACTAAAGGAGATATGTATGACATCAATATTGCATATTGATTCACACATGCGTGCGCACGCCTATCTCAATCCTACTCATCAAGTGGCCATGGATATCAAAATCCCTCAAGAGGGAAAAATCCCATATTTATCACTCACCCCTCAAAAGCCCCATGTATCAAAGCCACCCAATCATCACCTTTATAACAACCCATGTTTCAGGACTACATTTGATGATGTCAAAGTGTACACAACGACATGTGTTGAGTGTAGTGATTTCAAGTCAAAGAATCACACTCACCACCATCACTGTGAGAACTGACTGTGACTACGATGTCATGGTTCCATGTGTCAAACTCACAGTGGGTCTATCTGGTAAACTTGTTCTCTAAAAAGTACCAATGTGTTTGGTTTGATATCTCCATATCATGACTAATGAGATTCTATCATCAACCAACACCACAATCTAGTCTTGTGTGTCATTGCTGTCTATCTACCTTCCACAATGACATCCAAATAGGGACATGATAAGAATGTACAAACTCTTAGCATCTGTATGATCTCATCATTCAAGTCCTAAACCTGAAAGCATACGTTATTGAGTACTGTCATTCTCTAGATATTCAATATGTTCTATCATTATCTCATATGACTGAACCAGAAAGAATTGGAAGCTTGCCTTTGATGCTTATCAAATCAATCTTAATGTATCCCACTAATCATCCCATGATTGGATCTCAAGTCATACATACCTACACTTAAGGATCAAATCATGGTTCCAATGCACTTTGTTTTGTTGAAAATGGATAAGTATAGTATGAGATATGAACTTTTTTTATTGGCTGTCCTGGGTTACATCGGTCGTGGTCGTAGTGCACGATGTAGCATCGCGGTCACAACATAGGTCATGGTCGTGGCACATGACGCAGAGCTGCAGTCGCAGTATCGGTCATGGTCGTGGTCGTGGTTGTGGCCGTGGCACACGATGTAGCGTCGCGGTCGCGACACTCTGTACATGTTTACTAAAAAGGGCATGACTCTCTCATTTTATCTCTGATTTGGTTCATTATTTTTTTGTTGGATTTGTAATTGAATTTTATACAATACTACAATATTATTTTAATAATATTATCAAATGAAAAATTATTTATTAACTATTTCCTCCAATTTCATTAACTCTCTTCTTGCATACATGTATGGGTGAATGCTAAATTAACTCCAACTCAGATCTTTATAGTATGCTTAAGTCATGATTATGAATTGCCCAAACAAGTATTTAAGTTTACCAAAGTTAAGATAAAACACAAGATAAAATATTACTAACAAAAGCATAACAAGCATTAAGATTATCTTAAATCTCTAGGATTACCAACAAAGCTAGGAACGGGTCGTAACAATTCTCCCCTCTAATAAAAATTTTGTCTCAAAATTTATAGAAGAAGAAATGATACTTGTTAAACATCTCCGATTCTACTTCCCTAGCAGCTTCTTCTACGCATGATTCCTCCAAAAAGAACCTTTACTAGGGGTATCTCTCTCTTTTTAAGCTTTCAAATTCTGCGGTCTAGAATTTTATTTTCAACATTGAGTCATTTGTTTCTCTTCTAATCACAACATATTTTAAGCAAGCCTTCTCGACAATAACAAAAGAATTCTCTATGCCACAATAAATCATAGGAAATATAAAGAGAAATAACCATTTTCAATATTTTCATACTCTTGAGGTGTTACCTCAACATTGATAATCTGATCCAACTATCTCAATTCATACGGCGCAATATGTGTCATTGTTTTGTATTACTTCTGAGTCACAAAAGATAGTTCATTAAGTTGTTTGGAATTTTAATACTTTTCTACTCAAATAGAAAAAGCACTCATAAACTACAAAACTAGAAGTAACAATAATCGTATAAAACTGAGTCAGACTACTGATATGAATGATTGAAACTATAAAAATCATTCCAATTTAGTATATTGCTCGCACATGTGCTGTTGAAGTCATATGTAAAACAAATTTTCATCCCTTGCAATGCCTTCAACAAACTATACTTCTTTAAAACAAATTCACATATTATTGAAAGCCATTTGTTTTCTATGATTTCTCTTCTTAGGCATTACAACTTCTTCTTACTTATCCTTCTCACTCTGATCATCTATAATAAACACCCCTAACACTAAAACATTCAAGGTAAGAATAGATTATTCATCATTCTTTTATCACTGCTAGAATATATTTTAGTTACACTTTGCTCATGTTGCACTTCTCCTTTTGTTTAATTCACACCTCTTATATTTCCAATTTATTTCTTATCCTTTGCTCTGAATCATTTCTATATTGTTTATCTACCTTTCAGATTAGCTACCTTTAAACCTTGGATTACTATCAGTGTTAGTTTACTTCTCATAGTGCAAATCTCATGATCTTATTTTATAGAGATGCTAGTATTCAAGGTCAAATCACTAGTGACATCCCTTGAACTACTACAACTCTAAACATTCTAGGGTTTGGTCCTCATTGGTAGCATGACGTTATTGTGATGTGACTTTGCTCCCTTAATTTGAAATTCAAATTTTGAATCTCACAAGTTTTACTAAAGTCTTCCTTATCTTATCAATTGAATTTCCTTTCTCTTACTTGGCCATTCAGATAAATTACATTCTCTATTTACCCTGCTAGGGTTTCATCATCATATCGTGTGTCATTATTACATTCATTAGATGTCTATACCATGATGGTTATGCATCATATATGATTCATTTTCTTATCATTTCATTCCCACATTGCTCTCATTAAGTAATATATGAAAGAGAAGGTGATTTTGAGACTTAGAATTCTTATCTTCAAACATTCCATTAATACATTTTTCATATGTAGGTTTAATTGGTTATCAACAAGGATTCTTGACTAATTAGCACTTGTTTGAATCTCGCAACATCTTTCTTTTATAATCTATATTACTCCATCATGTTTCAAACCCTCCCTTATGTTCCATAATCCTCTTACCATATACTACTCTTCCACTTGTCATCTTTAAATTCTAATTTTCTCTCATGATGATGTTGCTTATTCATGTGTATGATCATGTATACCATGTTGCACATATTTCTTTTTATCCTTCTACTAATGTGAAGTTGAAATTCTAAATCAATAATATCTCTACTAGTTTCACCTCATGTTTAATACATTACATATCCTTCATTTCAAATCAAATGGATCATGCATGGGTCAAACTTAGTTTCTCTTTCAATCAAGTTTTTCCTTCCTAAATATAGTCTACTTTTGTATGACTTATTCATTTTTTAAGATGCACTTTTGTTCTTCTTTTAAAAACTAGTTTGTTGTTCTATAGAGACTTAGAATCTAAAGGTAGTAAGGATGAATGTATTAAACTTCATAATAAAGGTATAAATTAAATGCTCAGAATTATATCCTAACCCTCATTCCTTAATCAAAATCATCATATCCAACATTTCTTTCATTTGAACTAAGTTTCTTATCCTAGTCTTATTATTTACATGTTCGTCTAATTCTCTTTACTTTAACTCTTATGAAGACTCTTCATTTCTATGTACTTATTGCATACTTAACTCTTTTCTTCTATTTTCCCTTTTCTTTGGAGTACATAAAAGCATTTTACTCAATTATATGATCCATTCCTCATGATTGATTCTAGCTATCTTGGCCCTTACATACTTTTCTCATATCTTTTCCATATTTCATACTTAGAAAAATATAATACATATCATTGAACTTAACCTGAACCTTATGTAGTGTTCCTTTATTCCCAATCAAGGGTTTCTCATATGAGGCCCCAAAGTTGGATCTCAAATATCAGTTCCAACTGATTCTTAGCTATTCTAATCTTTCCCATATGCTTCAAAATCTTAGTGTATGTACATTCTCACTATGATGTGGGTCTAATTTATCCAAAGTCTACTCTTATTATATTTTCAATAGGAGTCATTAGATCCTAGTAATGCACCCTACTAGTCAGACCAGGATGAACATGTAGTCCTGAAGCTAAGAGCTACTCAAGATTAACCAACTCCTATTAATCTCAAACATGTGCAAAGAATATCCACTTAGGGCAAACTCATTTAAAGATAACCTTTAGTCTAGTTGATGTAAAGAATGTAAACAATAACTGAATTAACTTAATAGTATACAAGATTCTTAAAGGACAACATATATTGCTAAGAAATGAATATTTGAATTCAAATATATAACATCATTTCCATTGATATACAATAAAAAAAACAATATAA
The DNA here is from genome assembly GCA_963693085.1 of Alisma plantago-aquatica. NCBI lineage: Eukaryota > Viridiplantae > Streptophyta > Magnoliopsida > Alismatales > Alismataceae > Alisma > Alisma plantago-aquatica. Next base: position 1,154,186,480 of record OY856410.1, on the reverse strand, counting down.
AACAAGAGTTACATCGCATTCTATTCTTATGCTCAACTCATTCATTTCTTTCTTGTCTTCTAACCCTAAGATTTCTAGGGTTTCTCAAGCCCATCCTTCCTCTGCATACCTGGCCAGGGCATCTAGAGAAGAATAGACATAGTAGCTTGATATTAGTCAACCTAAGTATTCAGATATCGGGCTAGGTTATCTAAATACTCAGACCTCCCAGAGCTATATACACATCACCTCCTATCTGCCACACTTATAACTCTGACTTTCTATCCTAATGTTTCCTGACAACTCATCCTAAGCTCTGAAACCAAGATGTTACACCCACATCCCATGATAACCACTAATCATGAGATTAGGGCATAAGTTTGAGGATTATACTTAATACAAAGTTCACTCCCAACATTTTCTCTTTATTTCATACTCTTTGTTTCCTCGCATTCAATTACATAAATAAACTTTAAAAGAGAATTAGACTTTGATTAGTCTAATATGATCTCATCACTAATAGTACACATTCATACATTCATTTTGTTTCTCACACTTCCATGTACATATGACATGATAATCAGATACATTATCTCTTATTAAGGAAACAAAGATACAAAACATCATTTACAACTCTCTCACATCTATATAAGGAACTAGAGTGACAGGGACTGACTGAACTAAACTAATCTCATACTTAACTCCTATGGTAGATCCACTCTAATGCATAGACATCTTCAGTCCATGAGTTATCCCTAAGAATTATGAGTAGCGGGGTGAGCCTACTCACTTAGTGAATGAGTACTTCAAAGAAATAGTGTAAAGAACTTATAATTACAGATATACTTTTGAGCAATTGATATCAATCATAAGAACGATAAGCTTTAAAGATACTAATCATTTGCAAACATAAATATGTCAAAATACTCTAGATATCTACAAGAGTTAATCAATATATGAACATGCTTGATTGATCACAAAGAGAACTAATAATTCAAAAACATACAAAGAATAATTGAATAATTTTACACACTTGTTTAACATCTCATTCATCCTATTATGCCCTGAACCCACATGAGGTGTACCACAACATATGAAAGAATCGCAGCAAGCTACGATCTCATTATACAAGGCTTAGAAGCATGCCTGGGTTCCTAAGACTATCTCTTAAATAAGACCATATTTGCAGCGGGCCTCGACATGTCTGCCTCTCAGTGGCTAATGGGAGCAGCCAGATATCTCAAACTCCACCTCTCGACCTGGGTACTCAGGCGGTGAGTCAAATCCCTCAGGCTTATTGTGCATCAATGGACCTACTGACCACTGATCACTCAATATGTAACATAGGTACCACCAGCATCCCCGCTTGGTGTTTGGTACCACACAACTGTAAGGAGTCTTCCCTATTGGTCAAGAAACCCACAACCTACTAGTCTACTCCAGCTTACCTCGATCTGGACTACCTCCAGTCAGGAAACGGTTTCCTCCTCACAACATAAGCCTCATCCTGTGAGGATTCTACAAATTTTAGGGCATCTACAATTCTAATTCACTCTTTAAATTCACAATTCAATCATCACATCAACATATCTTAGTTCAGTTTCATAAACCGTCCATTTCATAATCCATCTAATAACATTTACCACAACTGAACTATTAACCATAACCACATCTCATATTGAGAAACATTGATATCACAATACTTGAGTCACTGAACACCCTATCCTTAGGGTTTCATTTACCTCATTCACTAATCACATGACTCACATAAGGATTTAATACACCATAAAATCATTGAATAAAGATTGCTCTCAGTAGTTCATGTATAAATGAATATATATATGAAACCATGTAATGAACTGAACTAGGGTTTCCACACCATTTAATAAAACATCATACATTAAGAATAACATTGAATCAAGTTGTCTATTTGCAAACATCCAACTTTCCATTCATTTAGGGTTTCACCCTCTTACTAAGATATCAAGCAAACATTGATATCATCAAATAAAATCCAAGATCTGATCTAACATATATTAAATATGCATACAAATAAAACAATCATTCGTGACCAAGGAGATTCAACTAGGAAAACTTCTTTATTCAATTATACAACAATTTCAGTCATAGTCAAAAACCTTAAATTTTAGTACATTCATGTAACCACTATGATTACTTTAAGAATTCTCATTTAGATGGATTGTAACAATTTCTAATGTGATTTCATCATCTAAAATTCATCACAATAGAGAAATAATCCATTTCATTTCATCTAGCAAAATCTAGATCAAAAAGACCATTTAGGGTTTGTACTCGCATACTGAGCAATTGAAAATGATTGATGATTTAACTCATTTTTATGCAATTTATTGTTTAAAGGAAGTACACACTCACCCTAAGGTGTGAAAACACCTTAAAACGCAACACAACTCTGAAAATATCGAATCCATATCAAGATCCTAGTAAAATTAGCAATTTCTTCTTCCTTTCAACCCTAAACAAGGTCTCTTGTAGGTAGAAGATGAAGGTCAGAGGTTAACCCAAACCTAAAAATCATTGGATTAGGGATCTCGGGCAAAGGGAAATGAGGAGGAGGAAGAATCAACTGTTAAAACTACTTACCAAGTCAAATCTATGGCAACCCTTTTAGATTTTTGTCATTCTTCATATTCTTCCCCCAAATTCAGCCCAGAAATTGCCTTCCAGGTCTCCCTCTAATAGAGCAAGGTGTCTGAGATGATAGAGGATTGCATCGTGGTTCGAACACACTTTATTTCATTAAACACGAATAAGTATAGCCTGAGATATGATCATTTTTTTATTGGCTCTCCTGGGCGGCATCAGGCGCGATCGCGGCACACGACGTAGTGTCACAGTCACGGCATAGGTTGTGGTCGTGGCTCATGACATAGCGTTGAGGTCACATCATGTCGGTCGCGGTCGCGACATATGACGCAACGTTGCGGTTGCGGCACTCTTTACATGTTTACTAAATAGGGCATAATTCTCTCATTTTAACTCCAATTTGGTTCACTCTTTTTTTTGGATTCATAATTGAATTCTCTACAATCTTACAATATTATTTTGATAATATTCTCAAATGAAAAGTTATTTATTAATTATTTCCTCCAATGTCATTAACTCTCTTCTTGCATACATGCATGGGTTAATGCTATATTAACTCCAACTCGAATCTTTATAGTATGCATAATTCATGATTATGAGTTGACCAAACAAGTATTTAAGGTTACCAAAGTTAAGATAAAACACAAGATAAAATATTACTAATAAAAGCATGACAAGCATTAAGATTATCTTAAATCTCTAGGATTACCGGAAAAGCTAGGAACGGGTTGCAACAACCTCATTGATCAATTCCTCAACCCGAAGACATACACCACTGAGTAATATCATTCTTTATACATTTATTATGTTACATCATTATCTCTTAGCTGAATAAACAAAATAACTTGGAAGATTGCCTTTATTCTTATTCAAATCTTCTAAAAGATATGCCATTATAATCATCATATTATTGGATCTCTGTGCATATATACCAAAATTATTCACTCGAATGATTGGGATATACATTAGTATAATTAGGATGATCTTTGCCAATTCATCCAATAGGACAGTCCATTCGATCAATCGTAATCAACTCAAAATTGGTCGACAAACTAGACTTTTCAATTGATTGACAAATCTGTCTAGTTGACTGATTGGACCTTCCAATAAGCCAATTAGGCTTCTGAACATCTTATCATTGTTACCAAAAAAATTTAGTAACAAATTCATCTTGTTTTTGAGGTTATACATCTCTTCCATGTGCATCCTATGCATATAACCATATAGGATCCACATTATCTTGGTAATGATGTCTATAATCATAATATGACTTCACAGACATTGATTGGTATCAAAAATGACTTCATTACCACCTAAGTAATTATATAAGCTTGAAAACAACTTTAACCTAACATTGGAATTAATGCTATAATGATCATATAATCACTTTGTCTCTAATATCTAGATTAAATTTGAGGCATGTAAACTTCATTCTCATACTTGATACGTGTTCCTTGATCTAGAGCAAACTCTTTGAGATACATGTGATAAAAATATTATATATTGACTCACGTGAGCACGAACATGGAATTCACAGTCCCACTCATCTAGAGGCCAATATATCACTCCAATATGATGGATAAATTCCATCTATGACACAGTACAATCCACATGTGTCACAGTGCACCCAAGAAGTACTTGTATGTAAACTATTATTCACAATCACATTGTGTAGTGTCAAAAACATTTGATCATTGTAGTAACTTTAGGTCTAAGGTCCACAATCAGTGCTATGAAATTGAGTTATGATTATAATTAACATTTCAACATTCAACATATCACAAAAAACTTGGGGTTGGCAAGTACACTTTCTCATAACATGTACCTATGTGTTTGACTTGATATCTAAAATGCTAAATAATGAGATGTAGTCATCAACCAATACTAATGCTAACCTTAATGCATTGTTGTCGTCCAAATTTCCACAATGATATCTGACTATGGACATAGACAAGAATGAATGCTCTTACCATACACATGATCTCTATCTGACTACATACATAGATAAGAACAAATTCTCTAACCATACACATGATCTCATTTTCAAGTCCTCAACTCGAGATCACATCTGAATGAGTCATATACTCTTAGAAAATTATCATATTTATCCATTATCACATATTGAAGCAAACATAATGATTGGAATTTCCTTTATAAATTATAAAATGAATTATAAAGTGTGTCATTAAAATTGTCATATGATTGTCTCTAAGGGCATACTAAAACATTAGTTTTAAAAGTAGCTTTCCAAATTCTACCTACGCTTGTAAATATTTTAATTTCCTTCAATGGACTTGACTTTGAAAAAAATTACAAGCACATATATTCTTTCAAGTTTTAAACACTTTCCTTTACCTTCTATCGTTGATGATGCTGCTAGACTTACCTTATTTTCCCTCTCAATATTTAAAAAAGACAAGGGATGTTATGCCTCTAAGACTAATATTATGACATGGGATCATTTGGATAAAGAGTTCCTAAAAGTACTTCTTCTGTGTTTTGAAAAAGAGATCAATGTGTACATCCATTACCTTTTTTATCTAAATACTGTAATGATATTCTCCATGACACAAAGGAAAGATTCTAAAATCTTCATCAAGATTTTCTACATCATGAAGTTTCCATGTAATAATGTGTCCAAACTTTCTATCAATGGCTTTCTTAGATGAAGTAGACTTCAATCACTCTTATTGTGGTTGCACATTCATGTTTTTCATAACATTATAAAAATCATTTTTTTCTTTGAACATCTCACTAAAAGTTTGTACATCACCATCAATCAATGTCTACAATAATGACATCAGGATTGCATCTTGTCCTATTGCACCTCTTGTATAATAAACATCTTCTAAGATGGTCTTTGAAATTGTGGACCTTATGAAAAAACAAGGTTCTAGTTGATGAAGCACCTCAACCAAATCTTATACAATCTATTTAATACACATACTCTCATATATGGAGTCTTTTATTATTTATATAACATTGGGGAGACACATCAAGAGATAATACTTAACAAATTTATGAGAATAATATTAATAACATGCAAAAAATCCTGAACTACTTAGATAATTTCAAAGACTTTTAGGTATTGGAACTCAATCAAGTTGAGAGCCAACTGTTATTGAGCTCTACTTCTCCCCCCCAGATCACTTGTGTGTTTGGCATCAACAAAGTCCACTACTATAGAAATGGCTTATAACGTCACATTTACAGGCATCGGTTGTATACAAGAAACTGATGCCTAAATCCTACAATGTCAGTTAAATACACAAAGCGACATCTATCTGTGAATAGCGGCCAGACACGGGTATTACTTTTAATTTAGTGTTGGTTCCTTAATAATCAACCGACACCTAAAATCGACCGCCAAATCCAAATTTTCTAGTGGAAAAAAATTACCTCCAAAATTTAACATACGACGTCGGTTATTAACTAATACACCGACGACTAAAGGTTTTTCATGAGATACAAATTGGGCACATTTTGGTCGTCGATTTTCTTACAATAACTGACGCTGATGTGTTTTCTAGCGCTATCCCCAGGAAAATTTTCACCCCCTGTGGGCGTCAGTGTTCTACAGAAACTGATGACTATGGTCATTAATTAAGAACATTTTTTTTGTCGACATATTTAGATAGACGTCGGTTTTTCTAGTTGAAACCGACGACTATCATTAAACATAGGTGTTGGTTTTTTGGTGGGAACCGATGCCTAATGTGTTAAGCTTCGGTTTTTTTAATAACTGACACCTATTGTTAACTTAATAGCACTCGCGTGAGCAAGGCTCTTCCCCTTTCTCTGTTTCATTGTCGATTCCACCGCTCCCTGCTAAGGTCTTGTGATTCCACTGGTCCCTGCTCCCCTACTCCCTGTGCGCCGCCACTGGTCCCTGCTCCCATGATCCCTACATGCGATCGCCACTCCCTGTGCCACCACCGCTCCTTGCTTCATGCTCGCTGCTCCGACCGCCATCGTTCGCTGCTTGTTGCTCTAGGTCGCTGCATGCTTGCTGCCCTGGCCGCCGCTGTTCACTGCTTGCTGCTCCTAGTCTCGCTAGTAAGGGAACTCCCTACAACATTTAAGCTCTTCACAGGTACAATCACCTACCTCCAACCCAACCTTGTTGTCTGCTTTTCATTCCATTGTTAAACTATCCGCCCAATCACCTATCGGTGTCATGAAACCCCATTCTTTCCCCCATTTCTCACTTTCTCTTCTCCAACTATCATGAAACCCTTGACTGTGTGCACTCTCTCCTTCCCTTATCCCCACACTATCATTGTCGCCCATGCTTTCTGGATGCCACCCCTACCGTAAACCTCCACCATTTCCTCCGTGTTTGTTGCAAGATAATTCTGCCAACACTGCTAACTCCTCCATCACCACCACTACTGCCATCCCTATTGCTTCTACAACTATCTCTTGAAAAAGAGCTCTCTCCTTATACACTCTCTTCTTCCCAAGTTGCATCGATTGTGCTCCTCTCTCTTTGTGATTTTTTCCCTTCTCGCCTGTCCTAATTGTCAAATGATGCTTGATGCTTGCAACATTTTTATGTTTTGGTTGAGGATAATCAATTCATAATGATAGATTAATGTGATTGATGATAAATTGATAATCTAATATTTCGATTTTAAGTATTTGAAATTATATGTTGGAGTTATACTTCCTAATTGGAAATGTGGAGAAATCCATATAGGGTTTGTATGATAAATTATCTTTAATGTGTATTTGACTATTTATGTAACCAATTTCATAGGTATGTAACCTACATTAAATATGTATTTGATTAGTATATATGTATGTATCATGTTGACCTAGAAACCCATCCAAGATTTACTCATTAGGAGTAAATCTTGGATAGTCCCCGGTTTGGGACTGTTCTTGAACACCTAATCTCACTTAGGATGTAAGTATATAATGTGTATTGGGTTTTCAAGAAAATTTCGATAGCATTTCCCCGTTTGTTCTCTAAGTACATATGTACTTGGAGAACAATGGGGAAATGCTGTCGAAATTTTCTTGAAAACCTAAGACACATTATATACTTACTAGTGAGATTAGGTGTTCAAGAATGGGATAGGTGGTACACATTTATTATCTATAAGAATGACAACACATGTATTTGTTGGCCTAGAAACCCGTCCGAGATTAAATCTTGGATAGTCCCCGATGTGGGACTATTCTTGAACACCTAATCTCACTTAGGATGTAAGTGTATAATGTGTATTTGGTTTTCAAGAAACTTTCAATAGCATTTCCTCATTTGTTCTCTAAGTACATATGTACTTGGAGAACAGCAGGGAAATGCTGCCAAAATTTTCTTGAAAATCCAATACACATTATACACTTACTAGTGAGATTAGGTGTTGAAGAATGGGATAGGTGGTACACATGTATTATATATAAGAATGACAACACATGTATTTGTTGGCCTAGAAACCTGTCCAAGATTTACTCATTAGGAGTAAATCTTGGATAATCCCCAGTTTGGGATTGTTCTTGAACACCTAATCTCACTAAGGATGTTTTAACCATTAATTATACATAAGACCTTAAACCCTAAAGTTTTAACCATAAACTCTAATATGTTAACCCTAGATCCTAATATTGTTCTAATATATACTTGTTTTCTCTTTGATCATATAATGGATAGATAGTGGATGTCCATTCCAAATCGCTACACCCCAGAGTTTATTTCTAGTCTTGATCAGTTTATTAGATTTGTTGAGGAACATAGGAAACAACCTGGAGATAGGTTCTACTATCCATGTAGGCATTGCAGTAACAACTTGAAAGTCAGCACTGGTGACAAAATGAAAAGCCATGTCATGTGCAACGGGATTGTACAAGGCTATATAGAATGACACTACATGGAGAGATTTCAAACCTGAAATCAGTGGATGTTGATAGCAGTACTTGTGTGGAAGAAGAAATTGCCTCTAATGACATAGATGTGAACGAACCAGTTCAAGTAGACATCGTTGATGCGATGCTACATAGTTGTGGGGTAGAGCACACCGATCCACCTCCCATGTTTAGAAACATTGTGCATGATGTTGGGATACCATTATACATAGGTTGTAAGTTGATGAAGCTTAGTGATGTGTTCAGATTGTATAAGTTGAAAGCTAACAATAGATGGAGCGACAAAAGCTTCACGTCATTGTTGTCTTTGTTGAAAGAAATTCTTCCTGAAGGAAACAAGCTGCCAATCTCAACATACCGGTTAAAGAAATTGTTGTGGCCAATGGGAATGGAGGCCAAGAAGATACATGCATGCCCGAATGATTGTGTATTATTTCAAAAGGACTATGTGGATTTGAAAGATTGTCCCAAATGTGGTGCGTCAAGGTATAAATTGACGACTTCGGGGGAGTCTAAAACTGATTCACCTACCAAGGTGATGTGGTATCTACCTATAATACCATGGTTTCAATGATTGTTTGCCAACCCGATAGATGTGAAGAATTTGAGGTGGCATGCAGATGTTAAGAAAAATAATGATGGGATCCTACGACATCCGTCTGATTCCCCACAGTGGAAGAAGATTGATTTATTGTACCGTGAATTCGGTGAAGAAGTCAGGAATCTAAGACTTGGGCTTTGTACAGATGGGATGAATCCGTAGGGGACATTGAGAAGCCAACATAGCACTTGGTCAGTTATGCTTGTTATATACAATCTTCCTCCCTGGTTGTGTATGAAAAATAAGTACGTTATGATGTCATTGTTGATATCGGGCCCTAAACAACCTGGAAATGATATCGACATTTATCTTGAACCTCTGATTGATGACTTGATAAAACTCTAAAGTGAAGGTGTGAGGACCTATGATGCTTCACAAAGAGAGACATTTCGTTTGCATGCTATGTTGTTTTGCATGGAGAATGACTTTCCAGTATATGTGAATTTGTCTGGATATAGTGTCAAAGGATCTAAAGTGTGTCCTATATGTGAATAGAATATTGATTCAATATGACTAAAATGTGGCGGCAAGATTATATATCTTAGTCATCGAGGGTTTCTTCCAAAATTCCATTTGTATCGTAGGTTGCACAAAGCATTCAATGGACGGAATGAGGAACAGAGTGTACCTAAACCTATACCATGGGAGGATGTTTATGAAAGAGTAAAAGACATTGCCAAAGAATTTGGTAAGAGATCACAATGTACGATGGCCAAACGGAGTGACAAATCTTTATTCAAGAAGAAGTCAATATTTTGGGATCTTCCTTATTGGATTTCTTTGGAAGTCAGACATTGTATCGATATCATGCACGTTGAGAAAAATGTTTGTGATAGTGTCATCGGTACTCTATTGAATATAGCATGTAAGACTAAAGATGGGATAAAATAAAAAATGGACCTACGTGAAATGGGAATAAGGATAGAATTAACAGAAGTAGTTAGTAGCGATCGGAGAACATACTTACCTCCCGCTTGTTACACGTTGTCTAAAAAGGAGAAGAAAGCTTTTTGTGAATGCTTGGTAAATGTTAAGGTGCCAAAGGGTTACTCATCCAACATCTGTAGAATGGTATAAATGAAAGATATAAAGCTGATAGGTCTTAAATCTCATGATTGTCACACTCTAATGCAACAAATATTGCCCGTGGAAATTCAATCTATATTGCCGAAGCATGTAAGATTTGCAATCACCAGACTTTGTTTCTTTTTCAACAGTCTGCGCAGCAAAGTTATTGACCCTGATACTCTCGATAAATTGCAAAGAGAAGTGGTTGTTACCCTATGTCATCTTGAGATGGATTTTCCTCCTTCATTCTTTGATATCATGGTACATCTTGTTGTCCACTTGACTAGGGAAGTGAAAATGTTGGGACCAGTTTTCTTGCATTGGATGTATCCCTTTGAACGATGCATGAGAATTTTTAAAGGTGATGTTCCAAACCGTTATCGGCCTGAAGGGAGTATTATTGAGGGTTATGTGGCGAGAGAGGTTATGGATTTTTGCAATGACTTTCTGAGTGCTAATGATGCTCATGTTAATGATAATAATATTGAGGAGCATTTTGGCAAAGGAATTTTGGGATCACATATGAAAGTAATCAGCCGTGAGTAGTTGGAACAAGGTCACTTGTATATTTTACACAACATCGACGAAGTGAGTGTTTATATCGAGGAACATACCAATTTCATTAAGAGACAATATCCTCAACCCAATTCAATGTGGCTTGCTAGAGAGCATAACACGACATTTATTAAGTGGTTTGAAGATAAAGTCTTACATGAACTATATCAAACACTAGATAATCTTACTGAAACTATCAAATGTGTCGCCTTTAAACTAAAATTGAATGTTATGTCTTATGAAGGGTTTGACATAAATAGATTCTCATATTACACAAAGCGTCAAGATGCTAAGAGTTTCGTCCAAAATAGTGGGTCACCTTTCAAGCTTCTTCATTGTTTTTTGTAAGTGCAAAGGATAAGAGTCCATGTGAAGCTAAAATGTCATATTATGGTGTCATTGAAGACATATGGGAGTTTGACTATGTAGATTTTAGAGTTCAACTCTATAAATGTAATTGGGTTGATAACACCAATGGAGTTATAGTGGATGAATTGGGTTTCACATTAGTGGACTTTGAAAAGATTGGTGAGAAGGGTGAATCATTTATTTTGGCATCACAGGTGAAACAAGTATTTTATATCGATGATCCTGCAAATGATAAATGGTTGGTTGTTCTTCATGGTAAAAGACAATTTACTATGATAAGTATGATGACTCCAATCCATTCTTAGTTCGGTTGCCAACACCACCAAATATTGAAGCTAATGATGACTTGTATGTGCACGGAGATCACAATGGATGATTGTTAATTTATAAAAGATCCCAATATTAGAGGCATGCATGTTTATATTTTTTATATGTTATATTTTTTTGAATGTGAACTTTACAATGTGAATGTGAATTTTACAATGTGAATTACTTTACAATGTGAATGTGAACTTTATAATGTGAATTACTTTACAATGTGAACTTTACAATCTGAATGCGAACTTTTAGATGGATGAGCATTCATATGATGACCGTGCTAATGATTACCGTGAGGTTGAGGACGTCAATGTGCCGCCTCACAATGTAAGTTTTAAAAATATATGCCGCCTCAAATTTATAGATATATCCTGTAAGTGTTTTTTTTGTCAAATTTTAGGTTGGTGATGTACCCCTTGAAGAAATTGGGGCACTTGATGAGCAGCAAAAAAAATTGAGAAAGTGAGTGGCATCACAATGATGAACAAGTTACTACAACAAAGGGGAAATGGACCCAAACTAGATGTGGATTTTGATCATGCAGGAAATCCAATTGGAGTGAACTACAACTCATTTATTTCATATCTTGGGGTTCTTACTCGCAGCCATTATAGTCCTATTTTTGAATCCTAGCATAAAGTTCCTAAGGGGAAGAAAGACTTAATCTGGAAGGAACTATGTGTGAGTTATCATTAAATGCAATTCTATTTTGTAGATTACTAATTTTTAGGCTAATAGTTAATAGCAATTCTATTTTGTAGAGTATATTTGATCTGGATGAAAAGTTGCATCATAAATGCGTGATGCAATGCTGTGGGAGGGTCCTAAGGAACTATATGACAAATCTCACCCGAGATTACATACGTGATGCTGAGAAGAGGTTCTTGATTGATTTCCAATTCTAGACATTGATCACTTTTTGACTAACTCTAAACTAATAATTTTTGTCTCTTTAAAAAATAAATTTAGGAAGAAGGCATCCCCTGAGAAATGGAACTATCTGGACCCCAAAGACTGGGAGGAGTTTGTTACCCAAAGAAGAATAGATAAATTCAAGGTATTAAGCGCCACTCCCAATTTAATTAATATACGCTCTTATGTATTCACCTATTCAAGATTAACCTTTAGTATTACTAACCAAATCTATGTGCTTACTAACAAGGCTATCAGCGATGCTCAAAGAGAAAGGCGTGCATTGAATGTGCATGACCACATAATGGGTCCAAGAGGCTATGCAGGCGTTCGCTAAAGACTACATGCTGAGTATAGTGCTCAGTCTACTGCTTAGTCTGCTGCTACTCAAGAGTCCTCTACTATTGGTCTCGCACCTCTGCCTCGCCATGCTATGTGGATAGCTAGGAGGCAAAATAAGAAGGCAGATATAACGAAGCCAGCAACTGCTGAGGCAACTACAAAAATGGTAAAATTCAACTCTTAGAGCAATCGATCAATATTGATTATTGTTATGTTTACTTACTTATTTTTGTTGATGGCGATTAGTGGGAGCTGCACGAGCAGAGGAAGGAAGGCAAGTTCATCCCTGAGGGCATAAGGGATGAATTGACAGTTGCTCTGGGTAACCCAGAGCATCTTGGATGTGTTAGGGGTGCAGGAGATGGTGTGGGCATCAAAGCATTCTTTGGGCCATCCCAGCACAAACCTGTCCCAAAAGCGGGACTTTCACAAGTTGAGGTAACCTATTCTTTTTTTAGAATGTTATTGTGAAAGGGAACTCAATAATCAATAGCTAGCATTTCTTTAATCCATGTATAGGTAGATGAATTAATTGAGAGGAAAGTCCAAGAAGTAATGGTGAAGTGGAAAACGTCTCAGACGACAACTCAGGCGGTACATGTGACGTGCCGCGCTTCTATTACTCCTACTACAGAGGTTGGGAGTAATCCTGTAGACCCACCACCTAGTACATCCTCTGTAAGTATTTTTATGACATAGTAGCGAGTCTTTGCAGAGGTTGGGAGTTTTTTTATATATGCATATAACATTCTTTACGTAAATTTGTAGGGGTTGAAGCCATTCCATCTAAAAAGTCAAGAATATGTCGTTGCAGAGGCGTCATCTTACACACCCCTTCTATGGAAAATTTCATGGGACTCCAGTACCGGATGGTGCGGTTCATGTGAGCTCGATAAGTGTAGTCCCCAAATGGCGTGATCTTATATTGCCATATGCCCACCTAGATTCTGAAACACTTGGTGAGGCAAAATGCAGAGTGATATTGTGGCCCAAAGCAAATGTCGTCTATACTAATATTGTATGCTAAATTTACATTACGTTAATTTGTTAGTGTGTACATATGTATGAGTCAATTGATATGAAATTATATATATAGGTCAAAAGGAAGACACCCACTACACCTCGGCCTCCACCTCCACCTCCTGAAGTACCAAGTTGGCTTCCAAAGGACCTACACTCCTTGTTAGGTCCTAATTGTAGGGGTATGGAAAATTGGATAGGTGAACATGATCCAAATTGCCCTATAAATGTTACTATTCTGGAGGAAGCTGTAGGTCAATCATACGATAACAATCTATTTATACAAGTTTTGCATACGTATTAATGCATATGTAATACAAGTTTTGCATATGTATTAATGCATACATATTAATGCAGGTCAATCATACGATAAAAAGATATTTATACAAGATATTTTAGAGTTGTTTCGTTATGATTAGCTGAACACATCTATGATAGAGTTGTGGATATGGTGAGATCTTGTTTATACATCCATATACCTTGTTTTATATATAGTGATCTGGTTTCTTATAGATTAATGCATACGTAATACATGTTTTGCGGCCACATACACACGATATGTACATAATTTTCATTTCTCCATGTCGGATTTTTTGGTTCTATCTTTGATTAGTGTTGTAGTTAAAAACCTTAGGTCAGTTACTTCATACTGTTGTGATGTTTTTAAATACTTTGGTAAAAATAAGAAAACAGTGATAATAGCTCCATTCAATGTCGTGTAAGTTTACTTTGCTTATAATTTGGACTTAAGAAAATTACATTTTTATTGTGACTTTTGAGTTATTAATTTATAACTTTCTTACCTCTAGTGGTAAGCATTGGGAGTTGCTAGTTATTGTCCCCGAGACGTTCACTGTCTATTATCTAGATCATGCGGGGAAGGAATTGAATATATATGGACACACAATGAAAAGGCCATTATTCCCATGAGAAATATTGCATATTTTTATATCCGTTAACATATGTTATTATATTACTATTTAATTATGCAATTTAATGTCTTACATTAACATGTAGGGATTTACAAGAGTACGCCAAAGCTGGAGGAAAGATCCCCAAGAAAAAGAACCATCCACTAACTTGGCAGAATGTGAAAGTAATTTCCCGACTCCAATGTATATATTATTTATGTGAACTGTGCTTATTTGTATTTTTGAATATTTTGTATGTTACAATTTATAGTGTGTTACACAAGAAAATGGTGGTACGTGTGGATACTATGTGATGTGATTTATGAGCATAATGATCGAACATGCCACAATGCAAATCGATACCATACATCAGGTATTATATGTAGTTTCATTAGATAATATGAAATATATCGATCTTCTTATATATTATGAATTATATATATACATCATTCTCTTTGAAGGTATTTAAAACTGACTTCACTACTGGTGAAAATTTATTAGATGTACATACTCCCTATACGATAGATGAATTAAATGATATAAGAGAACAATGGGCAGAAGCCTTACAAGTAGTGGGAATTTTTAAATATAATTGGGATAATGACGATGATGAATAAAGAATGATATTTCTAAACTTTATTCTCATAATTATTTTTGTGTGAATGTGAATGACTTTTTATGAATTGCCATAAGTGTGAATGTGAAGATGATCAATACATGAATGTTTCTACATGTGTCTGAATGTGAACAGAGATGAAATGAACGGAACTACAGGTTGCTAAATGTGTGTGAAAATGGAGGAAATTTGAAATGGAACTACTGGTTTCTACATGTGTGTGATGAAAAATAGTATGAATTAAACGTGCTTATACACATGTGTGAATCACATGATAAATATATTATATTGTCTATCTTGTTAATTTTGTAGGTTTGTGACCTGTTGTTGGCTGATATCAATGGATGTTGTAAACCTACAGTTCAGAACTGAACTGTAGGTTCTGCATCCTGTTGACCAGCCATACAACAGGCATGCAAACTGATAAGAAAAAAAAATCATAACATAGGCATCGATTATTTGTGTAAAACCGACAACAAAACACATAGGTGTTGGTTGTTAGTGTAAAACTAACGTCTTTATCCCCTTCTAGCATCGGTTATCCGTAAAACCAACGCCTATTATGGCCATGTACCACAACCATGCTAGGTAGTACGGCCATGGTGGCAGGGGATATGGCATCAATTATTAGTATACAAACCGACGCTAATGATGCCCTTGCTGGCGCCTTTTTGGTGGCGGGAAGGGGATATGGTGTCGGTTATTAGTATACAAACCGATGTCGATGATGCCCTTGCTGGCACCTTTTTTGTGGCGGGAAGAGGTATGGCATCGGTTGTTACTTAATATTTGATGTTTTTAATAATATCATGTCAGTTTTCTTTAAGAACTGACTCTGATAGTCCCCTTGCTGGCACGTTTTTGCTGGCGGGAAGGTTTATGGCGTCGGTGGGGGACCGACGCTGAAGGTGCCAACTTTTAGCAGCACCCATTTGGGTGTCGCTTGGAAACTGACGCCTTAGGCCTTAAATAACCGACGCCGAAGGTTATTTCTGTAGTAGTGGTCGACTTCCAGATTAGATATCTTAGATAACCTTTTGTTCACAGGCCATCATATAAAGAGCCTCTACACTCCACTAATTGACAAGATAAAAACAAAGCCTAACTCGTGGAATACCTACGGATAACACTTTATTTTACACACTTTTTGTATACATTTTATACCTTCTTAGCATATCTTTTGCTAACTTTCCCCACTATTTTGGCATCTTATGTCAAATACTTTACTTACACATTTTTCTCTTGATTTCAGAAACATATCTAGCCTAGGTCACGGTCATCACCTCGATCATGACTCATTCATCCAACAAGGACCATCTCACCATGTTCAAGGTCTCCAAGTTCACCCTAATACCTTGCACTCATGATCAATTTGCACTCAAACTCTTCACGACCACGATCAACATGGGGACCGTGATCAACATGAAAACTACAACCTCGACTTTTCCAAAGAAAGGAACACCTCAACCTCAACCACGGTCGTAACAGAAGGTGGCTAACTAGACCACAATCGAGAAGGTGGCCATCTAAACTGTGACCAAGGAAGGGGCACAACCGACCTCGACTAAGAAAAGAATAGTTGTGAAGCCTCGATCACAATCGAGCTTCATCTAAGACCACACCTTGACTGCGGTTGAGGGGTTAAGTCGGTAGTGTGTGCCAATAAATAGGCCACCCACCCATCCCATCAAAGCATGAGATCAGAAGGTACCATGAAGTGCTGCCAATTTGCAGTCTCATCTCCATCCATCCATCCAACCAGTCTTGGATCTCTAAAGGAAGAAGCTGAGGAGAAAGAAGACTAAAGGCTACATCTTTGAGAGAGAAGAAGACCGTTCATGCCACTGACCCCTTGATCTGGATCTGAAGAAGTATTGTGTTGTATGACGTTCTTATCTCCCTATCTAGATCTATCATTCCATCTCACTGTACTTCCCTCATCACTAAATGGAACTTGATGTATCTATCATTTTGTAACGTCGTTACGATGCCCATGAACATGTGTGGCTAAACATATTCACTTGGGTTGGTCGTAGCCACTAACTCTCCCAACATGTATATTGTCTCTCCAATTTGAATATATATACTCTTGTTCAGATTATCTCCATGCCCTGGAACCAATGCTTCACTTGTATGCTTAGCTACCATCTTGTGATGTTTGATTATCTATATCTTGAGAGAGTAATATCAGTTTTATCTTATTTTATGGTGTAGTACGAATGCATGAGGATGTTGGAATGCTAAAGCTTGAAATCATACATTTTGTTATGTGGTTTTTGTGTAGTCATCTCTAGAGCGAGGTTACCCTTAGACTTAGATCTATCCTTATCTCGAGAGAGAAGGGAATAGACACCATGTATGATTTCTAGTAATATTGATAGGAGTATGCGAGAGGGAGATATTATGTTGCATGATGGTGAGAAGTCTTAGTAGGTGAAACCCAACCCACTTGTCCCTGTGGTTTGACCCCAATTACTACATCAGCCCCTGTATAATAGTTGTGGGGGCTTAAGTGTCAGGTTACTATTTTAAGAGTCTGACTACTCTAGATCCACTCCTTTTTGGAAGTGTGATTTAGGCCGATCAACCTTTTGGTGTCATTATCCGGGACAAGGAAAAATGACACTGTTAATAACTTGAGTCCACTCACTATACTCCCGTGCCTCAAGCATAGTAATAAGCTGGACCGCACCGTCACTTTAAGTCTGCTACCCTGCGTTTGTGTAGAATAGTTTGTTTTAACACTTCCAGTTTACTAACTCAACTGTGTGATCTATTCAGGCACTCCAAAAGGAAGCATAATCGTTCGACTTAGCTCCTCAACCTAAAGTTAACATGCTACCTCATGTGGACGTTACTCTCTCTAGGGATGAGTAGGATGTGAGGATTCAACACAACCCACCACCACCACGAGGGTCGGGCAAAGACAGAGATGGTCGTTACAATGACAGTCGTGAACGTGAAGAAGAATGTAGTGATGAATATCTTCATGATGACGATCGACGTGATGAATATCATTGTGAAGAAAATCAACGCGACAAAGAATGATGCTACAGACGTCGAAGAAGGCACCACCACAGCCATCATGACAATGAATGAGAGAAAGACGGTCGGGATAGCGACAACGAGGATGATGAAGAGGGGAAGACTATTAGGGAGCTGGCAGCAACAAGGGCCAACGAGTCTAGATGCCCGATCGTCATACCACACTTCAATGCAGAAAATTTTGAGTTAAAATCAGCTGCCATCTTGCTGATCCAGAATAAACCTTTTTGTGGGAATTCGAGGATTGAAAACCCATACTATCATCTCAATGTATCCAAAAATATCTGTGATATCATCAAGATGAGGGGAGTCTCATAAGAGGTGATATACTACAAAGGCTTCAATTTCTCTTTGGAGACAAGGCTCTATCTTGGTACCTCAATCTCCCTCACCAATCCATAGATAGGTAGAGACCCCTGGTAGATGCTTCCATTACTAAGTTTTATCCTACAGAGGACCATCTGAAACATGCAGAAGATCACTTCTTTTGCATAGAAGCCTGAAGAGAACTTGCACGAAGTATGAGAATGTTTCCAGGAGTACCAGAGAGATTGTCCACATCACAATTATCATAAGGGATTCCTCATGACCACTTTCTATAATGGGCTAACTCCTACTGAAAGGACTTTGTTAAACACAGTTGTTGGCAGTGATTCCCTTGGGAAGAAGACAAGAAGAACCATGAAGATAATAGACAACATGGTTGCAGTGCAAGTAGGCAAAAACTATGATAGGTATGATAGAGGATCATTGAGGAAAGTAGGGTCCGAAGGACCGTCTATTGAAGCCAATGCTTTAGAGACCATAACAGCATAGATTCAGAAAATAGCAACTGATGTAAACAGCTAAAAGATACTAGAGCTCAGGGCAAGAAGCATACTGAGAAGGTCATGAAGTGTGTCACCTGTGGAGAAGGATGGCATGGGATCGATAACTGTATTTACACCAGGCTCGAGGAAAGTGATGAAAGAAAAAATGAAGAAGAGATGTAGAATGTTTCCTATGCCAACTTCAAGAGGACAGACCACCCTAGTTTTAGTTATAGAAAAAAAGATGCAATTGAGAATTTGTACCAACTGAACAACCCATAAAAACCACCCCCAAGGTTTGAAAAGAGAAGCAGACAGACCCAATATAAATGAACAACAAACTCTCAGACGAATAAGAACAACTATCGGGGTCAAGGTAAGAATTCGAACTATCAAGGCACATGACCGACTCAAGTGTAGAACCAAAACCAAGGGTCAGGTCAGGGAATAGATAACAAACAGATGGATTTATTCGCCTAGCTATTTGATTTTGCCAAAAGGCAAGCTACGGTGAACGATCAGTTAGCTCAAAGCTCTCTTTCTAACTCTAGTGTTTTGACCACTATGCATGTTCAGATGGCCGATGTGTAGACCCATCAACATCAAATCAACCAACATGTGGTGTAGTTGGTAGAGCTATAAAGAATCCTTCTAGGAAAATTCCACCAAATACCGAAACTGCAAAGATGGCTACCCTCTGACCTGGGAGGATGCTAAGTAACTCAGGAACTAGAAGCGACAACAAAGAAAGAAGAGATGATGAAAAACCATCTGAGAAAGAGATTGCTCCTGAAGAATCTGTTGATAAAGAAAAAGTGGAAGAAAGCAAGAAGAAAGGTGAAGAAGCTAGGAAACCAGATGTTGCCGAGGAGATTTTCACGAAGAAGAGTCCATATGCACTGAGAGTCTCATTCCCATATAAGTTTATTAAAGCACACCTAAAGAGAAGATATGAGAAGTTCATGGAAGTAGTAAACAAACGGCATTTGGACGTTCCATTCCTAGATGCTATAGAGGAGATGTCGACCTATGCCAAGTTCTTCAAAGATCTCATCACCAAAATAAGGAGAGGAGACCATATCGAGACAGTCTAGTTAGCTAATATGTCAAGTCCTTTTATCCATGCAGAACTACCAACAAAGAAGGACCCCAGAGCATTCAATATACCGTTTGGTGTTGGAGACAATATAGAGAGAAAAGGTTTGGCGGATTTGGGAGCTAGCATCAGTCTTATGACTTTGAGTCTAGCCCAAAGACTTGGGCTAACAGATATGGTTAAAACAAACATGAGGATTGAATTGTTTGATCACACTTTCAAAAGACCTGTTGGAATAGTCAAAGATGTAACCATTCGTGTTGGAAGATTCTATATTCCCTGTGATATCGTGGTGATTGACACAATTGAAGACCCAACATGCCTGATGATATTTGAAAGATTATTCTTGTCAACTGGAAGAGCATTGATAGATGTCGTGGAGGGGATTATTACCCTACACGTGGGCAATGACCACATAGACTTCCGAGTTCAAGATGCAATGAAGGGACCGTCTCTTTTCGAGCCAATCTACTTTATGGATAGTTACAACCAGTACTGCAAGGAAGTGCAAGAAGAAAAGGCAATTGTGGAACCCCTGATGCGGGCCTTGAACAACCCAATCCTACTATAGAAGACCTTGAGGTGGTTGAAATCCTTGACTATCTGAATGAGGACGAAGGAGACCTTAGTGACGAAGAAGAAATTATCAAAACAGTTAAGTATGCTTCACTCGAACAGTCTCCCGAAGAGCAAGAGGCACCTAAGCCGAAGCCCGAATTGAAAACACTTCCAAAAGGGCTAAAGTATGAGTTTCTAGACCATGGGGAGAGGAACACTGTTATTGTGAATGCATGCCTAACAGAAGAACAAATGGAAAGATTGCTAAAGGAGCTGAAAGAACATAGAAAGGCGGTAGGATATTCTGTAGAGGACATCAAAGGGCTTAACCCGACTCTCTCCATGCATAGAATACATTTGGAAGAGTCCTCTAAGATGCTAGTTCATCCCCAATGAAAGCTAAATCAAATATTGAAAGAAGTTGTAAAGAAGGAAATCCTAAAACTACGAGACACTGAAATTATCTACCGGATTAGCGATAGTAATTGGGTGAGTCTCATTCATGTCGTGCCTAAGAATGGAGGAATGAGAGTAGTAAAGGGAGAGAATGGTGATGAAGTCGCTACTAGAACTATTACAGGATGGAGAATGTGAATAGATTACAGGAAACTGAATGTCGCCACAAGGAAGGGTCGCTTCCCGTTGTCATTCATTGATCAAGTTTGGAAAGGTTGGCTCATCACTACTATTTCTACTTTCTGGATGACTATACAGGTTTTTACCAGGTCCCCATTCACCCGGATGACTGGGAAAAAATGACATTTCACGTGCATCTATGACACGTATGCGTTCAAACGAATGCCATTCGAATTATGCAACACACCTGTAACATTCCAGCGTTGCATGATCTTGATGTTCTTCGATTTCCTAGAAGATATAGTGGAAGTCTTTATGGACAACTTCTCAGTTTATGGGACAGATTACGACACATGTCTATGAAATTTGTCCATGTTCTTGAAAAGATTCGAAGAGAAATATCTAGTTCTGAATTGGGAAAAGTGCCACTTCATGGTACAGAATGGCATATTCCAAGGACACAAAATTTCTAAAAAGGGGATCGAAGTAGAGGTGAGTAAAATAGAATACATATCAATACTACCACCACCGAAGTCTGTAACGAGAGTAATACGTTTTCTTGGTCACGTCAGATACTATAGGAGGTTTAGAATCCCTTGTATAATCTTTTATGCAAAGACGCCAAATTCGATTTCAACAACGAATGTTTGGAGGCTTTCAATACCCTAAAGAAAGCATTAATAACTATGTCGATTCTACAAGCCCCTAATTGGGAGTTCCCATTTGAGATAATATGCGAAGCTAGTGATTACACAATAGGCATTATCCTAGGCCAAAAGAAAGACAAAAAAACATGTAATCTACTATGCCAATCGCACATTAGATGAGGCATAGGTAAACTATAACACAACCGAGAAGGAGATGTTAGCAATAGTTTTTGCTTTTGACAAGTTCAGGTCGTACCTAATGGATCAAAGTGAAGGTATACATAGACCATGGAGAAATTAAATACCTGATGCAGAAAAAAGATACCAAACCATGGTTTTTGCGGTGGGCTCTACTGTTGTAGGAATTTGATCATGAAATCATTGATAAGAAGGGGAAAGAGAATGTGGTCGTAGACCACTTGTCTAGAATTGTTTTCGATGAAGAGAATCAGTTACCCATGAATGGAAATTATGCTGATGAAGCTCTACTAATGGCTCAATCTAATGAGTAGAGATTGCCTTAGTTTGCTGATATCTGTAATTATTTAGCATGTGGCCAGTTGCCATCAGAAATTACATACCACCAGAAGAACAAAAAAAATTTCGACGTCAAGAACTATTACTGGGATGACCCATTACTATTCAAGAGGTGTTTTGAAAATCTATACCATAGGTGCACACCAGAGGATGAGGTTCCTTTTATTTTGAAAGAGTGTCACTCTTTTCCCTATGGTGGGCACCACGGTGGAGAAAGAACTACAGTAAAAGTACTACAATCTGGGTTTTATTGGCTCACATTTTTCAAAGATGCAGCATCTTTTGTTAAAGTATGTAAGGAATGCCAGATCATAGGGAACATAAATAGAAGAAATGAGATTCCAATGGAAGAATGGGTGCAAGTTGAAATTCTTTATGTTTGGGGAATTGACATATATGGGGTTGTTACATCATCAAAAGGAAATCAATACATACTTGTTGTTGTCGATTATGTTTCAAAATGGTTCGAAGTAGCCGCCACTCAAATTTGTGACTGCAAGTCCGTGATTAAGCTCGTCAAGAAAATCATCTTCCCGTGCTTTGGATTGCCCCACACAGTCATAAGCGATCGGGGATCACACTTCAGAGAAAAATAGTTTGAAGCGTTGATGAAGAAATATGGAGTGAAAAACAAAGTTGCCACACCATACCATCCCAAAATATCGGGTAAGTAGAAGTATCAAATAGACAGATCAAGCAAATGATGGAGAAGATAGTGAGTCGGATAAGAAAGGATTGCTCAATGAAGCTATATGATGCTCTATGGGATTAACAAACTGTGTACAAGACACCTATATGGACAACACCCAAAAGGCTTATTTATGGAAAGTCCTATCATTTACCGCTTGAGCTTGAACACAAAGCTCTATGGGCCATCAAATTTCTGAATATGGACCTTGAGAAAGCGGGCCAGAAAATATTTCTATAGCTTCAGGAGCTTGAGGAACTGAGACTACATGCCTATGAGAATGCGATAATTTATAAACAAAGGACTAAAGTCTAGCATGATGCCCACTTGACAAACAAGGATGTTCATGAAGGGGATAAGGTCCTCCTATTTAACTTGAGCATCAGACTATTTCCAAGAAAGCTAAGAATGAGGTGGTCATGTCCTTTCTTTGTAGTGATGCTATATCCATCAGGAATGATGGAAATCTTAGGGGAAAAGACGGGCACTTTCAAGGTTAATGGACATAGGGTAAAGATGTTCTATGAAGATGAAGCCTTTGTAAGAAGGTCAGAAATTAGTTTGGAGGAACCCAACCAACCAAGAAATAAAAAGAATGAGGAGACACCACAGTCAACTGAGGAAGTCAAAAAGTGAATGATGAGGAAGTCAAGCTAGAGACTCTAAACAAGCACTTCTTGGGAGGCAACCCAAGTTTTTGCTAATTTCCAGAGTTTATGTTTTTCCTTTGTTTTGAACTTTTGCTTTTTCCTACTCTTTAGATTGTACATTTTCCCTTTCCTAGTCAGATTGTATATATCCTATTTTCTCTTTGAAAAATGGTTTGATTGAAGGATCAAGTTTATTTTTTGGTTTAAGTGTTGAGTTGGTTTGGGTGGACCATGGGTCGCGGTCATGACCGTGATTGAGGTGTTAACCTCGCTCAATGTAGGGAAATGCACCGCGGCCACGGTCTTTGTCCTTAAACCAACCAGACCGTGACCGCAGTGTTTGTCCTTAAACCAACTAGACCGTGACCGCAGTGTTTGTCCTTAAACCAACCAGATCGCAACCGTGGTGTTTGTCCTTAAACCAACCAAACCACAACCTGAGGAACATGTTGTCATCACGGTCCTTGTTTGTGCTGTGAGTCAAGGTGTCTCTCCTATATATTCTAAGACCATTGGAACAATGTTCGCCTTGCCTAAAATCTCAAATTTTCTCGATAAGAAGAACGAATCGCTAGTGCTCTCGCTGACAACACTGACACTGACCGAGCATGCTTAGCTACCGCAGTAGAAGCATGAATCACCACCGCTACTAACCCTTCACCCCTATTTTTTTTTCTGATTTTTCCACCACCAAGGTAATCCTCTAAACACTTTTTGTTTCCAATTTATGATTCACTGCCTACCTCCATGGCCATCTTCGAACATAGTCCGCTCTTACTCACCATTTTTGTATGCCTTAATCCCTTCTCATGGTCCAAGATCCATCGATCGTCTTTCCCCTCCCTCTCACTGATTGTTTTCGCGGTGCCCCTGCCCATCCTAAGACGACATTTTTTAGCGTGTTTCAACCTCAAAACATTGACATTTCAACTATCTTCAACAACCTGCCAATCGAGGTCTCAACCTTCCTCCCAACCCTCCTTATCAATGGAACAAGGCTAAACCCCAACTTTGTGGTCACGGTGAAAAATCCTTTACCGCGTTCACGGTGTTTTTCAACACACAGATGCACCTAGTTTTGTTTGTGGATCGTGGTGTTCCATGAACGAGTAGAACGTTTGACCACGGGTCACAGTCTCCCTTCATCATTTCCCTTTTGACTGTGACCGCTTCATTTTCATCAACATAGACCATAGTCATGGTGTTCTTTGTATCATAAGTAATGACTGCGGGTCACAGTTTTAAGGGTTATAGATAAAATATACAACATACTTATACATGTTATATGAGAAAAGTTAAATAAAATAACTGATGAATTGAATGATATATTAATTATAAAATTAATTTGAAAAATTTTAGGATGTTTGCTTCAACTAACGACTCACTAGAAAAGAGGGCAACATCATTGAAAGAGGTAGAGAGGATTGTGGAGAAGTTAGCAAATGCTTTGAAGACCAATATAAGTCTACCACCAGAAAGGAGGCTACAATTTAAGGTACTAATGGAACAATATCAGAAAATTCTGGGTCACCAGACACCGGAAGAATTAGAGCCTTCACAGAGTGCGACACAGACAGGAACCTCAGAATACCATCCCACTGAGTCTGAGCTAAGAAGTCTAGGCAAGAGGAAGGTTGAGCCCAAGGCAACACAAAGCAGCAAAAAGGTAAAGGTAATAGCTACTAAAATGACAAAAAGGCAAGAGGCAGAGACAGCCCACAAGGAGGGAGAAGATACTGAGGAGGCAGACCTAAAGCAGAGCGAGCCCCCATTTGTACCAAGGGACGTTGTACACCAGTCTCAATATGACTAGATGTCACAGGTTAAGATCTTTAGGCCCATGAGGTACCTGGACGTAGACAACATCAAAAGGATGGGAGTCTACGATAGGGTCATCAAGTTCTTAGAGGGTGCAAATATGTGCACCCTATGCACCTCGAAAACTATGTCCTTGAAGCAGTTGATGGCCAAATTCCTATCTTCACTAGAGAAGCTCCTGGTAGATGAATAACAATGCAAAAAGGGTGGCAGAGACTACAAGATGGAGGTGAGACTAGGGGGAAAGTCTCACACAATCATAGAAGCAATTTTGAATACTATCTTAACAAAGACAACAGGAGAAACCCAAGCCTGCTCTGCTACCCCGGGAGAGAAGGAGACTGTCAGATATGATAGCTACAAGATGTGGGAAGACCTGATTGGAGAAGATGAAAATCACTCCAAAAACTCCAAGGCTAACCTGATCACCTCATGCTTTATCAGAGTGATACAAAAGATAACGGCTAACATGATATATATGAGGTCAGAGACAGGGGGTAACTAAGGGAGATATGTTCATGATGGTCAATGCTGAAGAGAAAGCCTTTAAACATAGGGAAAATACTAATCGAAAGGTTGTCAGTAGTTGTGGGAGGAGAGTCCAAGCGGAACCAGGAATTCTACATGGGAGGCCAGATAACAAAGATAACCTACCATTTTATGGGTGCATAAGTGTTGAAGAGATATACAGCAATAGAGGGACATACAAAGATCAACATGAAGTCCCTCGTCAATGCAGGAATCCTGGCATAGAAAGGGGATAAGTTGTACTATAAGCAAAGCAGCTCAAAGAAACTCGTACCCCTCCCAGAGATGACGTATTTCAACACCCACAAGCTACGACCCACCCAAGAAGACATCAATAAGATGTGCTTAGGGGCCATCTACAATATTGTGGAAAAGAAATCAGTAGCTGATGAAGAAGGCAATAAAGACAAATCTGCAAAAATAGAGAAGAAGAAGCCAGAGAGAAGAAAAAGTTGGCAATAAGGAAGAAGAATAAGGAAGTAGTAGATGCACCCACAACTCTGAAGGCAACCTCACCACCCAAAGCCACTAGAAAAATAGTGAGTGAAGAATGCCAACCTCATGAAAAAACAATAGAGCTAGATGTTTAGGTGAACCTAGACGACATGATAAGAAATTTTCCATGCCTTGAGGTGGCAGCCGTAGAACAACAGGTGACGGACAAACAAGACGCCCACCAGCAAGGCAAAAAATCTAAAGTTGTACCCAAGACAGTGATTCAAGAAGTGATCCTTCAAATGCTGGGATAGCCAAAACATAGACTATCCCACCTGTCACTACCAACTCCACAACCGAAGGAACCACAAGCATCCATGACATATGTGGAGTCACAACCACGACACCTTCCTTCCTTCAGAGACATCCTGGGTAGTAAGTTTGATGCACTATGGAAACACATGTATCAAACATCTGAATTTAATTCAAGTATAACCTCCACCATATGTACGCTAACCACGCAGGTGCAATCACTAAACGAGAGGACCAAGGTGCTACCCCATTTCATGCAAGGGATGTCAGACACCCAGAACGCAATGATGGGTGTGCTTAAGACCCTCACAGAGGAAGTGACAACCCTCAACAGAGAGAGGGATGCTCTATATTCTGATAGAGACCACTTAACAAGTGGATATGAGGCAGAAATAAATGACCTCAAATAGGAGCACCAGCGTCTGGAATAAGACCACAAGCAGATGGAAGCCAAGCGTAAATAGTTCGACAACTAGCAGTGGAGGAAGAAGAGCAAGTGCGTGGAAGATCCCTCGACATCACAAGATTCATCGATCCCTCTAAGCCCCGACAAAGACAACAATAATGTGGGAGGGACAGGTGTATGTTCAGCACATAAAGAAGAAAGTGCCAATGTAAAAACTACCTTGGCAGCTAAACCTAAAGCAAATGAAGCACATCCATCATTGTACTCTCCTAAAGACAATGAAACAAAGAAGAAAACTACTACATTGTCAAGGAAACTAGATTTGAACAGTAGTCCTGAAGAGGATAAGGAAAAATCTGATAAGGGGAAGGGGAACCGGTAGAAGAGGAAACTACCCCGACCACAGGAAAGGCTACATCAAAAGAACCAACACAAGCAGTCTTCGCCAGAGTAGAGAGCATAAGGATAGAAGATTTGGTGTCCAAAGAGCTCAATGATATATATATGTTGCTGGACAACCTGATGTCTAGGATGGAAATGTGCAGTGGCTTCTTGCCATCCTTAGTCCACAACGAGCAGAACAACCGCATCTATGATGGGAAAATGGAGGCAACTCTAGAAGAATTGGCTACTGCCAAGATGGGTCACACATCTGAGGAAAGCAATGTCAAGGATGGCACAGCTGTGGAAGATTCCTTAGAGGTGGAAGTAAAGGTGACTACACTGATACCAACAAGCCCAGAGGGCCCAGATACAACCGGAAAAACACCCATCCCTACAACATAGGATGTAACCTTGGATGACAAGGAAGGTGGGCTTGGTGCTTTCCTCATGAACGAGCCCGCGAGGGAGCAGAGCACACTAGTTAAAGATGCATAATTAGGTGTAGCTCATCCTCTTCCGTGCAAGATGATAGGAATGGACATGACTATTCTATCAAGAATAACATGCAGAGATGTCCACATCTTAGTGGATATCCTAGACGAAAATCTACCTAGAGTCGATGTCATATATCACAACAAGGGTAGAAGTCTAACTAGAGAAAACTTCAAAGGGATCTTCTTAAACAGGGCACAGGTACATAAGAAACTATTTAAAGTGTTGTGTGCCACCCTCCTCGAAGAGTTCCTACACTAAGACAAGGTGCAACCAGTGTTCAATGGCACCACACATCTAGCAAGCCTCTTATACAATGAGTACTACAAGGCTACTGATGTGACTGAGCTGAAAGAAGAAGTGTGTAGCAAGAGGACAAAGTTCGTAGTCCTACCCATAAAGAACGTGAAGCACTAGGCTATGATCATTGTCGATCTATATGAGTGAAAGACAACAATGCTCAACTATTGTGTGAACAAATTGAACAACACTGCCCTAATATATAAAAGGAAAGGAGTCAAAGATGTCCTAAAGATATTGCTATGTCTGTAGAAAGTGATACAATTAGCAGATGACAGATTCAATGGCATCTAAAAACTATTTTCTATCTTTAAGAAAGTCCTACAAGAAGAGGTTGGCTTAGGGGATTGTGCCTTCATCGTACTACAGATGATGGAAGCCATCAACAAGGGCATCCCGTTGGAGGACTTATGCATAGAAGATCTACACGGGATATGCAGTGTGTACACAATGGAGGTCATCTATGGTCGCCTCTTCTTTAGTGACCCGACGATGCCTTCAGATACAATACCACTAAGACTTCATAAGGAAATCCCTCTACCTAAAAAGGTAAATTAGAGGGAACAACTGAAAACCCTTGGATCGGTCTAATATAACCAGCCAGGGTGAAGGCATGGAAAGAAGGTTGGAATATATAAACTGGAGAAGCTGCAGCAAGCATACCAGAGACAGAACCTTAATATCTTTCAGTGACATAAGACAAAGGAGAATAGCATTCAACAGAACAGCTAGAAGAAGGAGAAGTAGAGGAAGATGATCTGTCAGAAGAAAAACCAGATAGACTGGCAGGGGAGATAATACCCACTTTCAAAGACTTCGATAGATGGAGATGTGTTAGCCTATCTTCAGAATCACTAAACATCATAATGAAATCCTTGAAAGATGATGACATGCTGGGAGAAATTTTACTTGAAAGAGAAGGGATATGTGTGATAAAGGACGACCTCCAGGATATGCTGAGAACAGGAGGGTACCTATCAGTAAGAACAATGTCATCCTACTAGTCCCTCTTAAGTGACAACATGCCAAACACACACATGGCATACTTCCTACCGATAGATAACATCATAAAAGATAAAAGATCAGGAAAGAAGGAACACTTGCAACAACGCGCCGTGACGTCCCTCCCAGACTACATTTTCCTGCCGATTGTTCACGACAGTCATTGGACTTTGCTGGTGGTCAATATCATAAAAAGGACTATAGTATTATATAACAGCTCAGACACAACCTTTGGGTTGAAAAAGAAGACAAACATGACTACCGCAAAGACTCCAACCGAAGAAAAGGATGTCACATGCGCGGAGGTGATTGTTGTGCTAAAAAGTCACGGCAAAGGGTACAAGCATAAGCAGGTGTGAATTTGAGGAGTGAAAACCCATACCATCACCTCAATGCATTTAAAAATATTTGTGATACCATCAAGTTGAGGGGAGTCCTGCAAGGGGTGATATAATGTAAAGGCTTCAATTTCTCTTTAGAAGACAAGGCTCTATCTTAGTACCTCAATATCCCTCACCCATCTATAGATGGGTGGAGACCCCTAGAAAATGCTTTCATTACTAAGTTTTATCCTACAGAGAGGACCATCTGCAACATGCAGAAGATCACTTCTTTTGCACAGAAGCGGGGAGAGAACTTACACAAAGAATGGGAACGTTTCCAGGATACCAGAGAGATTGTCCACATCACAATTATCGTAAGGGGTTCCTAGTGACCACTTTCTATAATGGGCTACCTCCTACTAAAAGGACTTCATTAAACACATCCGCTGGCAGTGATTTCCTTGGGAAGAAGACAAGCAGAACCATGAAGATAATAGACAACATGGCTGTAGTGCAAGAAGACATAGACTATGATAGGAATGATAGAGGGTCAATGAGGAAAGTAGGGTCTGAAGGACCATCTATTGAAGTCAAGGATTTAGAGACCATAACGACATAAATTCAGAAAATAGCAACTGATCTGAAATAGTTCAAAGATACAGGAGCCAAGGGCAAGAAGCATACCGAGAAGGTCATGAAGTGTGTCACCTGTGGAAAAGGATGGCATGGGATTGCTAACTGTATCAACACCAGGCCCAAGGAAAGTGATGAAATAAAAAATGAAGAAGAGACGCAGAATGTTTCCTATGCCAACTTCAACAGGCCAGACCACCCCAGTTTGAGTTACAAAAACAAAGATGCAACTGAGAATTTGCACCAACCTAACAACCCACAAAAACCACCCTGAAGGTTTGAAAAGAGAAGCGGACAGACCCAATATACATGAACAAAAAACTATTAGACAAATATGAACAAGTATCAGGGTCCAGGTAAGAATCTAAACCATCAAGGTACAAGATCGAGTCAAGGGCAAAACCAAAACAAGGGTCAGATCAGGGAACATATAACAAACAATAGGATTTAGTCACCTAGTTGTTTTATTTCGCTAAAAGGCAAGCTTTGGTGAACGATCAGTCAGCTCAAAGTGCTCTTGCTAAATCTGGTGTTTTAACCACTATGCAAGTTCATATGGCTAATATACAAACCCATCAAAATCAAATTGACCAATAGTTGGCACAGTTGGTAAAGAAACCGTCTGGGAAAATTCCATCAAACACTGAAACTGTAAAGATGGATACCCTCTGATTCGGGAGGATGCTAAGTAACTCAGGAACTGGAAGCGATAACAAAGAAAGAAGAGATGATGAACAACCACCTGAGAAATACGTCACTCCTAAAAAATCTATTGATAAAGAAAAAGTGGAAGAAAGCAAGAAGAAAGGTGAAGAAGCTAGGAAACCAGACACTATCGAGGATATTTTCACAAAAAAGAATCAATATTCGTCGAGAGTCCCATTCCCATTAACTTCATTAAAGCGTACCTGAAGTGAAGATATGAGAAGTTCATGGAAGCGGTAAAGAAACTACATCTGGACGTTCCATTCCTTGATGCGATAGAGATGTCGACCTATGCCAAGTTCTTCAAAGATCTCATAACCAAAAGAAGGAGAGGGGACCATGTCGAGATAGTGTGGTTAGCTAATATGTCAAGTGATTTCATCCAAGTAGAACTTCCACCAAAGAAGAAGGACCCCAGAGCATTCAATGTATTATTCATTGTTGGGGACAATATAGAGAGAAAAGGTTTAGAAGATTTGGAACTGAGTATCGGTCTTATGCCTTTGAGTCTAGCCCAAAGACTTAGGTTGAAGGATATGGTTAAAACAAACATGAGGATTGAGTTGGCTGATCACACTTTCAAATGACCTATTGGAATAGTCGAAGCCTTACCCATTCGTGTCAAAAGATTCTTTATTCCTTGTGATATCATGGTGATTGACACAATTGAAGACCCAAGGTGCCCGATGATATTTGGAAGACCATTCTTGGAAATAGGAAGAGCATTGATAGATGTCATAGAGGGGATTATTACCCTACATGTGGTCAATGACTACATAGACTTCCAAGTTCAAGATGCCATGAAGGGACCGTCTCTTTTTGAGTTAGTCTACTTTATGGATAGTTACAACAAGTATTGCGAGGAAGTGCAAGAAGAAAAGGCAATTGTGGACCCCCTGATGCAGACCTTGAACAACCCCAATCCTAATGTAAAAGACCCTGAGGTGGTTGAAATCCTTGACTATCTGAATCGAGATGAAGGAGACCATAGTGACAAAGAAGAAATTATCAAAATATTTAAGTATGCTTCACTCAAACAGTCTCTTAAAGAGAAAGAGGCACCTAAGCTGAAGCTCGAATTGAAACCACTTTCAGAAGGGCTAAAGTATGTGTTTCTAGACCTTGAGGAGAGGGACCTTGTTACTAAGGTTATGAATTAAAAAACATCTGGTTATGAATTAGGAAAACTGCCACTTCATGGTACAGAATGGCATAGTCCTGGGACACAAAATTTCTAAAAAGGGGATTGAAGTGGATGTGAGTAAAATAGAAGCCATATCGAAACTACCACCACCAAAGTCTATAACAGGAGTAACAAGCTTTCTTGATCACGCCGAATACTATAGGAGGTTTATAAAAGCCTTTTCAAAAATTCCGAAGACCTTGTCCAATCTTTTACTCAAAGACGCTGAGTTCGATTTCAACAATGAATGTTTGGAGGCTTTCAATACCCTAAAGAAAGCATTAACAACTGTGTCGATCCTCCAAGCCCTGAATTGGGGGTTACCAGTTGAGATAATGTGCGACGCTAGTTATTACACAATAGTTCTTGTCCTAGGCCAAAAGAATGACAAAAAGCACCATGTAATCTAATATGCCATTCGCACATTAGATGAGGCATAGCTAAATTATATGACAACTGAGAAGGAGATGTTAGCAATAGTTCTTGATTTTTAAAATTTTAAGTCATAACTAATAGGATCAAAGATGAGGGTATATACAGAACATGGAGCAATTAAATACCTAATGTAGAAAAAAGACACCAAGCCACAACTTTTGCGGTGGGCTCTACTGGTATAGGAATTTGATCGTAAAATCATTGATAAGAAGGGCGAAGAGAATGTGGTCGCATACCACTTATCTAGAATAGTTTTTGACAAAGAGAATCAGTTACCCGTGAACAAAAATTATGGTGATGAAGTGTTATTTATGGCTCAATTTGAGGAGAAAAGATTGCCTTAGTCCGTCGATATCTGTAATTATTTAGCCTGTGGCCAGCTGCCACTGGAAATTACATACCACCAGAAGAAGAAACTATTTTCCAACGTCAAGAACTATTACTGGGATGACCCATTACTATTCAAGAGGTGTTCTGACAATCTATGCCATAGGTGCATAGTAGAGGATGAGGTTCCTTTGATTCTAAAAGAGTGTCACTCTTCGCCCAATGGTGGGCACCATAGTGGAGAAAGAACTGTAGCAAAAGTACTACAATCTGGGTTTTATTGGCCCACACTTTTCAAAGATGCAGCATCATTTTTTCAAATCATGTAAGGAATGCCATCTCATAGGGAACATAAGAATAAGAAATGAGATGCCCATGGCGGAATGGGTGGAAATTGAAAATTTTGATGTTTGGGGAATTGACTATATGGGGTTGTTTCCATCGTCAAAAGGAAATCAATACATACTTGTTGTTTTCGATTATGTTTAAAAATGGGTCAAAGAAGTCGCCACTCAAACGTGTGACTCCAAGTCCATGATTAAACTCTTTGAGAAAATCATCTTCTCACGCTTTGGATTGCCCCACACCCTCATAAGTGACAGGGGATCACACTTCGTAGAAACACAATTTGAAGCGTTGCTGAAGAAATATGGAGTGAAACACAACGTCGCCACACCATACCATCCCCAAAAATCGGGGCAGGTAGAAGTCAAACAGACAGATGAAGAAAATGTTGTAGAAGACAGTGAGTCGGACAAGAAAGGACTGCTCAATGAAGTTATATGATGCTCTATGGGCTTATCAAACTATGTACAAGACACCTACAGGGACAAAACCCAACAGGCTTATTTATGGAAAGTCATGTCATTTACCACTTGAGCTTGAACACAAAGTTCTATGGGCCATCAAATTTCTAAATATGGACCTTGACAAAGTAGGCCAGAAAATATTTCTACAACTTCAGGAGCTTGAGGAACTGAGTCTACATGCCTATGAGAATGTGAGAAATTATAAACAAAGGACTAAAGTCTGGCATGATGTCCACTTGACAAACATGGATGTTCATGAAGGAGATAAGGTCCTCCTATTTAACTCAAGCATTAGACTATTTCCAAGAAAGCTAAGAATGAGGTGATTAGGTCCTTTCTCTGTAGTGAAGATATATCCATCAAGAATGATGGAAAGTTTAGGGGAAAAGACGGGCACTTTTAGGGTTAATGGACATAGGGTAAAGAGATTCTATTAAGATGAAGCCTTTGTAAGAAGGTCAAAAATTAGTTTGGAGGAACCCAACTAGCCAAGAAATGAAAAGAATGAGGAGACACCGCAATCAGTTGAGGAAGTTGAAAAGTGAATGATGAGGAAGTCGAGCTAGAGACTCTAAACAAGCGTTTCTTGGGAGGCAACCCAAATTTTTGCTGATTTCCTGATTTTATATTTTTCCTTTCTTTTGAAATTTTGATTTTTCCTGCTCTTTAGATTATAAATTTTCCCTTTTCTAGTAAGATTGTATATATCTTATGTTCTCTTTGAAAAATGGTTTGATTGAAGGATCAAGTTTATGTTTTGGTTTAAGTGTTGAGTTGGTTT
This sequence comes from Alisma plantago-aquatica, assembly GCA_963693085.1. Classification (NCBI taxonomy): domain Eukaryota; kingdom Viridiplantae; phylum Streptophyta; class Magnoliopsida; order Alismatales; family Alismataceae; genus Alisma; species Alisma plantago-aquatica. The sequence continues at coordinate 1,154,151,817 of OY856410.1, read as the reverse complement.
GGGTGGACCGCAAGTCATGGTCATGACCACGGTCGAGGTGTTAACCTCTCTCAATGCAAGGAAATACATTGTGACCGCGGTGTTTGTCCTCAAGCCAACCAAACCACAACTGTGGCGTTTGTCCTTAAACCAACCAGACCGCGACCGCGGTATTTGTCCTTAAACCAACCAGACTATGACCACGGTGTTTGTCCTTAAACCAACCAAACTGTGACCCGAGGAACATGCCATAGAGAGAGCTGACCATGATCGTGGTCCTTGTTTGCACCGCGAGTCACGATGTCTCTCCTATATATTCTAAAACCCTTAGAACAATGTTCCCCTCGCCTAAAATATCAGTTTTTCTTGACAAGAAGAACGAATCTTCAGTGCTCTCATTGACGAAGCTGACACCGATCGAGCTATCTTAGCCACCACAGTAGAAGTACAAATTGCCGCTGCTACTAGCCCTTCACCCCCACATTTTACTAATTTTTCCGCCACCAAGGCAATCCTCTAAACACCTTTTGTTTTAGTTTTCCGATTCACAGCCTACTGTCGTGGCCATCGTCGGACCTAGTATGCTCTTTCACTTGCCATTTTTGCATGCCGTAACCCCTTTTGATGGTCCAAGCTCCACCGATCGTCTTTCCCCTCCCTCTCGTTGATTGTTTTCACAGTGTCCCTGCCCACCTTAGGGCGACATTTTCGAGCATGTTTCAACCTCAAAACATCGATGTTTCAGCTCCTTCAACAACCTTCCAATTGAGGTCTCGACCTTCCTCCCAACCCTCCTTCTCAATGAAATAGGGATAAACCCCAACCTCGTGGTCATGGTGAAAAATCATTGATCACGTTTGTGATTTTTTTCAATGCACGGATGCACCAAGTTTTTTCTGTGGGTCGCGGTGTTCCACGAATGAGATGAAAATTGAGTAGACGGTGGGTCGCGGTGGAGACTTGTTGAAGAACCTTTGACTATGGGTCACAGTCTCCCTTAGTCATTTCCCTTTTGACCACGACTGTTGTCACGGTGTTCTTCATTTCATAAGTAATGACCGCATGTTTGGGACATGAATATTCCCATTACCCAGAACTATTGTGGAAGAAATTGAAAATAAAATTGTAGAGACTTCCTTGAGGTGACATGGATGAATCTCGATGACTCCACACTTTGTCATGGGATATGCTTTGTAGTCCTAAACTTGAAGGAGGCATAAGAATTCAAAAAGTACAAGATTGGTGCACAACCAGATTACTTAGAAATCTTTGGAAATTAGCAAATGCCAAAGACACTCTTTGAATAAAGTAGATTCACAACATGTACATTAAACAAGACAAATATGATCATATCCATCCAAACAACACCACAACTAGTTCTGGATATTTCTTCTCAAATGCAGAGTTACCTTTCTCCCTAAAGTAAGATACATAATTGGAAGGGGCTATCATATCTCACTATGGGATGATGTGTGGGTAAATGGAGAATCATTGAAGACTGCATAGGGGACAAACAAATGCAAGCTTTTTAATTCAAAAAGACCAAACTTGGATACCATTATCAACAAAAATTGCTTTAATATACCAGAGGTACGAGGCACCTATAAAATTGCTAATGTATGCCAGAGCTTCCATATTACAAGGGAAAGGGATTACTACTGCTTTGAGGGACTGTCTGAGTTCTCACTTAAGGGAACTTGGCAAATCTATAGGACCACCACCTATTTCAAGGCTGATTGGGCCCGATGGTTATGGAACATAAAAGCTACCTCTCTATTCTGCATCATGGGGTGAAAAGAATTTTGGGAAAACTAAACATTGAGGAATAAATTGCAAACATTGAGCCGTGGCTTTGGCCTCTAGATGCTTCTTATACAAGGAGGACAATGAAACCAACTATCATGTTTCATGGAGATCCGATCTCACAAAATTAATATAGGAAACAACAAGGAGATACAATCCCATTAATATGCAAAGAAGGGATGACATTATTCATCTCAATGGGGAGAAGAAGGCATTTCATCTACTAATGCATTTTGGCAAAAGTTTTTTGTTAAATATAAAAACCCACCTCACTTGTAACTCGAATAGACACTTTTTCTAATTTAATGAGAAGAGTAACACACTTAATGATAAAAAAAGAATTATAGAACTAACATATTTCCTACCTTCATTGTAGAGTGGCATAATGATCTACATTTCTCATACAAATAAGATGACCAACAAAAGTGTGCACCTACATTGGAAGCCAAAGCTCTCTTACACATGCATGTTGTGGATGACAAATATGGATGTTTGTTCTCATGGATAGTCATTTTATATATCATGAAGCAAGGCTATATTTGCTAGACGCTATTTCCTATAAATAAGAATAGATATTTCCATACCAATACGTGATTTATCTCAATAGTTATGGTTTCCTTTGTGTTCCAAGTGACAAATTAAAGGCTATTATCTAACAAGTTGAAAATCGTTAGAGAAGGATTTAAGTATGGATGATTTGAGTGGTAATGGAAGGAAAGAAGAGCCACAATAATGTGAAGACAAATGATGTTGATCAAGTGAACACCACTAAGAATGTTTTATTTTACTCTACAACTAATTAGCTAAACCAATTGTTGATGAAAATATTGCAACTACTAAATCAAGTTTTGAAATTCCACCACCTTATTCTAGTGCATTTCAGTGTAATCTACATGATGAAATAAGTAACTTGAAGATATCTTGAAAATGTTTTAATAAAGTCTATGTGAACATTATATTGATAGATATTATCCTAAAAATTTCACCTCATGCCAAATTCTTAAAGGAAAATTGCATGTTCAAATGAAAATCTTAATTATCATTTTAAATCAAGCATCATGTATAATGTATGGGCCCTAACCCAATGATCTAGTAGAATTTTAGGAATAATAATTGGCCTCATATACCAACAATATCCTAGTCTAAGGATTTTATCCTTGTTCACAGATAGATTGAATTCAACTTCTCAGTATGTCACCTATCCTAGTACTACTATTGTGCATGCTTAACTCGATGTACCTATTTGTGAGATATTCTCAGAGAAAGTGCACCTTGTTTATTTGGGTAGTATTGTCATTCTTTTAAGATCATTTTACTTTTGGTTATTAATAATGAGATGTCAAATATACTCCACTATTTTTTGAATGCTATGTTCAAGTTTTTCATGCTTGGTATCATAATATCTCTTCCATGTAAATCTAGCTCGTTATGGTCCATGTACGCCCATTTCCCATTTATGGCTACTGATGCAAGGGTGTATCCATCAACTCATATAGCCTTCTCAACTTGTCTAGACTGCAAGACTCAAGATTGTTTCTCACTTTCCCACATGGACACCACCTACTCCATATGAACTCACTCTTATACCAATTGTAACACGTAACCCCATAGCTTGAGGCTAGTATAGTTTCATGAATGGTGACTAGCTCCATAGGCTAGATTGTGCACTTTGTCTTCACACACACATATATCAATTTCAACTTCCTAATAAGTCACCCATCCTAGTACTACTATGGGTCAAAAACGCCTAATCCAAAAAAGGAGGAGCACCTTATTATGTGGATACCCTGGAAATTCCTTCTTATATCATTTTATATGAGACCTCAAATCTTGGGATGGTACATCTGTTGACTCAAGGTCAATTACCTGTGTTTTGATGATGACTAACCATTACACATATTGGTGTGTAATGTCTCTACTTGAGTGATTTCAGATTAGGTATAGAAACACTCCAAATGCCCTAAGTTGCGCATCTCAATTTGGAGAAAAGACAAGTCAAAGTCAATACAAGTGCACATTTTTTTAATATGATGTAAATCCATTAGAATCATGTTATAAATCACTTGTAATGATTGTATGACTTGTAATTAAGCTTAGAAAAAATCAGGAGCACTTAGATCGAATGTTAGATCAGTTTTTATGCAACTTTGAAAATTGATTACAGACACTTTGTCAGTCGAGTTTCCCTGCCTGAAAACTCGACCGATCATCCTGATCAATTTTCTAGATATTGCATCGGTCGAGTTGTGTTTACATAGAACTCGACCGATCAAGTAACTGACTATTTCGATTCCTAATGGTCGGTCAAGTTTTTTCAGGAAAAACTCGACCGATCATTTGAGTATCGGCCTTGTCGTTTACTTGATCGGTCGAGCTACCCTTATTGAAACTCGACCGATTGCACTATACAGAAAAGTGTAGAAAAGTGTTTCTAGCCTTTGTGGAGTTGCAACAAGTGAAAATATATCCTTTGCAAGCCACAAAATGGCTAGTTTTTGTTCTCAAGTGTTCCCAAAGGCTAAGAGGCATCCCCAACTATAAATAGGACCCCTTGGGCTTCATTCCAAGGTTGAGCATTCATTGTAAAACTCTATATGATGTTCCTATTCTATAGTTGAGTGCTTCCTACAGCCTCTTCTCTCTCTCTAAGCTCAATCACTTGCTACATCCATTAGAGTGAGTGGATGGTGATTATTGTACTTAGTTAGGTAAACTCTAGGGATTTTACTCCTAATTAATTGGATGGTGCAGTTAAAGTCACATCATCTGCTTATTAGATCTCTAAAACAACTGAAAAGGGAGAGAAATCCATGATACTATGAATCTTATTGGATATGTGAATGTCCTCTTCTTCTTCTGTTGTCCTCTTTACTGTAGATATTTTTCCACCCATCTTGGATGGATTTAGATGCAGGTGGAATTTTTCCACCCATCTTGGATGGATTTAGATCGAGGTGGAATGGAATGGGAGGGGAGTAGTTGACTGGAGATGGAAGGGGGGAAAAGCCTATAAATTTTAGTAATTAAAAATGCTTCTTAGTATGAGAAGAAAGATTGTCAAATGGAGGCGTGGTCACCAATCACTAGGTTTTGTACTTATAGTGTTTAGAGGAGCATTAGATTTTATAAAAGTGGAGGGCATATGAGAAATTATCAATGATCAACATGAGGATTTGTAACATCGTGTCCGTATGAGGGGGAGCGACCATGGTGGTTTTATTAAAAGATGATTGTTGTCCGTTCATGGCCACATGTCATTTTACTTGTCAAGACAAACTTTTGATGGAGTGAAACTCATACATTTTAGGTCATCAAATGTAGGGAGTCTCATTTGTTTTAGGGAACATGATAATGGTGGCTGAAGTCCCAAGGAACATTGTTTTTGGAAATGGTTTGTGTGTGAACACCAAGCCTCTCTTGTTTCTTCTCAGGTACCAATGAGGGACACAACCATTTTTCAAATTTTATTATCTTATATGATTCCCCTCATGACCATGTTTAAGAAAAATGTCCAGGGTTCTCTATTTCCTCTTGAAGTGCTATTGTTTTGACATTATTTGGGCCATAGACATTTTGTGGAAGACAACCATTGTGGGAAGTGATTGACTTTACTGTACCTAAACAATTGTTAAGTGTATTTCTTTGAGTCCCAACTCTTCTAAGGTACTTTACAATATCATAATAGCCAACATGGATCCCATATGCTTCAATGGAGATTAAGAAAAGCTTGGTAGTTGTCATTCATGATTTGCACTGAATTGGTTCTTAACATCATGTAAGAATTAGAAGAAACAATTCATCAACATTATTCCATCTTAATTAGCTTCACTGAGATGAAAGACACGTTACATCATCTCTAAATATGACAATTTATAATTTTATAAACTGCTTCATTGGTGTACCAAATTTACTCTCCATCAACATTCCACATACACCATACCACTAAAGGCATCATTGGTAAGCTAGAGGTCCAACAATTTCATGTACAATTTGTTAATAAGAAAATACAAGGGTATCATAAGAGTTTGTACTCTTTGTCCCATTGAATTAGTGAAGAACTTATTTCAAAGTAGAACCAACTATAATGAGGCATTCAAGTAAAGGCAAAGAGTGACATCATGGTAGGATTTAAGAAGGAGGTTATAGTGTTATAGAGGGGTTGTGGGAGTGGACACATGATACACATTAGTGAATGTTACTCAAATACATAAAAAATATATATAATTGAATATTATCTTGTGATGATGGAAGAACGTTGTTAATAAGAAGCTATCTAGACCCTAGAATTCAATTAGATAGATGACTAGGAAAACATTATGGTACAATTGTGGTTATTAATTAGCATTTACAACTTTATTGATATGAAGTCTTTGGCTTATGCAAAAGCAAGTTCCCTCATTAATCATCATCCTTATTTTCAGACATAGTAGTACAACCTAAAGTATATGCTATCACATGTTGGATGCCAAGACAAAGAAGTTCACATAAATTCAAATAGTTTTACTATACAAGACTATAAGAAGTGTTAGTTTCTACTTTTAAAATAATATGAATAATAATTAATTAGTAATTAATCTATTGATTGATTGATCAATTAATGTTGAAATTGATTATATATATTTATTTATAGACTATCAGTTTCTATCACCCATCCATTGTATTTATCATTTATTTCATGTCACTTATACTTCTTCATCCCCTCTTATATAATATTGTAAAGAGGGCCTCCTACCCTATATAAAGGGGAATACTCATAAAAGATATACAAGGAAATACATGTCTTTTATGTTTCCTACTATTTTAGGTTAAAAAATAAGGATAACTATTCTTTTGATGTCCCTATTCTTTTTTTATACACCCATTTAACCTCTTTCCTCTCTTCTTTATTCTTTCTCATCAAAAGTCAATCTTATGACAACTAAGATGGAACAGGAAAGGGATATTATCACACCAAGTGACATATTACTTAAATATTCTTCCCAATGGACTGTGTCATCTTCAATAATTTGCACCACTCTATTCGTCCTCAACTTAGAGGACCATCTTTTTAGGAAAACAAAGCCTCCTAAAGTCACAATTTTGAAAATTGTACCAGATATTCTTGATGTAGTAAGAAAGCAAGTGACACTAACACATCAAATATAGAAATCAAATCCATTATATATAAAATGGAAACTTTGTGATCGATGTGTTAGATCCTATATCATGGACTCAGTTCACAATGCCATTTGACATTATTACTAGGATAAAGATGCTTCCATCCCTTGGGCATGGAGAAAATGTCAGGAAATTTTCTTGTAAAAAATTCTTCCCATGAACTTCAACTCCTCCATGATACTATGTTTGCATCTTAAGGAGAACAAACAATACATCAATTCACATAGTAATGACAAAGATTTGAAGGGATATGGAATCTATGAGTCCTCTTTACTGCACATGAAAAAGTTGCACTGTGTTCACAGTCAAACAATAAGACTACTATGGCTTTAGTTCTTAACATGATTTTAACATTGGTCTTCATTTAGAGTTTTACACGTTGACACAACAATGTATTGCTATGATCCAGTTTCATGTCTCGAGGATGCATTGGAGAAGATCATAACTGGTTAGAAAAGTATGAATTTGTTATTCTCTTATGGTGGTCGACTCCCTTTAGTATGTGTTTCTCCTATCCCTACCACAAATGAGGAAATCTCAACAATTTATGCTCAAAGATATTCTTCGAAAGGGGATAATAGAAAGACTTGTGTGTATTGTAAGAAAACAGGTTAGGACAAGATAACTTGTTTGAGTCTACATCCAGAGAAAATGATGAAATGTAAAAAGAAGTGTGCTCCTCAATAGGCTGCTACAACCTCTACATCAACCTCATTTCACCTAACTTTTAGTAAATATTTCCTATTCTCCAAAGTATGCAATCTTCTAATCAAGCTGATGTAACATCATCAACTCTTAAAATTGGAAATGTTAAAGATTTTGATATTTGGTATATGGACTATGGGCGTCTAGATATTTGAATCACGATACACCATGATCTCATGCTATTTATATGACCCCTTGCCAAACTGGTAATGGAGCATATTTACCCATTAAGAATATTGGGACACTTAGAAAAAACATTCACATTACCCTTTGGTCTACACATACCAGATCTCATGAAAAACTTATAATCTGTATCATCAATATGTGATATGGGTTATGAAGTGGAGTTTTATTTGTCTATGTATTATGTAGGATCTAGGTATAAGGAGGTCAATGGTCAAGCATATTGGATGGGATATTTATATCAAGTTGATCAATTATTCATTCCAATATTTCCATCAACTATTACAACTAAGACTTCCACTTTATCTCTAGTTTTTCTTCTATGTCGATGTATGAGCCACATGTCAAAGTCATGTCTTAGAAATCTTCTCAAATTAGTAGTCTTAGTCAGATTTTCAAATTTTGAATTAAGTCATTGTATTATTTGTAAACTAGAATAACAATTTCATATACCTTAATAAAACTCATTAAGTAAACCACCTTTCACATTTGATCTTATACATTCTGATATTTGAGGTCCAACGTCAACAAATTCTCTTAGTATTTTTTAGTAATACGTAATTTTATTGATTACTGTTTAGAGTATACATGTATATACATAATAAAGAATGCTCAAGATTGCCCCTTCGATATGCTCCATTTTTATCAATTGGGTTTATAACCAATATAGTAAGTGTATCATGATCTTTAGATCACATAATGTACGTTAACATAATTCTATGGTCATACACTCCATATACAGGTCCTTGTCACTCAGTGGTAGACCGATTAACCACACACTAATCATAAAAATGGTGTGGCAAAGAGGAAACATAATCACATTCTTGAGATAGCTAGATGATTTCATTTTAACGCTTCCACTCCTCAATCATATTGGGCAAAGGTTGTTGTTGTAGTTGTCCACATCATCGATAGGATAGCTACTCCTATATAAATTGGCATTTATTCCTTTGAGATTTTCTTTGCACTAATTCCAGATTACTCCTTTTTTTAGAGTTTTGAGTCCACAATGAATGTCCTTCTCCATGGACATGAAAAAGACAAACCATCACCCAATATCATAGTGTTTTTGTTGGCCATACTCCAAAGACAAGGGAATCATTATTATTTCCCTCCTATAGTTTATATCCATGGATGGTATTCATCAAACACCTTTGAATGACATTATATTGTTAATTAATATGAATGAGTTGGTGCATGAACGAGTCCCAGTACAATACACGCATACAAGGCTCAAAACCATGAGTCCAAATTCTATATTGGGACATTACAAGGTGTTCCCATCTATCTACATCCTTTCTTATGACACGACTTTTTATATTGATAATCATGTTCTTGGTACCAGACACGTAGATCTCCCTCTTGCTCCCACTCTTATGTATACTTTGGGTCCTAGGAACTCTACACACATTGGACAACCTACACATAGGTATGGATACAACGATGATAGTAAGACTTTTGATCATATTACTGATGTATGACTACACTATATGTAGAAAGTTAGCCATAGACCTAGAAACAAGAAGCAAGTTAGCCTAAATGGCAACATGCCATGGTTGAGGAGTTTCAGGCTTTTGAGCATCATGTACATGGGAGGTTGTTCCTCTTCCCTCCCCAATAAAACCAACTAGTTGTAAATGGATATATAAAATCAAATGAAAAATGGATGGATTGATTTTACAAATACAAGACTCACTTGTTGCTTGGGGGATCTTCACAATAGCATGGCATATATTTTAAAGAAATTGTTTCCCTTGTTTCTCATATGAATACAATTCATTCTCTTTTACTGTTACAACTTCTCTCATATGGTATTTTTCAAATGGATGAAAAGAATGATTTTGTACATGATGAGCTTGTAGAAACAATATACATGAAACCTCCATTAGGTTTAACATTTCCTCAAGGACTTGTCTATCATCTTTGAAGATCCATTTATGAGCTTAAAAAATCTTCTAGAGCATATTTTCAATGCTATCATCGAGCTATAAAACAAGCAGGTTATATATAGAGTAGTCATGACCACTCAAAGTTTGTTAGTACATCGACATGAGAGCATATCATTCTTTTTCTCTATGTTGATGACATGATCATAACTGGAGATGACATTGTTGGTAACACTAATCTCTAAAGGTTCTTAATGAGCCGATTTCAAGTGAAAGATTTAGGAGGGCTTCTTTCTTTAGTGGGTCTTCAAATTCAATAAAATAATTCTAATATTTTTATATCTCAACAGAATTATACATTTGAAATTATTTCTAGGGAAACCATTTCAGATGATGGGAAAGTAGAGAGACCACTAGAGTTGCATGGGAAGCGCACTTCTAATGATGGGACATGTAACAAACCCCTCCCTCTGTTATCCCCAATTAAGACAGACCAAGAGGGCAAGGGCCATTATCATAATTCCAGGATCAAGGTTTAGCAAGTAACCAATAATAATTAAAAATTTCATTGAATAGAAAAGAGTTTGATAACTATATGAAGACAAATTCTCCGCTAGGGAGTTAAATGAAAGGGAAACCAAAGGTGCAACATAAAGTAAATCTAACTATTTATAATCCTCTGTTAGACCTTTAGCATCTTTTCTTTTGGTGCCTTCTTCTCTGGATGTTCATCATTTTGGATTTTTTACTGTTTAACCCAAAACAACGTGAAAAAAAAATGTGGTCAGTATATCGAAATATACTGATTATGTGGGGAAAAAAAATCACATGTAAAAGTAACAACTTAAACACCCATAACAACATTTATTATCACATAATTGAACTTTTAGTTTCTTTTTATAAATTCTCAACATGTATTTGTTCAATCTTTGTGGTATACCACTCGCTGGGGGTACTCATAACATCATACTCACTCACTGGGAGTACTTTAATGATATACCCACTTGTTGGGGGTAACCTCTAATCATACCTACTCATTGGGGGTATTCATAATATCATTCTCACTCACTGGGAGTATTTCAATGGCATACCAACTCCTTGGGGGTAATCTCTATAACTTCTAGGCATGCATCTATCCACATATAATATATTGCGCATCAGCAAGTTATTTTTATATAAAGTGATACTCATATGGGCCTTATAGATTGTAGGAAGTAAATAAAAAAGCAAGGAAGTCAATAAGGTGAGTATTCATAGGGGTAGCCATGTACCTTTCCTCAGCGATGACTTCATTCCAAAGAAACAAGGGAAGATTCAATCAATCAAGCAATCACCCTGTAATAAATGCATAATACCCAAGTATTACTATGGTGTTCACAAAATATCCATGAAGACTGACTTGGGCTCCAAGTTATGGTTTTGGAGTGAAGTTAGGGTTTCATTGTTAGACTTCTGAAACCCTAATTATCCAAATTCAAGGTTTTCAAGTTAGGAAACTCAAATTTTGGCAACATGTGAATTCGTTAACCTAGATTAGATCCAAGGTTCTCTTCTTATCAAATTATATTAGACTTAATTCACTAAGACAAATTAATCAAATTCTAACCCTAAATTTCGTGGAATGAGGGCTCTCATGTATCAAATTATATTAAAGTAGTCAACTATATGCCCTTTTATAATTTGAAGTAGAACTAGATCATGAAACATATTTTATTGTCTTCTACATATTTTTATGATGAAAATGAAACATATTTTCTATATTTGGACCTACCCATTAGTTACAAGGATTTTCATAAAATGAGTTACCTTCGTCAACCAAGGCTCCCCACATAGGTGGACAACTAGATATAGGTTGTGCCAGTGGGGCCAGGACCGAGCCAATAGGCTCACACCATGGCGACTCTCATGCCCACATGGCAAGGTGAAAGAAAAAAAACAAATAATTGCCTTGCCACTTACTTCGCAACAGCCAGTCAAGGGAAAAGTAGTAAACTCTGTTGAGTTCATCTTCCACCTCTTCTTGTCTCTAATTGTGAGCAAACTTTGAGCAAGTCAACATTTGAGCTTCAAGCCTCCCAAGTGACAATAAATAATGAAAACCTATCTGCCACATCCTCACAAACTTATGGATGGTCGCCAATTTTTGGGAGGAACCATTAGAAGGAGGTTTCCTGGCGGGGTACACATAAGAAAAAGGAGTGTCGGTAGGGACCTGGCAATGAAACTGGAGGTAGGGGGGATGATTCTCGAGGCATGCAAGGTCTCATGAAGGATGAACTTGTAATGAACATTCTTCCTGGTAACCCCCAAGGAAGACCAAGAAGTCAGAGCCGCTATCCCAAAATAGGATCAATGGTTTTGCAAATAATAAAAAATAATTAACAAATTCTACCACAACTAAGATTAAAATAGGATAAAAATTTACTGTTCACATACCTTTTAAAAATAGGAATCTGGAACTTCTACCCAACATAGAGTTCTATCTAACTAAATCCTCCTTTATGATTTAACTTTATTCTTCACAAGTTCCACTTTACTGATTGACCAATTTTAGATATTCTGAAAATGCTGACAAACAAAACGTGAGTCAAGATAATGAATTATATTGGTATGTGGGGGAACCACAATCTTGCATCTATTTGTAACAACATAATGCAACCAAATTATTGCTTAACAAATCAAACTTTACGTACTAAACATAACTACTCAATCCCTACATATCCTCGCCTCTGTGTTGTCCCTACAGTGGACATGAATACTACCTCTCCCATATGGTAGATCTCAAATAACCCCCATGATCCTACCTTACAAGTAGATCACTACATAGGGATGTGTAGTCGTATGGTCCTACTCAAGGGTAGACCAACACATCGACTCATGATAACCTGATGATTCTACCCCAAGGGTATACCATGTACTAGGTCGTCCATCTCATCATCATCAAAGATACAGAGGAGGACTAGGATCTAAGCTAGTCATGGACATATATTTATGGTGATAGTCATAGTCACTTTATAGTTGCATGAAATAAAAGTCAACCAAGAAATTATTTCCAAGAAACTGATAAAACCTCAAAAATCTCTATGAAACTAGAGTGATTAGTCATAAGCGTAACCACATACCTGATTATGAGTAAAAAGAAGAAAGATATCCAAATCCAGCTGGATGACCAATCAAGCAAGCCAATCAAGCAAACATTCATCCTGAAAACATATATAATGTCTATTTATCAAAAACATATCCCAAAAAACTCCTTATTGACTTGGGACACCTCTCTAAGGTTGCTCATCTGAATTATGGTTTCCTTAGGGATTCGTAGATTAATTTCTCAATCTTTATCCTTTTTAGGTCCACAAACCCTACAACAATTTTTCTACTCATAAAAATCCTAATTACTCAAATTATCCATACTAAAGGTTCTTTATTCTCAATTTGACTTAGGATCAACATATCCTTGTCCTTTACATAGATTTTCAAAATAAAAACCATTAAAACTCATAGTTATCAAAGTTAGGGTTTCTAGTCCCATTAGTGTACTTTTTTATGTACATGGAACCCTATATTAAGCCAGTTATACATAAAGATCCTCTTTTTAGATCTAAATCTTCCTTTTATTAATAACAGGTTAGTATCAGCTTAGATTATCCAAAGAACATCATTAAATCCACTAATCATCAAACGTTGGGGTTTTTCATTAATAACACCTTTAAAGATAATAACTTTATACAATGTTTAAATTAAAAATGAAATTAGGCTTCAATTGTATTTTAATTCGATTCCTTGCATTTTCCTAAGAAAAATCATATATTACATGTCCCAAACTGAGTTACCAATTATTTTCTACGATTTGCAAGATAATTACCTCCAGGCTAATGGGCTACCAGCACATCAGCAATTTGGGGCCTTTCCTCTTTTCCACACAAACCAGGCCAGGCCAATGGGTCTCGACCATGTTGGTACTGCGCTTTACGCAGGCAGGAGCCAGGCCTTGTGCGAAAGACTGACACTACCCTCGCCTCGGTGACAAAGGATTAAGTTATGCTCGTGGAAAAAGGGTCAATTTTCATGGAGTCTTCTCCTACCTCACAACATCCCTCATGCGTAGAATAGGGCCAACCTACGGTCAACACCAGGGTTGACTGTGCGCCCTCGTACCTCAAACAATGAAGTAGAGATTCATTCACCTTTTCCAGGTCTTGGGGAACTCATCCCCACTCCTAATTCCTTTGGGGGTGAGGGAGAGCGATGGGCTGAGCAAGAAGAACCTTACTGACCTCTGGAAATGAGAAGGATGGATCCAGATGCAGGCTTCGTCGCAATTGGATGAATTGGAAGCTAGGCAATGTCGGGGGAGTGTTTTCTATGTTGTTGATGGCTTCAGAGTAATCCCTCACCCCATATATATAGGCGTGGGACTCCAATGTGGAGCTTCCCACTCCTATCAAATTATGGAATATGGGGGCTGTCCTCTAAACCCCGACAATCCTGGGATAGGATGAATTGAGAGAGTATCCTGGATTGAATGGGAAGGTTCCCATCACCACTCATGCATCTGAGTGCTAGAAAATCAGAGATGGAACGGTTCCCCCTCTGCCTTGGATTCAAGACATTGATTCTGCACCATCATATCTTTTGATCAATGGTCTTGATTATCCGCATCATTCCTTATCCCAAAATATATCCTGGATATATTGTGACATTTAATGCAAATTAATTGGTAATGATTCACTTTAGGATTATTTCTAAAATCCATATCTCTTAACTTGTTAATCCTTTTGCTTCCAAATTTTAGTTGAAAGTCCATGATGACTTAATCTAATTGTGTAACAAGTTTGGGACTCAAATTAGAAAGTATGAGGGACGTTTTTTCATAAGAAAGTTATCACTTATTAAGGCATATTGTATGCATATTTTCTCTCTCTGATTCTTTTTTATTCCTTATTTGGATTCCCTTTCCCCATAGAAACCTTGTGGATTCAAAATATCATCCATTATGAGTCAATCACACATCTTTTCACATATTACTCATATTTTCACCATTATCTCAAATTTCCTTCTTAATAATGCATTATTTGATTTCTTCTTTTTCTTTGAATCATTTTGGACTCATTAACATATTATGATCCACGAAATCACATGCATAAAGAAAATATTGCAAAGGGAATCCATTCAATACGTATAATTCATACAATTCCCATAATCATGCATTTATTGGGAAAATTGTATTTCCAACCATATGAACCCAAAAATTGGGGTTGTAACATCCTTCCCCTCTTATTGGAATTTTACCCTCAAAATTCCACCAAACATACAAACAATTCAGGATAAGACTTTTCCATATCCATCATTGGCTCCCATGTTGCTTGATCCTCTCCATGGTGCTTCCAAAGAACCTTTATCATCTTATATTCTTACATCTTAGTTCTTTCACCTTGGTATCTAGAATGCTCACAGGCGACTTAGGATATTTCAGCCTCCCTTGAAGCTTAATAGGTCCATGGCTCAACACATGTCTTGGGTACATCACATAGTGCTCTAGATCGGACTCATGGAACACATCATACATCATGTTATCTTGAGGAGGTAAGGCTAAACATATGCATCTCCACCAATCCATCTCAAATGGACCTATGTATTGGGGACTCAGCTTTCTCATCTATAGCTCAAAGGGGTCAGGTTTTCATAACACATGTTTACCCACAGTGAACTACATGTTAGTCTGCTTCGCATCAACTCATGACTCATGTTGATCCTGGGCTTTCTCAGCCATTATTCGATCAAAGCGACTTCATCTACATACACTATGGTCTCTCTAATCTTCACAAGGTCCTCTCACCAACATCATCCAAGTGAAGCGATGTCTGACACAACCTCCCTTATAGAGCTTCGTACATCCTGATACTGGCTATGGTGGCTATCATAAAAAGAAAAACTTTGCTAGGCAGGAACTGCTCCCATGAGTCACCCTGAATGAGCACACATGCTCTTATTAGACCCTCTCAAGTCTGGATCATACTCTCTTGACTGTCCATTAGTCAGGGGTGATATGTTGTACTAAACATTGTACCTACTTCCACAACATGGAAGTGAACTTGAGGTCATACTCAAGAACCTTTGAACTCAGATCATGGTGTAGTTGAACTATCTCTCTCACATATATAGTTCAACCAGATTTGTCACACTGCTAGTGCTCTCTCTTAGGCAAGGGAACATGTTAACTTGGTAAGGAGATCTACCATAACACATATCGCATCATGACCTATCTTGGTCCAGGGAAGACCCACCACAATATCCATGGTGATCTACTTCCATTTCCTCTCGAGGACTCTTCACTATCTATGACAATCCACTAGGATACTAGTGTTTGGCCTTCACCCTCTGGCAAGTATGGCAACTGGCCACATGCAAATCTATATCCTTCTTCTAGGTACCACTACAAACCTTAACCACCTTGGTAGTACCATGGTGTTGGGTGTAATTTAAAATCATGAGCTCCTTGCATGACATGATTCCTCAAGGTTGACTCCTCAGAAACCCTAAAACACTCTAGTAGCGGGTTTCACCACCTTCTTCTCCTAAGAAGTGTATCTGAGGTTCTCATAACAGTCCTTTTATCTCATGAAGGTCTAGGCTAGCTAATTGGGCAACCACCAACTTGACCAACGAGTCTAGTTGTATCATAATGTTATCCACATAGGTCTAGTCTTCTAACAATCATAGAGTTCACCTAGAAACCTATTCCAGTCTCTCTACTGATTAAACACGACAATTGTACACCTTAGTTGTATTTAGTTGAGATCATCTCGTTACTACATAAACTTCCTTATATCGTAGAGGATGGTGAAGACATAAACCTTCATATACTCCACTCATCATCCTTGTATTGGCTTTAGGTCTATCTGAGTTAAGAAAACTTTGAGATCATCATCTCAGTTATATTACCCAAACTTATAACTCATAGAGGTATGTCCTCATATTACATTGTTGTTCTCATGCTTTCATACCATCTATCCAAGATACTTCCAAAATGGTGTGGTACTTCCTCTATCCTCAATCATCATGAAATGGTTTGAACTTGTATCACCTTTATCCTTAGTATATGGCATGTGTTATGTCCTATCTCTCACTTCCATAACAAGATGAAATAAGCATTTGGATGCAGTCCAAATATAGAGTTCATCCCATTCCAAGAGTAGAGACGGTACATCACACATCACCATCACTCTTTCCAATCTAAGTTGAAAGATACTTCATATGAATCATCACCATGAACATCTCCATTATGGGTCTACACCCATGGGAAGACTTTTCCCATCACCTCTGGATCTTAACATCTCTTATGTACAATCCTTAGTTATTACCTCAAGGTCCCTAGGGTGTCGGTACTTTTGGGGTGACCCTTATGCATCTAGGGAGTGCCTCTCACATTTACCCCTTAGGCCCCATGAACTCGTGAAGGTGGACAACCTCATAACCCATGGGCCTCGGGAAAAGGTAGTTGTTACCTCTCGACCCTATGGTCTTGTGCATTTAGGGAATAAACAACTCCTACTCCCATCGGTCTTATCCCTTCCTGACTTTAGTATTGACTTAGGATTCCATCATAGCACATCTCATCCTTGAATCCTCACCCAAAACTCCATCATCTCTCTGGGCACTCATGGTCACACTTACATCCCTTCATGGGAGTCATGGTGACCTACATGTCTCAGTCTAGCCCCCTACGAGTTACTTCCATGGCAACATATCTTCAGGCCCCTTTAGAGATGGTCACACATGGGTCTATAGATTCATGATCATACTATGTGCTCTCCACTCAGATCATCAAGCTCTTATAAGTGACCTTTAGGCTACCTCAAACCTAAATAAAAGTTGGTGCTCACCCTACATGAAGGATCCCTTCCCAGGATGGGAGAAAACTATCTCTCAAAGGTCACAATACGTTCTTATCTCCAAGGTTTACATCATAATGTATATGCTTATCCCTAGCATGATACTTATGCTCATGGCTAGCAAGAAGACAAACTATTCAATAATTCTAAGTTCCTTGGTATGTCATACTTGTTCATCATTACTCAAGGTTGGACCAAACTTCACACCTACCAACCTGTGTGAGGGGTTCATCAAACATATACCTTAGTTCAATTGGGGTTTCCTTTTTCTATAATACAAGGGGGGTCCCAGGCCTGAATCCTATGAACTCAATCATCCTCGTGAGTACCATGTGCACCATGTACTACTACTTCCCCTCTTTGGTCTAGGAACCCCAGGTTCACCACTTACACATCAGGTGTCTAAACTGCATACGCAGTTGTTCAACCATGAACCAAACCTATACAAGATATGGCACATACTCCCTAACACTCTTCCACGTGAACAACCCATAGATCATACACAAGGACAATGCGAGACCTCACAACTTGTTACCATACCTCTTTCGGGTCTATGGGACTCTCTTTCCTACACCTCAAAGGTTGGCACTCATATCATCTATATGTTCGTTCACGAAGCCTCTTTCTCTTTTCTAGAGTTTGGTTCCTCTAAAGGCATCCAAGGTATGACAAGCCTCTAAGGATCATGCATGAGGCAACGACATACATCCACTCAGGGTCGTCTATTCTAGGCCATATCATACCGAACTTCTCATGATTCCTCATGTCTCAGAGTCAAGGTGTCCAACCTTCCTCATCAGGTCTTGATCTCTCTCTCGAGAGAGAGCTAACACTTCATGGACTTACTACTGGAGATTCTCCCTCAGAAGATGGGTCAAGCTCTTAAGGGTGCACGTTTATCCCTACCTGGGTGAAACATACTATCAAAACTAATTATATTCGGCTAAGACCATCCAAAGCTTTGCATGCTTATCTCATAGACCAACATGCATAACCTTTGAGGCTCACGTCTAAAACCTTCTTCCAACCATGCTACCACACTCTTATATGTAGGTACATGCCTCTTCCTATTCATATATGCTCGTTAGGGTTCCTATACAGTCACCATCAACTCTCTCAATGAGGGAATGATCCCTCACCTTCAACAGGCACGACCACCCAAGGTCGGGTCACAAAAAGGTACCAGGGTCAAACAACCACACATGGTTCACATTTCTCATAAATACTCAAAACCTCTATGTACAACATGCATGTCTAACCCACGTACGTACATGCATGGTCAACTATGATATCCAACTCATCGTGTCTTCTCTTTCTCTGTCCACCGCTTAAGGTTTTTGGGTTGAGCATCGTCCTCAGAGGATACATCAAGTCTCTTCCTCTTAATGGATGCTTCTTCCTTCAAGGATAAATCTCTCCTCATCCTCCTACAAGAAGGTCTAATCTTTAGTTTATGCTTAAACAATTAAAACTTATGTCCATGACATCTTGTTTACATGCTTTTCTTTATTTGGTGGAGGATTCCTTAATCCTTATTACTCTTATCCCAAACTCAGGAGGGTGGTGGAGAGAGACAAACCATAATCTCGTAGAGTTATTCAATGAACGGGGTGGAGAAGGGAAGAAGATAGATGAGAGATTCCTTGAGGTATCTTACTTTGAGTCAAAACCTCTGATTTCGGCCAAGCAGTCACATAGAATCTGGGAGTCCTCATAGACTCACTAGCAGGACAGAGGAAAATCTTGCCAGCCCTAGGATTTTAATCCTTTTCTAGACACCTCCATCATTGGAAAATCCTCTAATAATTCCCTTGGGTTCTAAAGAGTTTGTAAAATTTAATAATTATTAGAGATTAAATGGAAAACAATGCTCTGATACCAAATGTAATGACCTCGCTTCTCAGTAACCCCCAATTAAGGAAGACCAAGAAGTTAGATCTGATATCCCAAAATAGGATCAATGGTTTTGCAAATAATAAAAAATAATTAATAAATTCTACCACATCTAAGATTAAAACAAGAAAAAATTTTACTTTTCACATACCTTTCAAAAATAGGAATATGGAACTATTACCCAATGTAGAGTTCTATCTAACTAAATCCTCCTTTATGATTTAACTTTATTTTTCACAAGTTCCACTTTACTGTTTGTCCAATTTCAAATATTCCTAAAATGCTGACAAATAAAACGTTGGTTAGTATAATGAATTATACTGTTATGTGGGGGAACAACAATCTTGCATCTACTTGTAACAAAATAATGCAATAAAATTATTGTTTAACAGATCAAAATTTATGTATTAAACATAACTACTCAATCCCTACATATCCTCTCCTCTATGTTGTCCCTACAGTGGTCATGGATACTACCTCTCTCATATGGTAGATCTCAAATAAACCCATGATCCTACCTTACATGTAGATCACTACATAAGGTTGCATAGTCGTATGGTCCTACCCAAGGGTATACCAACACATCAACTCATGACAACCTGATGATCCTACCCCAAGGGTAGACCATGTACTATGTCATCCATCTCATCATTATTAAAGCTACAAAGGAGGACTAGGATATGAGCTAGTCATGCACATATATTTATGGTGATAGTCATAGTCACTTTATAGTTTCATAAAATAAAATTCAACCAAGCAATTATTTCCAAGCAACCGATAAAACCTCAGAAATCACTGTGAAACTAGAGCGATTAGCCATAAGCATAACCACATACCTAATTATGATTCAAAAGAAGTAAGATATCCAAATCCAACTAGATGTGCAATCAACCAAACATTGATCCTGAAAACATGCATAATGTCTAATTGTCATAAACATATCCCAAACAACTCCTTATTGACTTGGGACCCCTTTCTAAGGTTGCTAATCTGAATTATGGTTTCCCTAGGGATTCTTAGATTAATTTCTCAATCTTTATCCTTTTTAGGTCAACAAACCCTAAAACAACTTTTCAACTCATAAAAACCCTAATTACTTAAATTATCCATATTAACGGTTCTTTATTCTCAATTTGTCTTAGGATCATCATATCCTCGACCTTTACAGAGATTTTCCAAAATAAAAACCATTAAAACTCATATTTATCAAAGTTAGGGTTTCTAGTCCCATTAATGTACTTTTATGTACATGGAACCCTAAATTAAGCCAATTATGCATAAAGATCATCTTTTTAGATCTAAATCTTCCTTTTATTAATAACAAGTTAATATCGGCTTAGGTTATCCAAAGAACATCATTAAATCCACTAATCATCAAAACTTAGGGTTTTTTTATTAATAACACCTTTAAAGACAAGTGAAATTAGGCTTCAATAGTATCTTTACTAGATTCCTTGCATTTTCCTAAGCAAAAATCATATATTACATCCAGAACTGAGTTACCAATTATTTTCTATGAATTTTGCAAGATAATTACCTCCGGGCCAATGGGCTACCGCCACATCAGCTATTCGAGGCCTTTCCTCTTTTCCACGCAATCCAGGCCAGGCCAATGGGCCTCGGCCATGCTGGCACTACACTCTATGTGAGCAGGATCCAGACCTTGCGTGAAAGACCGACGCTACCCTCACCTCGGTGACAAAGGATTAAGTTACGCTTGGGGCAAAAGGGTCAATTATCATGGAGTCTTCTCCTACTTTGTGGCATCCCTCACATGTAGAACAGGGCCGACACATGGTCAACACCAGGGTTGTTTTCTCACCCTCGTCCCTCAAACCATGAAGCATAGATTCGTTCACCTTCTCCAGATCTTGGCTAACTCATCCCCTATCCTAATTCCTTGGGGGTGAGGGAGAGCAACGGGGTGAGCAGATAGAACCTTCTTGACCACCGACAATGAGCAGGATGGTTCTAGATGCAGGCTTCATCACAATTGGATGAATTGGAAGCTAGGCAATGTCGGGGGAGAGTTTTCTATGGTGTTGATGGCTTTAGAGGAATCCCTCACCCCCTATATATAGGCATGGGACTCTGGAGTGGAGATTCCTAGTCCTATCGAATTAGGGAATCTATGGGTAGTCCTCCAAACCCCAACAATCCTTGGATAGGATGAATCTAGAGAGTATCCCAGATTGAATGGAAAGGTTCCCATCGCCACTCATGCATCTGAGTGCGAGAAAATTGGAGATGGAACTTCTCTAGTTCCCCCTATGCCTTGGGTTCGAGACATTGATTCCACACCATTGGATCTTTAGATCAACGGTCTTGATTATCCACATCATTCCTTATCCAAAAATGTATCCTAGATATTTTGCGACATTTAATGAAAATTAATTGGTAATGATTCACTTTAGGATTCTTTCTATAATCCATATCTCTTAACTCGTTAATCCTTTTGCTTCCAAATTTTAGAGGAAAGTCCACAATGACTTAATCTACTTGTGTACCAGGTTTGGGACTCAAATTCGAAAGTGTGAAGGACTTTTCTTCATAAGCAAGTTATCACTAATTAAGGCATATTAAATGCATACTTTCTCTCTCTTATTCTTTTTAATTCCTTATTTGGATTCCTTTTCCCCATAGAAATGTTGTGGATTCAAAACATCATCCATGATGAGTCAATCACACATTTTTCCACATATTTCTCATATGTTCATCATTATCTCAAATTTCCTTCTTCTTTTTTAGAAAATCGAGCGCTCTTTATTTATTCCACTTGTGAAACCCTATCAAGATACAACTCCAGATTAGTATTGTTTACATGAATATCTAAAAGATGGTGTCTATAGATGCAGTCTGGGGGGAAGTCAAAATGATGCCTGGGTGATCTTCTCCTGAGTTGGTATTATTTGATTTCTT
The DNA here is from genome assembly GCA_963693085.1 of Alisma plantago-aquatica. Lineage (NCBI taxonomy): Eukaryota > Viridiplantae > Streptophyta > Magnoliopsida > Alismatales > Alismataceae > Alisma > Alisma plantago-aquatica. The sequence continues at coordinate 1,154,129,400 of OY856410.1, read as the reverse complement.
CTTAATATTGCATTATTTGATTTCTTCTTTTTCTTTTAATCATATTGGACTCATTAACATATTATGATCCACGAAATCACATGAAAAAAGAAAATATTACAAAGGGAATCCATTCAATACATATAATTCATACAATTCCATAATCATACATTTATTGGGGAAATTGCATTTCCAACCATATGAACCCAAAAATTGGGGTTGTAACAACACTAGTCTTGCAGGGGGTTTGTATCCCTTTATGTATGAGTGGCTATGGAAGGTTGGGCATCGTCTGAGGTCTACAATTGAAGAAAAACATTATTGCCTTTCAAAGTATAAAAACCATGGATAGTTGCAGACTCTGAACCATCTTCCAAGTGCAGTGGGAAACAAATTAAGAGGGAAGATGGCTGAGAGAGATAGAGTAACAGGGGTGACATGATCGAGTAGTATGTTCACATACTTTCCTTTCTTATCCCAAGCTAGAAGATGATGGGCCACCATTAGATATCTGATCTGATGGCTAGGAGCGTGCATGACAGATACATGGTCGGGCACTAGTTTCCCAATCAAAAAATAAAATGTGAAATATAATTCATAAATTAGTTATCCTCTTCACTATAGGATATTTTAATTGATTTCTATCTCTCTCCTCCTTTATATAAATGATCCCAAATTATAAAGTAAACTTCCTAATGACTTAATGTAAGTTTGGGAAGGGTTTGGTGCCAAAATATGAATAATAAATATCTTTTTCTTTTCCTCTAATTAAATCTTTTATTTAATTTATTGAAGGCATCTAATAACTACTTTTCTTACCCAAATTTGGAAAACAATCCTATTTCTGTAGGTGCATGTTAGGACCTAATTTAGAACCTATATCATCTCAATATTTTTATTTCTAAGCTCTTTCACATTGGAATCCAAGATTCCCACAGGGGACTCATGATATATATGAAAATCTTCTTTGGAGCTGTATAGGTTCAATATTCAACACATGAGTAGGATCCTTCACATTGCGCTTCATATTGGACACATGGAATATACCATGCATCATACTATATAGTGGTGGTAAATCTAGATGATAAGTGCCCTCGCCAATCTGTTCTAGAGCCTCGATGAGACCCACATATCCGAGAATAAAGTTTCCTCTATTTTTAGTTATAGCTCTGAGGGGTCAGATTTTTAGAAGAACACGATCCCCTATAGAAAAATGCAGATCTGTCCACTTTGCATCAACATACAACTTCTATCGCTCCTGGGCTTTGTTCAGCCTGTTCTTGACCAAAGTGACTTTATCAGCGTATAACTCCAGGAGCTGTGACCTGATAATGGTCTTCTAACTAACATCTTCCCAGTGAAGTGGTGATCAATGCAGCCTTTGATAAAGATCTTTATAGGAAGCCATGTCAATAGTCGCTTGGTAATTGTTGTTATAGGCAAACTCAGCTAAGGCTAGGTATTGTTCCCACGATCCACCCCAATCTAGCACACATTCTCTTATTAGATCTTATAGGGTCTAGATCATACATTCTAACTGACCATCAGTTTGAGGATGATAGGATGTTGAACTTTAGTCTTGTGTCGAGTTCCTCTTGAACTTGTTTCCATAACTTGAAGCTGAATTTAGGGTCATGGTTAGAGATAATAAAACTTAGAACACCATGCAAATGAACTATCTCTTGAATTTAAAGTTTATGTAAGTCTGACACCTTAGAAGTAATCTTCTGGGACAAAAGTGTACTAACTTGGTTAGGCAGTTCACCACGTGCCATATAGTATCATGTCCTTTTCTTCCCTTGGGAAGACCCACCACAAAATCTATGATGATCTAGTCCCCCTTCTACTCAGGAATTTTTATAGATTGTAGTAACCCATAGGGTCGTTGGTGCTCAATCTTCACCATCTAGCATGTAAGACAACTAGCTAGATATGAGGCTATGTCTTGATCATTTCTAGCCACCAGAAGAAACATTATAGGTCAACATTTTAGTGGTTCCAGGGTGTATGGTTTACTTTGATCCATGAGCATCTTGTAGGATGCAAGCCTTCAAAGGTGAATCCTCAAGAACCCAAACATGATGCTTATATAGGATTCCACCATCCACACCTACTGAGAGGTTTGTTTGAGGCTTCACCATTAGACCTTTTCATCTTTTCTAACTTTGGGATGGCTAACTTGGTTGCTACAAGCTCAGTCAACAAGTCAGACATGAATTTGATATTGGCCAGACGAATTCTATCTACCAATGGTTATGGAGTCCATCTAGCAAAATCCTCTAGTTTCTTCCATTGAGTGACCAAATCAGCTACACAACTGAGATATTTATGACTACGGGCATCAACTACTACATTAGCCTTATTGAGATGGTAGGCTATGGTGAAATTGTATTCCTTTAGATATTACATCCAATGTCATTGTCATAAGTTCATGTCCTTTGGAGTCAACATGGATTTCATGCTCTTATGGTCAGTATATATTTCAAAGGTAGCCCCATACATATAATTTTTCCAAATCTTCAAGGCATAGACAATTGTCACAAGTTCTACATTGTGGGTTGGATAATTCACTTCATTTGTCTTGGGTTGTCTTGAGACAAAGGTGATGACATGTTGGTTTTTCTCGAACACATGCATCCCAAGACCATTTTTTATGTGTTGGTGAAGATAACAAACCCATAATTTCCCAAATGTATGGTCAAGATGGGACTGAGGTATGCTTTTCCTTTAGTCCTAGAATCATACTTCATACAAGTTAGACTAAATGAACTTCTTATCTTTCCAAGTGAGCTTGGTGAGGGACAAAGTAGTCTTCAAGAATTTCTTGATGAATCACCGGTAATACCTGACCAATCTTAGAAAACTTCAAATATCAGTCAGTTACTATGGTGTTGGCCATTCCTGAACAACCACTACTTTGGCAAGGTCCACTAATATGGTTCCTCCATATATAATGTGCCCCAGGAACATAACTTGGTCTATCTATAACTCACAGTTCAAGAATTTCCCATAGAACTTCTACTTTCTCAAGATATCAAGGACCTTGGATTGGTGATCATAGTGTTGTTCTAGGTCATTAAAGTAGCCCAGGATATCATCTATGAACACTATGACAAAGGTGTCTGGGAAGGGTTGGAACACACTATTCATGAGGTTCATGAACATACTTGGATCATTGGACAACCTAAAAGGCATAACCATAAACTCGTAGTTTCCATAGAGGGTTCAAAAAGTAATTTTTGGGATGTCTTCCTTCTTAACTCACATTTGATGGTAGCCTGATATCATATCAATCTTTGAGAAAACTCGAGTAGTTTTGAGCTAGTCAAATAGGCCATTTGTGTGGGTTAGGGGATAGTCATTCTTAATTGTGGCTTGGTTTATCATTTTGTAGTCGATGTACATGTAGAGTGATTTGTCCTTCTTCTTCACCATGAGGACCAGTGCTCCCCACTGGGATGTGTTGGATCGGATGAAGCCCTTGTCTAGGAGTTCATGCAGTTGCTTCTTCAACTCAATCAATTCGGGAAGCCATCTTATAAGGTGCCCTAGAAATCAAGTTTGACCTAGGAACTACCTTTATTCAGAAACCCACTTCCCTCTCTCTAGAGGTATGCCTAGAAAATCATATGGGAACACATCAGTGTAGACCCTGACTACCTCCATTTCCTATAAGGGCTGAACCTTAGACTCTAGCTCGGTCACTGTAGCTAGGAATGTTGGACAACCTTTATCTACCATCGATTTTGCTATCATGGCTAACACATACAAGCCAGTGGTAGCATCTTTACTACCTCTAATGATAAGGAGTGTATGACCTGGCTTCTCTATCCTTATTTTCTTTTCCCTATAGTCTATTTTTGCATTAGATTTATAAAGCCAACCCATTCAAATAATGATATTGAAATCATTCATATCAAGGATGATATTTGGTAAGGAGTTCATTGTTCATATATTTCACAGGAATGACTATATTTTTAATAGGAATGAGATGATACGATCTAGGGGTAGTGTTTCAAAATGTATCCTAAGTCCTTGAAATCCAACCAAAGTATAGATGTGGGATTTTTGCAAAATGGAAGTATTAGTAGAACTGGAGTCGAATAAATCTTAAATGGTATGTTCCATGATATCAAACAGTCCTACAACGTACTTATGGAAGTCAAAAATATTAAGCATTTCTTGGTAAATGCACAAATTAGAGTTCTAGGGATTGTTACCTTCTATGAGTCAGTTACATTGGCATGAGCTTCCTCATTATCAATGTTGAAGACTCAAGCTTGTCAGCATTCTTTCGTAGATGGGGTTGCCCTTGTTGTGTTGCATCTACAAGTTGGGCTGCCATTGGGCCTAGGCCTCGAGGGTCAAGGAGAGGATAGTTTGGCCGTGAAGTGTCCCTCTTGCTGATAGTGAAAACACACTCACTTCTCATAGAGGCATTTGCTAGGGTGCCTTTTATTGCAGGTGTGGCATTCAAGGTGACGATTCTCATGATGAGGCTTTCCCTTTCCTCCATTTATACCCTTGCCATTTTTATGACCATGTGCATTCCTGTTATCATTTCTTACAATAGAAATGCCTTCAGTGAAATCTCGATATCCTTTAGGTGGGTTCTGAGTAGGCATGATAGTCCTTTCCATGCATAAGGTGAAGTTGAGGGTCTCACTAGAGTTCAGAGGTTTACCGGACATCACATGGGGTTTTAGATGGGGGTGTAAGTGCTTAAAAAGTGCTCAACTCATTGTTCCTCAGTCAACATGTAGGCAAAGAGCTCCAAGAGATAGAATTTTCAAGCATAATCTGCCATAGACATGTTGTCTTGATAGAGGAGCATGAACAACTTCTTCTTTTCCTTCTTGGTAGAGCTGGGAATAAACCTTGAAGAGAATATGGGGTAGAAATCTACCTAGGCCATTGGATCCTCTGTTAGACCTTAGTCGGTAATATATTATCCCATCATAGATTCACTACCTTGTTAAGGAGGTGAGCGATGAAGAGGTCCTTCTTATTGGGTTGCAACTCTAGGATGAGGAAGTCATTATCCACATCTAGGAGCCATGCACATGCCTTTTCAATGACTTCTATCTTGTCCTCACCCCAAAACTTCTCTATGTTTAGTTTGATGAAGTCGAGGTTGGTGTCTTAGAGATGAGGGCAGATAAGTAGGGGTTCACTATTCTTTTCTCTAGCAATGTCTCTGAGAGCCAGGGTACTAATGGCCTCAATGAGCTTCTTTTGTTATTCTATACAAAGAACCTTAGGATCTTGGATCACCACCTACCAATAGATTGAGGCAAACAGAATTGGGGTTACCTTCACCCTTGGGTTCATCTTCTGAAATGGGCATATCCTCAAGATCAGGATCTGTCTTTTGGTTTTGGGATCTCAAAGGGAATGGAATCAAGTTTGGGACCTTTCTTGGAGGAGGCCTCCTATGAACTCTTCGGTTTCTTTGAAGACTCTCCTTCCATGGATTTCCTCCACTTATTTGAGGAAATCGTCTTTCTTCATGAGACCTTCATGTATGAATGGTCCATAGGGGTGGCGTAAACAATGGTAGTGGTCTTGATGTGATCCCTACTATTTCACATAATAAATTAATCTCAGATTTGTGTTTAGGGTATTTGAAGCATCATCAGTTCATGTCCATGACAATTTTTTTATATACATTAATTATAATTTGGTGGATGATGCCTTAACCATAATAGACAAAGCAGTTATCAGGTCCCTAGAGTTTTGTGAGGGAGGCAGGATGTAGAGAAGGAATGAATCACAAGATGAGAAGACAACCTAGAGGTATGTTATTTTGGACAAAATCTTATGACTTTGGCCAGACACAATGCACGGAGTCCCAAGAGTCCTCCAAAGATGACTAGCTATGTGGAGGAAAGTTTTTCCAGCCCCCAAAGTCGTGATCCCTTCTAGACTCCATTGCCTTGGAAAATGCCCTAATAATTCCCTTGGGCTCTATAGTAATATTTTAAAATATACTATATATAAAAGGTTAAATGGTAAACCTGGGCCCTGATACCATATGTAATGACCACCTCCCCTATTATCCCCAATTAAGGAAGACTGGGAGGGTAAGGGCCATTACCATAGTTCCACTATCAAGGTTTATCAATAATCAATAATATTTATATAATTCATTGAATAGAAAAGAGTTTGATATCAATATGAAGATAGATTCTCCTGTAGGGAGTTACATGGAAGGGAAAACTAAAGGTGCAACATAAAGTAAATTTAACTATATATAATCCCCTAGTAGACTTCAAGCATCTTTTCTGTTGGTGCCTTCTTCTCTGGTTGTCCATCCTTTCAGATTAGTTATAATTTAACTTAAATTAATGTGAAACAATAGGGTTTTCTATGAAACTAGATTAGATACAACTTGTGAATTCTTTAACCTATATTAGACAGATGGTTCTCATTTTATCAAATTAGATTAGACTTAATTCATTAAGAGAAATTAATCAAGTTGTGACCCTCAATTCCATGAAACTATGGTTTTCATGTATTAAATTACATTACAGTAGGCATCTTTAGGAATTTGAGGAAGAACTAGATCATGAAACCTATTTTGTTGAATTATATGTATTTTTCAGATGAAAATCATATATATATCCTATATTTGGACCTACCCATTAAATACTAGGATTTTCATAAAATTAATTAGTCTTGGCCAACCAGGGCTCACCACATAGGTGGCCAACTGGGTTTAGGTTGTGCCACTGGGGTCGGGGCTGGTACCAAGCCAATAGGCTCACGCCATGGTGGCACCCATGCATGTTGGGAAGTGTGAGAGAAAGAAAATAGAAGATTGCCTTGCTACTTACCTCACAAGAGTCGACCAGGGGTAGAGTAGTAAACTCCCCAGTGTTTGTCTTCCACCTCTGCCTATGCTTGCTTGCAATAAGTCTTTGGGTGAGTCAACACCATTGTTGAATTTAGGCTTCAGGCCTTTTGGGTGGAAATCGAGGATGCAACCCTCTTTGCCATGTCCTCATGAACTTGTTGATGGTCACTAATTTTTCAGAAGAGGCACATACAGGAAGGATGAGAAAGAGGTTTCTCAGCGGGGTACAGAGAAGATAAGGGAGAGAAGGCAGGGGTCTAGATATGGAATTGGAGGAAGAGGGATGATCCTCCAATCATGTAGGATATCGCGAAGGATGTAATGGTCTTGTAGATCATTTGTATCCCTTTATATATGCGTGGATATGGAGGGTTGGGAATCGTCTAAGGTTTGCAATTGGGGAAAAACATTATACCTTTACAAAGAAGGAAAAATTAGGGATAGACAGACTCAAAATCATTCTCCAAGTGTAATGGGAAAGAATTAAGAGGGGAGATGGCCAGGAGAGAGAGAGTACAGGGGGTTAGAGGATGGAGTCGTATGTTTACAAACTTTCCTTTCTTGTCCCAAGCTAGAAGATGATCGACCACCATCGAATATCTGATCTAACGGCTAGGATCTCATGTGACAAATACATGGTTGGTCCCTAGTTTCCCAATCCAGAAAGAAAATGTGACAAATAATGCATAAATTAATTATCCTCTTCACTGTAGGTAATCTTAATTATATCTCTCTCTCCTCCTTTATCTAACTGATCCCAAATTTTTAATCTCAGGTTGGGCAAGGTTTGGTGCCAAAATATGAATATTAAATACCTTTTTCTTTGCCTCCAAGTATTTCTTTTATTTTATTTATTTAAGGCATCAAATAAGTCCTTTTCTTACCTAAATTTAGCAAGCAGTCCTATTTTGGTATATTCTTTCTTTGGGTGCAAGTCAGGAACGAATTATGCCTATTAGTTATCTTCAACATATCTTTTCTAGAACTTTCTAAGCATTTCCTCATTCCATTACTTTTGGGAATTTCTATATTATCAAGTGTTCCACTCTTTCTTTATCGAACAACCAATAATAGATTCTTGAAAATTGCAAAACACACAAAATGCCCCTTTTAATGCAGAATTTGTATTCTAAATCCACAATTATTAGAAAGACATAGAAATATCAAACTTTCTTATATGTCCTTACCAATTTGTTATTTGCATTCAAATATACATATAAATACATTCAAAAGTATAGATTATAATATGACATCTCTAGTGGATGGTACCAAATACATGTATTTGGTTGGTCAACTCCTCTACTTGACAATCACTAGATCGGATATTGCTTATGTAGTGAGCATTGTTACTCACTTCATGAGTGCTCATTATTGATTTCATTATTCTACTTTTCGTGAATTCTTCATTATGTCAAAGGAACTGTAGATAGATCATTGATGTTGTAAAAAACTTCATATCATACTCTTAGAGCATATTTATATGTAAATTGGGCTAGATGGCTAACCACCTAATACTCTCAGATGGGGTTTTATTTTTATTTGTATGTGACCATCACTATTTTCCTCACATAGTAGGATGCAATACGTCACTGTAACATCTAGTTGTGAGGCACAATATTGAGCTATTTCTAAAATAACAGTTGAGATCATTCACTTAAGACAGATTCTTATTGACATGTACATTGTTATGATAATAGTACTATACTATTTTGTAATAATAAAAGTGTCATTTACATTTTGATAAATCTAATGTTTCATGGTAGAAAAAATAACATTGAAGTGGATTGTCACTTCATATGAGAAAAGTTGTAGGTTGATGTCACCTCTTTACCTCATATATCTTTGACAGATCAAAGTATTGATGTCTTTATGAAGTCACTTCCATTGCTTATACATAACATTCTCATTTCCAAACTTAAGTTCTTTGGTCCACCTTGAGTTTATACAGACGTTTTAGTTTTCATTTTTTTAGAATGTGAATATTAATTGATTATCAATTAATTTATTAATTAATTGTCAATTAATGTTAACATTGAATGTATTTATATTGATAAAATGTAAATTTCTCTCACATATATATTGTATTTGTTGTTTATATCATGTCTCTTAGACTTTTCATCCCCTCTCATATCATACTATAGAGTGTATCTTCTCCTATATTAAGAAGCATGCTCCGTGTAACAAATATGAAATGAAAGATACTTGTATTTTAAGTTTCAACAAATAATATGTTTTGTACGAGAATAATGCAAGATAACTCTAGACACATGAAATCAATATTGCACCGTTGGTCTCTATATACCTATTTGTCCCATATGCATAGATACGAAGAACTATGCATTAATTTTACACACACAAAATGTATACGAAAATCGGACCTAACACAGTCGTCGGTAAGGATTTTTTTTACATTGAATATGGATACAAAAGACAAAGTCAACAATGATACAAAAATATAACAAAAAAAACACCAAATTTTACATTGTCCATACTATCATTTTATCCTAATTATATCTCTAGATTGGATATGTTATACTTTCAAAATATGATCCATATGAATGATATACAAAAAGTACCCCCACAATACATGTTAAAACCGTTGAAATTGTTATATGACCGTTTTGAGACCATTAGTTACATATGAATCTCTATTTACATTTTGTGTTGCAAATCATTTTTGTTCTTTATTATTGCTTTTGGAAAAAACACAAATGACTGATTTTGATTATATTAATTACCAAGCTAACCTACTTTTCATTTATTTTGAAACCAACCTAGTTTGAGGGCATTAATTGAGCCACATGGAGGCACAGTTAGACATGTGCCCTATCCTTTTCCAGTCAACTTATATAATTACTTTAACCGAATAAGTATCTTCCTTGTAAACACTTGTACATGCCAACCACACTTTTAGTTTGTCAAATACAGACCTCCATTAATAATGGTTTGCTTAAATAGTCATTTTTAATATTGCACAAATAAGGAGGGAAACCTAGACATTCCAATATTGTTCAGTGTGTCGACTGCCATCTCTTCAGATATTTCAACAAACTCAGCCACATTTTTACAACCGCCATTGTTTGCATGCTCCAAAAATTATTTCTGACACAATGTACCTTCAATGTTAAGGTAGCATGTTTTCATCCAACTATACTATGTAAATATATTCCTACAAACTCTCATTTTAGGTATTTTTTGTTTGTTTTTGCTAGTGAATGAATAACTACTAACTACTTTGAGACAAAAAGAGGAAAGTGTAAAACTTCATATGAAGTTGTGTAGTAAGCATAACTACAATTATTAGAGTTTTTATAGTACTTAGCCTACTAGTATCCTTAATTTGTTACCTAGTCTTGTTAGAATAGAAGGAGTGCCTTGTTTTTAAATGGCATATGTTGTTTCAGTGCATGAGACTATTGTTGGAATATTGAACCGTATATTAAAAGATGATTAATGTGTACAAGTACCCACTAAAATATTTTAGGTAGTTTCTTACTTAAACTTATTAAGAGTTGTATGATATTTGTGTAGTCTTTGACGAAATGTTAATGAGAATGATTTTCTCTCAGTAGAGAGATGCAACACAAAATCACTCCAGTGCATAATTATTGTGTTCTTGGTGACAATGCAAAATGGTCAAGGATTTTTTTCTCTCTTAATAACACAATACTTGATATTAACATGGTGAGGGACTATGGATGAGTTTGCAAGTAAACATCATTGGAAAATGTAGGTAATCATTCTCCAATTTACAAAATGCCATGCTTAAATATCAAATTGTGTTTCATGATCTTGACACACTACTATCAAAATTTATTTTTTTCCTTAAATTTAATTTCATCTAGTTTATTTTATGGTCCCCAATTGATCGCAATATTTGATTCACCACTATTTAAGGGGAGAGATGGGGACATTGTTCCTATTGGAATCTCTCCACCGATTAAATATTGTCTTTTTTCTAGTTCATGTCCTTTTGTCAGCCAGTTGTGGAATGACCAAAAATGGATGTCGCGTCCTAGCTTAAGATGACATTTGAAATGGCATATTCAGTGGGTAGCCAACACGTCACTGGTCGGCCACCAACCGCCTATTTCTCCCCCAACCCAATGACAACATTGCCCAAAAACTATTCCCCTCCCATTTTTTTCCAATATAAATCATCACCTAGCTCTGTATTTTCACATCAGGTTCTTTGTCTCACATTTTTCTCTCATTTCTCTTTTCAACCAATCTCTCTATTCTTCTTCTAAGAAAATATAAATTGAAGTCAGCTCAAATTTACAATGTTGTCAAAACTACTTTAAGTAAGTTGACATGCTTTGTTTTTATATTATACTTGTCATAGACTTCTATTAATTTATAATTTGTTAATTAGACTCCTATCTATTATTGTATTCTATATCTAATCATATGTCTAATGAAAGAACATGAACATTTTACATTACTGAAGTATTAATCCATATAATGGTTGCAAAGTGTCAAGATGATAAAATGACTCATCAAACTCTTCTGCGCGATGTTTGGAATGATACACCAGAATTGTTGCACAATAGGATAGGTTTTATGGTGACTAAAAAACTAGAAAATTTTCATTAACATTTTGAATAAAATGGTTCACATGTAAGATGAACTTCTTGAGACACTTGTTTGGTATTGGGATCTTAATAAAAATAAAGCAAAGTTAGTCAAGTTACAATCTAGAAGTGAGTTAGCAATATCATAGACATATATACTTGTCTAGAAAACTTGGTTTTTTTTATGCAATAGATCAAATATTGAACCCAATGCAATAGATTTTTTAGTATTATCTCAATCTTTCATATTAGGTGATTGTCTTGTATTTCTTATGGCATTATATGTTGTAAAAAAATTATATTGATATTGATGTATTTCTATTCAGATACATCTGTAACTTGAATATATATTTGAGTATATATAAGATAAGAAAAAGTTGAGACGTTGCAGGAAATATAACCAAATTAGACTACATGGTTTCTCTACATATAAACATAAATTTTATGTCAGACGTGCACATATATAAGTACATGGATGAGAGTATGTGTCAACAAATTATCCTTAGAAATTGGGTGGAGGTTAGTGGTGCTTGAAGTACCATACAAAAATAACATTTTATGGAACTATTAAACAATGCCATGTTGGAGAGTAGTTGGGATATAGTTTGGCTGGCTACAACCAAGCCAGTTGGACTCTACCTAGATAAGTACCTCCTAATTTACCAGTGGCTTCATGAATTCATGTTGTGTAAATTCCAATTGAGTGATCCACACTAGGTGAACTCTGGTTAACTCAAGCATGACTAAGTGAACCCATGTTGGGTGAACTCTAGCTAGAACATCCCTGGCATAGTGAACCCCTATTGATTATACTATGAATACACAATCCCTAAAGGTCACTTCTCATGTGTTGAGGGTTCAATACAAGTTGATGGAACAATTGAAGTAGTTGTTGTAAATTGTGCTTATTGATGGGAGGGAGTTGTTTGATGTACATGATATGTAATTCCATGATCGCATCTCACATCCTCTCTTGGATCCCAAGATTGGTTTTTCATAGTAACACTTTCTTATATTAGGTGCATTTGTAGTTGTTCAAAATAACAATGTCATATAACTTAACATTATGTAAATATAAATAAAAAGAACATATATTATTTACAAGTTTATCATTTAAAACCTCAAGGGTAGTATTGTTATTGTGCCTATGTAGGAAGATTAACTAGATATTGAGACTAAATACACGAATATTATTGTATTATATCAGTTGTATTATGTAATTGAACTAAGTGGGCATGTCTATCATTCTAAATTTACACTTTATTGTAGTAAAAACTAAACCAGTCTACAATAGGCCATCACCTACCAGTGAACATATCATAATTTAGAAAGGATAGTGGTGGTTGTTGATCTTGGAATAAATTGGATCGTAACTCTATTAGGTACATCATCATCATCATATAATCCTCAGTCCCAACTATGTTGGAGTCGGCAACATGGATCCTTTTTTTCCATTCAGCTCTATCATGAGCCATATTCTGGTTGAGATGTAGAGATTCAAAATCTCTCTTTACAAGCTCATCCCATGTTAATTTAGGTCTTCCTTTTCTTTTATTTATTGTGTTTGACTCAATAGCATTGCTTCGTATAGGCACATTTGTTGGTCTGCATTGCACATGTCCGTACCATTTGAGTCGGCCCTCACGCAACTTGTCCTCAATGCTCACCAACCCCACTTTATTCCTAAGATAATAATTTCTCAAGTGATCTTTTCTTGTCTTCCCACACATCCATCTTAGCATACACATTTCATCCACGTTCATCTTGTTGAGATCTAGTTTCTTCACCACCCAACATTCACCCCCATAGAGCATGGCTGGCTGTATAGCTGTTCTATAAAACTTACTTTTTAACCTGAGAGGGATCTTTTGATCACATAATACTCCAGTTGCACTGCTCCATTTCAACCATCCTGCAGTGATCCTATGACAAACATCATTTTGGACATCCCCATCTATTTGAAAACTAGAACCAAAGTAATGAAATTTATCACATTTTGGTATATCTACTCCGTCCAACTTGGATCCATCATTCACACTACGGGATTGGATGAAATGGCAATGCATAGACTCAATTTTACTCCTACTAATCATTAGTCCATTTGATTCCAATGCCTCTCTCCACTGTTCAACTTTATCATTTAATCCATCTTTAGTTTTGTCAATCAAAACAATATCATCAATAAATAATATACACCAAGGAATATCATCTTGAACATTCTTTTTCAGCTCATCCATAACAAGAACGAAAAAATATGGGCTGGTTTTGGATCCTTGTTGTACCCCAACTGTGTTAGGAAAATTTGGTGTCTCTCCTCCAAGAGTCTTCACACTTGCAGTAGAGCTATCATACATGTCTTGGATGAAGTTAGTGTATTGGATTGGCACACCCTTTTTCTTCAAACCATCCACAACACTTCTCTAGGTACTCAATCATAAGCCTTTTCCAAATCAATAAACACCATATGGAGATCTCTTTTGCTTTCTCTATACTTCTCAATAAGTTGCTTTCTCTATACTTCTCCATAAGCCGCCTTATCAGAAAAATTGCATATGTAGCTAATCTTCTAGGCATGAAACCAAATTGGTTGTTTGATATCTGTGTTATAGATCTTAGCCTGTGCTCAATACTCCTCTCCCAAAGCTTCATTATGTAACTCATTAACTTGATACCTCTGTAGTTTGTGTAGCTCTGAACATCACCTTTTTTCTAACTCGACTAGGTACATGCCATGTAATAATATTGCAACATATTATTGGGACATGAGCTAGCCATGCATGACTTCCTTCATGATAAATTGTTGGCAACATTGCTAGGATATAGTTATTGTATAGTATCCATATCACTTTTACCAAATGAAAGGTTATAAAATATGATTTCTTAAATTTAATAATCCCATATTATTGTGAAGAAATATTGTATCTAAGTGGGATTTTGGACATCAATTTCATTACTATATTATTTATATTATGTGATGGGCTAGATTCACAAATTAACTAATCATTTCCCTATTAGAATTAGAAATTTTATTTAGATATAAATGATATGTGATTGATATATATAAAATGAATTAGTTCTAACATTTAGCCTAATGGAGTTCCTTGTGGATATTTGTAACCTTTTGATATTTCGACATGTCTAGGAATTCCCAAGACCACAAATGTAGCAATGCTAGACAATCAGCTATACGAGAGTCTAGCTCGGTGATACAATTAGTTTCCTTGTGTAGCCACTATATGACTATGCTTAAACTACTCTACCCCAACACAATTATCTACATTGCTTGAAATTGACTACAAGAGGCAACTGCAAGTGGATGTTATTACCAATACTATAGGGTAGAAGGAAAGATCCCACAAAATGCAAGAAATAGATAGTAACATATTTCTTCTTTAGTTCTCATCTACATGATCTAGGTAAATTGTTGAAAATGTGGATTGAAACCAACCCAATGAAAATGTGTCAATAATTAGTCTATAAACATATCCAATGGTTTCATGCACTTATCCCTAAATGGTTGTTTCTTCTCTTTACACTCTTTGACAATGCTATGTGTGTTCAAGAACATGTACACCACCCAATTGTGTGTGCTTAAAATTATTTTTTTCCTTTGATGGATCTTTGCATTTTTTAAAACCTTGTTTATACATTCAACATAGTTGTGTGTTATAATCATATATTTCTATCATCAATCAAAAGAAAATTTTCAATTCATATGATCAAAATGTCAGCTAACCAATAATGAACTTCATGATCCATTGATTTGGTTGCATCCATGTGTACATCAATTGTAATTCTTTATATCGTATAAGTCACAGAGGTCACGGCATTCAACATTTCCTTACATTTAAAATGGTTATGGAAGATGTCACAAAGATCATAAACAAAACCATTAGGAGCTCTTTGTAGTTTCCTTTAAATCATTGAAGAGGTCACACTTCCTATCTGAAATAATTTACAAATTATGACATTCATCCAAAACAATATCCTCTTAGTAAGAGTATTAAAGAAGTAGTCCCATAAATTTTTATTTTTCCTATCAACTATGACATAGAACATAGGAAATATATCACCTTCTGCATCAAATTCATTTGTATTTAGATGGGTGCCCTTATATTTCCCAAAGAGAGATGTGTCATTAACACTAAGTGAAGGATAAAAATATTCCCATCCTTTAATGCAAGGTCTGGTATCCCAAGAGACATGATGAAATCTAGATCATTGTTAGAATGTTGAGATGTATATTGTGATCATGGAATATTGTAACGACCAGGCACACTTCTCAAGGCTCTCATCAAGTTTCAAGAATGATGACTGGCTGCATAGACCACCACTAGCCTAAACTATGCACTTTATCCTCACTCACACACAAGCTGAGATCGACTTCCTGACTGGTCACCCATCCTAGTGCTACCGTGGCTGAACACACACAATCATAGAGTTCTTGAGTGATGGAATCCCTAAAAAGGAGGTGTACCTTGGTGATATGGGTAGTCCAATCATTTATTAAAAGTTAATTTTATGTGAGGCCTCAAATACTGGGACGTCAAAATCTCCCCCACTTAGACTCTTTTGACGTCTTCAACAAGGCTCAATTATATGGCCTCATAATATTTATCCATTTTAGGAAGACCTAGAATGGCCCATGGACACCCAGCTCCCAATCACAGAATACCAATGCAAGGGTGGCTACATCACCATGGACAACCCTTTCCAACGTGCCTGGACCGCATGATGCAAGACTGACATGCCACATGCCCATGTGAGCCCCACCTACTGGAGGGGTTATGGCTTAGATACTATTTATGAATATTGGGCCCACTTCCCAAGGCTCTAGTAAAGTTTTAGGAATGACAACTAGCCCCATTGACCACCACTAGCCTTAATTATGCATTTTGTCCTCATTCGCGTGCAAACCTAGATCAACTTCCTGACTAGTCATTGATCCTAGTACTACTCTAGTTAGAGCATGCTTAACCAAAAAGTTGTTTAATGATGGGCTCCAAAAAAAGGAGGTGCACCTTGGTGATATGAGTAGTCTAATCATTCCTGATAAGATTGTTTTATTTGAAGCCTGAAATCTTGGGATGTTACAGATATAGTTACTCATGTGATCACAAATCAAAGTAATTTGCAGTATGATTCCTCCTATTCTTAAAACTTGTTTGAGATAGTTATTTTCCTTGCATCCATCCCTTCCTATATTTAATACCTATCTATCATTTTGCATTCACTTTGAACAAATTTCTCAGGTGTTCATATCAAATCTAACGAACAATGTTGGCATAACCATCCTTGAAATGAAAGTTTGGGTGCATTACTTTGTGATCCTCCTTCTATATTTTCTGGAAACAAGTGTTTTTTCATGATACTATATGATCTTCCATGATCCAACTTTTCTCTTAGAAGCACAAGCACTCAGCTTCTAAGAGAACTTGTCTCTATGTATACATATAAGACAAAGTATGCCTTTGGTAGAATGTATATACAATATGGTACATTGTTCCTCATCGACCAATTTTGAACTTTTTTTCATTTAAGATGATTTTGATTCTAATTCAACCCTTCCTAAATTCATGTCTTGTAAGGTCATTTTTCTATAAGAAAGGGCTGACTAAATTTATCACTCAAACCTTCTTCTTGAAAAGCTCCGTAGTCATTGTCATTTCTATGATCAACCCAATCAATTTAAAATACTCCATGCATTATTCTTAGAGAAGATAAACTATCACCAATCTCATATTCATTCAACCTAGGATCATTCATCAATCCAAAAACTATGTCACCACTAAAAACATTATTATCATTGATTTCGTCTTCACTATTTTCATTTTTCCTCAAGATAGTTTGATGAAATGATGGTTGTGAAGGACCAACATTATCTACCATGGGAAGAACAATTACACTAGTTGACTGAAATTGGCTCATAGATTCATGTGATATCCAATATCAGAGATTAATATATCGAAAGAAAAATCTACTTGGATAGTTGCTTGATCATACAAAGGAACTTTGTCAAAATTAGACATCAAGATGATTGTTGTGACATAAACTCAACATGACTCCATATGTATCATCATGTAATAGTTGAATGAGCATACACTTACCGTCAAGAAATATATATGTTAAAGTGATGACAAATCACATCAGGTTGATATCGAAGATGTTGTGGATGTAAGATTTCAATTCATGCAGCATACTCAAAGTGGACATTAGATAATTCATTATGATTTACCACAATATGAGCCACAATTCAAGAGTTTTTCATTTTAATGTAGCATTATAGTAGGTGGATATGATTCCATCTTCCTAATTTAAAAAAATGGCATTGGCTAGACATACAACTTGAAAATCATTTAAATATAGAGTTCATATAATTTGAGTAAATATATTCAAGTATGCATTTAAATATTTCAAAAAAAAATGCAAAACAACATAATGAACTAATTATTATGTATTGTGTGTACATTTAAATTTAAGTTTCTAATTTACACATGTAAAAGTTGTCTATTTGATTTTATACATTTGATGTGTTTTCATTGTACCTTTTTCTCTTAGCAACTCACAAAGAGTGATCTTTGAATTTTATGTGTCAAGAAAGAACATAGATGATAGGCCTAATGTGTATTTCTCCTTTATATGGGTGGATTGGGTAGTATTTAATAAATAAAAGATGAGAAGATAGATATTTCCTAAATATATGTAGTCTTCAATGAAGAAGAAACTGAGAAGATAGATACTTTTAAAGTTATAGTTGTTTCACGTAGTCCTAAATAAAGAAAAGATGAGAACACTGGTTTTTCTAAGGCTAAATAGTCCTTATTTATATCAACATTTCGCTTCATCTACATAAAGATTCCTTGTAGTGAGTAGTCTCTAACCATCATTAAATGCTAGCACGAAGCATTATGTTAGGGCCTTAGAAGAACCTATGTAGACACCTCAATGAAGTTATTGTAAAAGAAGGGTTAAAGTATAGCTAAGTCTAGTGGGAAAAGATCAGAACTATAGAATACAGTAATACATGAGAATACATAATAATGAATACATTGAAGTGCAATTTGAGATTCCCATAATACTGGTAAAAAATATATGATAGTGTGACAGACAATATGCTAGATACAAGAGACAGCCTTCTCGTTAATATAGGAGAGGGTGGAAATGGCTCTAGAGACTCCCAATCTCGACTTGACTCTATACGGACATGTAGAATTTGGCCCATAAATGATAGGACTATTTCCTTTAACACTCCCTTGCATGATAGAATACATGGGAATCTCATGCTTAGCCTGGATGGTAGATAAGAACTAGACATTGATAGTATTACATATATATATATGTGTATATATATTATAGCATGACATGTTCTCTCCCCTAAACTTTGGAATCTTTGACTTTGAAGCTTCCCTTGATATTGATAAATACCATGTCTTTAGGAGACATTGAAAAAAAAGTTAAATCCTTGAGACATCTATAGCTTTGATGAGGTTGGAACTTGTATCTTGGAGTACGCTAAAAGAATATGCAAAGATCATTTGTGTCACCAACTCAGATGCTATTGTCATTGAAGTAGTTTCTAGAATATGTGCCATGTGAAGACTATACTGTAGCAAATGATTAATGTGCAAAATAGGCCTCACATGAACATCAATGTGCTTTATGGTGCATGAGAAAACATCAATTTGGTTTATAGGGCAGATTTGAATATCATTGTCCTTGACTGGGTGTGGACTAGCATCAACATGCTTGATTTGGCATGGACAAACATCGATGCACTTGATTGGGTACGAGAAAACATCAACGTGCTTGACTAGGAATTGAGAACAAGGAGGGAACATTATTGTTGTAGTTGACTGAATGATATTTTGCAAAGGATATGTGTATTAGTGTGCAAATAATTCAAGATGCCCCAATGCTAGAGCACTTAAGTGTTGTTAGAATGGAATCACCAAGACATGGCCGATGAAGAAATGTATTCGCCTGATGTAGATCATTGATTAAATCCAGTTGATGTGAGAAGATAGATCAATTCTTGATAACTCAAAATCTGACTGACGATGATGTTCATTATCCTTGAATTGGAAATGATATTTGGACAACATATTAAGTACACAAAACTCGATATGAGGATAATTCTCTTCTTCCTCTTTTCTTCTATGAGCTCTAAAGTATGCACCTCAACACTTCTCCACATCCTCCTCTTCTCATCTCCTTTAATCTCCCCCACACACCAACCTCAAAGAGACAACATAAATGATTAGGGTGGACAAAGACAGGTAAAGTCCCTTGTGATATTAGAGGACATGGTGTAGAGAGTGAAGAGATGACCAAAAAAGGATTTGCTTGATATGCGTGGAGAAGGTGTGTGCTTGGATGTTCAATGGGCTTGAGAGAACTCGACCTCCCACTTGAGAATGCTTAATTTTGTGCTTGAAAGGGATGAATCCTTGTACATGAGAAAGGTTGGTGTTCTTCTGAGAAAAAACTACATCACACTTGTGAGAAGTTCATGATGCTTCCACATAGAGGTTGACTTAGTGACGAAGTTGTAATGGATGAATTGATAACCAGATTCGACGTAGTTTGTGACCCAATTACATGATCAAGAGAATTGAATAAATGGATCTTTGTGTGATCCAAAATGATGATTTGGCTGTCCCTTGGACCAAACAAAAAGTTTGATTATCTTTTCTTACTTAGGAGTTTTGACCCGTGACATGTTGTGTTAGACATATGACGTGCAATGTTTTTCCACCACCATTAATTTAATTGCAAACCCTAATGGTGACACGCTGTGTTGGACAATGGCGTGACATGTTAATGTAGATTGTTGAAGATGTCAAATAGACTTTCGAAGTCACGATGTGTTGGCCAATGACACTCCTTTTTGGTTAATGACACACCATTCTGGTCTATTGGCTCACCGTGTGACTTACACGATGTAGCGACAAAATATATCTGTTGTAAATGGAGTTACACGCTATGTCACCTACCTCTAGGACAACTTTCTAGAATTTTGGCTTGTAGATCTTGCCAAGACCAATGTATAAAGTGTAGGAGGACTTACGCCCTTTCTCCATGGATGAATTTCATAGGTAGTGGTGGACCTTAGAGACTAAAGATCAAAAGATCTTTAGATTTGGACATACAGAGTAGACATAGACAACTATTACATGGTGGAGATGACTTCCACTGTGAAAAAGGTCATCATGGGGTCACAGATGTTAGAGAGAACCTCCACTTGACTGTGTGGCATGAACTTGATTGACAATGATCCATGAAGAGTGAAGAAGGGACCTAGACTTTATACTTGGAAAAGATGAAAGACAGATTCGTGGGGGACGCTAGATGATGAAGATGATATGTGTCAGGTCTAGATTTATGATGTAGAGATATGTGTCTACGACTCCACATGAGATGATGATGGTCACTCAGAGAGAGGCTAATGGAGATGACCCTACAAAGAGGGTGATGGAGATGGTCCTATAGGAAGGAAGTCATGATGATGGGTGTCGCCTGTTGGAGGAGACGTGTTACTTTCTCTCTTGAGTTAGAATCACTTCTCTAATCCATGTAGAAATATAGATTATATATTGATGATATGACAACTTAATGGACAATATATACGATATAAGAGATATGCCTCTCCTTTATATAGGAGAGAGTCCACATGACTCTAGAGACTTTCACTCCTGACTTGACTTCATAGTGGGTAGGACAAGGTGCTAACGGTCGACCGGTGGCATGCCAACAACATGTGTTAGCTCCCATCTGAAGCCCATATTCCACATGGTGTCTTTAACTGGGAGCCGACATGCACCCCCCCCCCACCCACACACACACACACACAATTGACCGGTGCAAGGATGTGATTTTTTTAAAATAAATAGAGTGTTAGTCTTCAAACACCCCCCCAACACACACACACACAAAACGAAAAAAGGTAAACTAGTTTGGAAATAAGTCGAATAGGAGGCTAATCTGGCGATAAAGTTAGTCATGGTCACTCATTTATGTTTTTTTTTTCTTTCATTTGACATTTCCTTCATAAGACACTTGTTCTGATGGCATGGTTGGCTCATATTTTCACTGCACGGCTTCCTTGATAACAACAAACCCTTATATATTGCGTGATGAGTTCCATTCACACGGAGCGCCGCGATTGTTCACTGCAGTGCAGTCGACATCATCCTGTGGTGGGGGCTCGGTCTTATCATTGCACACAACATACACAAGACAGACTGAAAGACTGGCCGCCGCTTATGCTCAATTATTGAATACCCAGCGTGAGTAGTAGGACGACGCATCAACGAAATTTTTGCACACCATTGATGAGGTAGCCCGTGTGCATGCATGTGGGTCAGTGGGTGAGTCGCGAGGCTGGCGAGGTTTGTCACGTCTCTGCTCGTAAGTCGTAAGTCGTAAGATTTTTTACTTTCCCATTCCAGGCAGCGAGATTCAGGACGCCGTATACTGGTTGGTTCCTGTAGCACATGCCACCGACCACCCCTCCCTCCGCTAGCTGCAGCTGGTCGACGCAGTGCTCGCGCGGCGTTGTCCCGTCCACCAGCTCCGATCCATGGACTCACTACCTACGTATGAACCGAACTCGCCACATGCTTCCGTCGACCATATAGCTGCTGATCCGAGATCTCTCCAGTCAGTTTTGGCCTTCTGTGTGTGGAAGTGTTGCAAGAAAGAGAGAGAGAGAGAGAGAGGGTTGTGGAATGGGGGTTAGGAAAGAAGTTACAGTTTTATTGGACGCATGCATTATTTTATGGTACGACCGATGGACAACGCTGATGGGGTTTTCATCTGGGCGCTACCCAGCTTTTGCTACAATATCTATATATTCTGTGCACTGTTCTTGCACTGCAGTGCAAATAACTATCACTCAAATATATTCGGCCACTCAAGTCCAGAGATGTTAATTAATAAACCACTGTTCTACTTAATCCGGCCCATCCTCCCGGATGTTGTTTGTTACTTCTTTTTTTCGACGGGACGCACAAAACAAATGAATCAGAAATAAAACCCACCCCGATAACAGGCATGGATCCAGCAGATTAAACTCGAGGATTCATGAAACTCTGTATATACTGTTTGTTAACTAATTCTAGATAAATTGACATTTTAGTGTAATGTCGTATGAAGTTTCTCAATAGAGCTGGTAGGATTACAATTGTAGGTACAATTGTATCTCTCATGAGTATATCATCATACTACATATGTTTTCTATAACATCCTCATATTTAGGTACCACACTCTCTATTCCCTTTTCTTATTCATTTCTTAAATTAAATCATTTAAAGGACCCTTTTCCCTGTATCAAGAACATGTTTGAATTGATTGGGATCTAATCAGCGATTTAACTCATTATTGCAATATGTATAAGGTTTTCTTAAAATGAAGTAACCCTACTAAATTGAATAGTGGGAAATTATGGATAACAATACTAATCAATTTGGTTTGGGAATTATACCCTAGGATAAACCTAGCAGATTATGTGAGAGAATTAGAGAAAAGATAAGAGGACACACCGTAATTGGCTATTAGATTGAACTAAATACCCTAAGTAACTGACTAATGTACTATAGAATTAAGGCAAGCCAAATAATATCAAAAACAAATCTAAGGCCATTTTAGTGTTCCTCATACTTGAATTAGGCTACCTACCATTTTTTTGGGCTTAACTGGATATCAAATACACCCATAAGGGTGCATTTGCATTAAATCATTTTAAAATCCCAAAATTTCTATATAAAAATTGTTCAGATTAATATCCAGTGAGAACTTTAGTACTTGTTGTGATATTTCTACTAACAAGATAGCGTCAGTTAGAATCACGCCTGATTATGTAGAATTGACAACTGGCATTGCTTGCTATCATTCCAGTTGCTTGCATTCTCAAGTAATTGACAAACTACTAATTTTATAGTCGGAACCCGATACCGTGCTAAGATTGAACACTTGTGATGTACATAACTATCAAGATTTGCAAGGTCTGGAGATGAGCGATCCATAAATTTCATTAATGTGATTTATGTAATGTCACGAATTTTTGACATAAGTTCTAGGTTCATTTGAATGTCACAGTCGGGACGTATTTTCATTGTCATGCAAGCCGCTAGATCAGGCTGGGTAGTTGGGCAATTGAACTCCGTCTTCCACCTTCGATTTCCCCAAACTCATACTACTAGCCAATGTGTTTCATATTGCTCATCATTCGCCCCACCTCACAATGTATGCTTACGATTGCACTTCCGAATAACTCCATTTTCTCCTATGACCTTCACTTGATTTGAGTGGTGCATCGTGCACAAAAATTCCAATTCGGCCTAGCCATGTAGCCACTGTTGAAACTCATAGACTCAACATACTCTTCATGGAACCCCCATCATGTTCTACCCACTGGACACTTCCGCCACACTCTCCTCTAATTCTTGTGTGGTCAAAATTCTTTTTGATGTCACAAGTTGTGAGGGTGTGCTAATCATTTCTCCCATGAGAATCATGGATTAGCAACATAACAGTTCATCTTTGGGCAACTAGATGCGAGGTAGCCATCTCCGACCTCCCATTTTCATTCCATGTGCTCAAGTCACTAGGTTTTCCTTATTTCATTTGGTCAACAAACACGTTGGTTGTCTTCATCATGGCCGCTGATCGATAGGGGAAACCAATGACCATCGAGCCATAGGAGCCCTTCCAATCCATCTATGGATACTTGATTACGCTTCAAGGGAGAATTTTAGTCATTTTTGCGTACATTATGTTGTTGGTTTCAAATCCTCCTCATGATGTCATTGATCACTTCTAATGGATTAATAATAATTTTAGACCTTTCTTAGACTTCATGATTACTAGAATACCCTCATGCATTAATCATGTGGTTGTGTATTGTTTTGAAAGAGCCTTTCCTAATTTTCGTGCTCATTGTCAATCAGATTAATCCTCTATTATCTTCTAGTGAGGACGGTAACTCTCATCTTTTGCAAATTCAAATTGTGCTCAATGTTTCCACATCGGCAAGGACTTGAGGAACATCCTAGTCATATTTCGAGAGTGAGAGGGTGTTCATAGAACCTCCACCCTGGTATCATCCTTCTAGCCTCCCCTATATTGTTTTCGCCTCGACAAGGCATGTTTATCCCTTTCTTTGTCAACCTGAACATGAGCAATAGTTGACTTTCCTCATCTCAGCTTCACAACATCAATGGGAGTAGATCATGCTTGCAAAAACATTTGGACAGGGGGCATATCCCAAAGCCAAGAACCTAGATCCAAACTCCTATGCTCTAGTCATGGTGCGAGAGAAAGGGATTCAATCCCTTGGGCAAATGTGAGTATGCATTTGATAGTAATACCCACGAAGGTTGTATTCATTTTTTACATGTATTAAGTTGCATTGAACATGGATTTACATTATTAGTGTTCTACTATGTATCCGATGAAATAGTGGTATTATTTGATTTCATGTCCTTTGTCATATATTTTTCAACCGCTCAAAAATGGTTTTTGCTTGTAAATTTCATAGGAAATTATTGGATTTTCAGAAGAAAAAAAATTGTATAAGTACAATTTTAAATCATAAAAATACAAAGGATTTAATGGGATGAGTTTTGATGCCTAATTTCCAAATTACGTCAGGGTCATTCTCTAACAAATGAATTCAATAAAATTACAATTAACCAAATACATAAATATTATGATTAGATTGTAAAATTCCCTAACTATGCTCCTGAGATTAGTAGGATAATTAGGTCTGAGTTCAAGGTATTTACATTCTCTATTTATTTTGGGCATTATGTGACTTAGATCTAAATTCAATTAATGAGGCATCTCTTGAATTATTATTTCTCTTTAAAGTATGAGATGCATTTCTCGGTCCACTCGGCTCCCTAGCTTCTCTGCGTGACACAGCGTGCGATTAGGGTTTCGAGTAGGTGTCTGCCATTCCTCTCGTGGGCAATCTCCGTTTCTCTCTTACAGGTTCAAGTGTTTGTTGTGGGCATTTGATCTCACTCGGTCTAAAGGTGAATCGTGATGGCAGAGGAACTATCGGACTAGTGTGAGAGGCTGAAGATCACTGAGGATGAACAAGAGATGGCATACCAAATTGACGAAGAAGACAACAGGGTATCGGATCACATAGAACTGGCATTGGTTGGGAGACTGCTGACGGACAGATCTTACAATTTTGTGGCAATGAAGAAAATGCTAGAACAAGCATGGGGTTTAGCAAGCGGTGTGATGTTCAAATCAATTGACCAGACTACCTTTGTGATCCAATTCACGCACTAGAAGGACAAGCTTAAGGTGATTAAAGGTGGGTCGTGGAATTTTGACAACAGACTACTGCTAGTTAAGGAGGTGGATCCAAAGGACCAATCGGGAAAAATCAGCTTCGTAGAAAGTCAGTTTTGGGTGTGGCTATACAACGTGTCGCTAGGGTTTCGTGGTGAGATGGCGATGAGGTAGATTGTAGAAAAGATCAGAAAAGTGATCAAACTGGAATGTGACACTCTGGGTTGGGAAACATCAGGGCATGTGTGGTTGGGGATCAACATAACCAAGCCAATCAAGCACCTTCAGAAGGTACGAGGTCCAGACAGACACATAGTTGACACTGAGTTAAAATATGAAAGGCTCTCAGTTCTTTGCTTCATCTGTGGTCGATTAGGGCACACGGAAAAGGACTGTGTGGATTATTATGAAGATGGTGACAACCATAGGGGATGGGGATTGTGGTTGAAAGATTCTCTAAGAGGAATGCTTATCTTGTTTGAAGAGGTGCTCTTCGGGGGCAACAAATCAAGGCTTCAGTGAGACATCTTCTTTTAGACGCGTAGTGCATCGAGGGGCTCGATTTCTAAAGAATCAACCTCTTCCATGAATCCAACAAGGAAGAATGACGATGAGGCACAATCGGTGGTCAGGGAGGATGTGGGGGACAAGGGGATAGAAGAGGAGGCAGGCGTGAAGGACACTGATATGATGGAGGAAGTCGTCATAGTGGGGGATACCCAGGTAGAGAAGCCTCACCGCCAATGCTACACAGCGGGAGAGAAGATGCATATGAGAAAGACTATCCCAAGAGATGTCGAGGGGCATGCAGGGGTGACGTCGGATGGGAGAAGTTGGGAGGAGATGAGCAGCGGGAAAGGGAGGGGGTCGAGCAAAGAAAAGTAGAAGTTCAACCTTTCATCAATGGAGCAACATGGAGGTCAACCCAATCATCCGACACGAAGGGATGATATTCATCAGACTCGGCAGGGGAACAATGTACCCAAGTCGAGGACGAAGATAGATGCTATGATGGGCAAGGAGGTTGAGGAGGGGCCGGGACAGAAGGATTCATATATTGGGGTGGATCACTACATACAGAGTAGAACGTGGAAGGAGAGGGAAGTGTCGTCTTTGGGTAAGGGGAAGAAGTTCATGAGGGTGTTTCTGCCTGATGGTATCCCTATGTTTCCTGGGAATGAAGGAGAGGAGAAGGAAAGAGCTTGGAGGAAAGCATGAGCAAAGAAAAAAAACAAATTAAAAGAAAAAGGGGTCAAAGAAAATAAGAAGGAAACAATGTTGGGAAGTCCACGCAGTACAGAGAAACTGATGACCAGACAATTCCTGAACAAGCGTAGGAGAGATTCGGAAGCTATGGATGATGCTACCATCAGCCAAAAGGATGATATAATGGATATGCAAGCCAAGAAGTCAAAGTCGAATAGGTCTGGTCAGTCAGAGGGTGCAGGTGCAAACACAGGTGGTGTACACCAAGTAGCAGGAGTTGGGATAGCCCAACCTCGTGAACAACAATGAAACTCCTGAGTTGGAACTGCCATGGTCTGGGTCACCTGGCAGTGGTAGAAGCCCTCTGAGCGTTATGTTGAAGGGAGAGACCCAACATAGTTTTCATTATGGAAACTATGCTAGATGATAAATCTCTAGAGAGGATAAAGAGGAGATGTGGTTTTGTTGACAATATGTGTATTTCGAGCACAGGCAGGGAAGGCGGACTGGGTTTTTGGTGGCACAAGGTAGAAGTGGAAGTCATGGGATTTTCTACTAGACACGTGGAATGCAAAGTGGTGGACAGAACAAATGACTATGAATGGTATGCATGTGGTATCTATGGCTGGTAGGCACAGGCAGAGAAATACAAAACATGGGACATGATGAGACAGATCCAAGGTAGACACGTGGAACTGTTGATCTTTTTTGGGTACTTAAATGAGATCATAAATAATGGAGAGAAAAGGGGTGGCCGTACAAAACCTGATAGATTTATGAAGGCCTTTCGGGATGTGATTGATGACTGCGCTTTACTTGATATTGGATACACTGGAAATACCTTTATGTGGAGAAGGGGGTTGATGGTGGAGATGTTGTTTGAAGAATGCCTGGATAGATTTCTGGTGAGTGATGATTGAAGAAACAAATATACAGGAAGTTGGGTACATCATTTACCGTTCTATCATTCAGACCATGCACCTATCATTTTATCAGCTGTAGTTGGGGAGGAAAGGAAGAGACAGAGACAATCCAGGTTATTCTTTGAACCAATGTGGCTGTCAGAAGACGGGTGTATGTCAATGGTGGCAGACTCCTGGGAGTCATGCTTGGACATGGAGCCGAAAGAGAAATTACAATGTGTTAGTGGTAATCTGATGAGATGGGCTGATTTAAAGTTTGGAGATATAAAAAAGAAGATAAAAAAGACAAAGAAACTAATTGGCAAGGAATAGAAAAAATGGCCAGATGGAAGAACTCTACAATATTGTGATGAGCTTTCGAGAGAGTTAGAAAAATCGCACAGGGCAGATGAAGCATTTTGGTGTGCTAGGGATAGAATGAAGGAGTTGAAGGAAGGAGATAGAAACACCGCCTACTTCCACCATAAAGCTTCACAAAGACAAAAGAAGAATACGATTGTGGGGTTAAAGGACTCGAGTGGGATCTGGAAAACTAAAGACAAAGAGATTTTGGGCATCATTGAAATTTTTTATCATGAACTCTTCACAACAAGCAACCCGGTGGAGACAGAGGTAGCGGTGGAGGGGATTATTCAGAAGATGAATGATCCTATTTCTAAAACTCTGGAGAAGGAAATTGCTGAGGAAGATGTTAAGGCGGCTGTGTTTCAAATGTATCCTAATAAGGCGCCCGGTCCGGATGGTCTGAAGCCTATTTTTTATCAGAAATTCTGGCATGTGGTGGGAAAGGACATTACAAATTACATCAAAGGGTGGTGGAAGGGCGAAAATTCATGTAAGGATTACAATGATACCTTGGTAGTGCTAATTTTGAAGATTAAAAAGCCTAGGATGGTTGTTGATTTTAGGCCTATCAGTTTGTGCAACCTCATCTACAAGATTGCTACCAAGGTGCTTACAAATAGACTAAAACCTTTCATGGATGGGATTATTTCTGAGAATCAGAGTGCTTTTATTCCGGGAAGAATGATTACCGAAATGCCTTAATTTCCTATGAATGCTTCCATGCTATGAAAAGGGGGAGGGGGGCAAGAAAGGGAAGATCTCTTTGAAGCTAGATATGATGAAAGCATATGATAGAATAGAATGGAAGTTCCTGAAAATGGTGATGGAAAAATTTGGTTTTGGGGGACGGTGGTGTGATAGAGTTATGGATTGTGTTTCTTCGGTCTCTCACACGTTCGCAGCCAATGGGGAAAGATCAAACACCTTCCAGCCTTCACATGAACTTCACCAGGGTGACCCACTATCTCCTTATCTCTTTAATCTATGTGTTGATGCTTTATCCACCCTCTTAAACCTTGCGGTGAATGTGAATACTATTCATGGTATGAGCATTTTCCGGGAGGGGGGGACGAATCTCACATCTATTTTTTGCAGACGACAATATTCTTTTTGCTAGAGGGATAAGGAATGAATGCCTAAAAATAGCTGAAATTATCAGCCATTATGAACAGGCATTGGGTCAAAAGGTCAATCTCACCAAGTGTGAAATTGCATTCAGCTAAAGATACCAAGGAGCAAACAAGATGAGCTACGGGATTTTTTTGTGAGTGAAAGAGGTGGACATACATGCATCTTATATGGGGCTGCCTACAACCATTGGGAGGTCAAAGAGAAAAGTTTTTGACTACATCGGGGCTAGAGTGGGAAACAAACTACAAGAATGGAAGGAGCAACTGTTATCCAAGCCAGGGAAGGAAGTTCTTATAAAGGCAGTCGTGCAGGCTATCCCTACATATGTCATGAGTGTGTTTCATCTACCGACGGGACTTATTGAGGATTTAAACTCTATGGTGGCCAGATTTTGGTGGGGGTGAAAGTGGGTGAAAGGAAGATTTATTGGTTGTGCTGGGAGGGGCTATGAAAGTCCAAAAGAGAGGGAGGAATGGGATTCAGAGACATGGATATTTTTAATCAAGCTCTTTTGGCACGTCAACTATGGAGGTTGTTCATGAAGCCAGAAACTCTTGTGGCTAGAGTTTTGAAGGCTAAGTATTACCCAAATAGCAATGTATTGAATGCATGCCTTGGGCTTATTCCAAGCTACACATGACGCAACCTTTGGGGAGAAAAACCAATCTTTCTACAGGGAGTCATGAAGAGAGTTGGAAATGGCCTGGATATTGACATATGGACGGAAAGGTGGTTGTATTATGGCAATGAGGACTTAACAGTGTACAGGACGGAGGAGCTAGCTGCTACGAGCACGGTAAGTGAGCTGATGATGGAGGGTCGTAGGGCATGGAATGTTGACAGATTGTTGGATATCTTTCCTAGGGATATTGTAGCACAAATTACGGAGGTCCCTCTATATATTACGGAGCAGGAAGATGGGATGTTCTGGTGGCCAAGTCTGAAGGGTAAGTTCATAGTCCATTCAGCATACTGATTAGGGAAGTTGGGAGGCGTAGCTATGCGGGAAAGGGACAAGGTGGTACCACATGAACTTTGGAGGATGATATGGGGAAGGAGGTGGCCTTCGAAGTTGTCACACTTCCTTTGGCGCATTGCTACGGGAGAGTTAGAAACTTGGAATAGGCTTAGAGACAGACACATTACGGATGATGGGCTATGTCTTATCTGTGCTTTGCAGGAGAAGTCTATCCAACATATGTTGAGTCATTGCTCAGGGGTGGAGATAGTGATGCGGGAAAGCTGGTTATAGCTCACGAAGTGCCTTGGGAGTCATGGTAACCTACATGAAGATCTCATGGAGTTACTTGGGAACTTTACGGAGGAGGA
Source organism: Alisma plantago-aquatica (assembly GCA_963693085.1). Classification (NCBI taxonomy): domain Eukaryota; kingdom Viridiplantae; phylum Streptophyta; class Magnoliopsida; order Alismatales; family Alismataceae; genus Alisma; species Alisma plantago-aquatica. The sequence continues at coordinate 1,154,098,750 of OY856410.1, read as the reverse complement.
AAAGGATGAGCTAGCTACGGTATGGTGGACTACATGGACATGCCGAAACAACAAAATCTTTAAGGACGAGGCTCCTTTCCCGAGACCTATTCTCCAGTCATATCGGGCAATGATTGTAGACTACCTACGGTTTAAATGGGGCGCAGAGGGTGTGCAAGGAAGGATGAGAGGTGTTGGGGGAGTGGTGGCTGCTGGAGGTAGTTTGTCTGTTTTGTGTGAGCTGGGAGTAGGTGAGGGAGATGATCGGTGACATTTTTTGCATGTTGACGCCGCAATGAAGGTAGATGGGCATTGTGCCTTGGGAGGGGTATTGCGTGGGAGAGGGGGTTCTTTCTTGAGGGCTACACAAAAATGTGTAAGGGATGGATGGAATTCAAACATTGATGAAGCTATGGCTGCTAGAGAAGGGATATTACTTGCTCGAGATACTTTGTCACCAAAAGATCGGATTTTACTATGCTCTGATTCCCTAAATGTAGTGAATGCCTTAAAGGAAATGGACAAGCAACCTAGATACCTGGGCTTGATTGCTGCGAACATATGTAGTATAGCTTCTAGTTTCTGCTCTTGTATGTTCATTCATGTAAAACGAGCTCAAAACTCTTCAGCTCACTTCATTGCTCAAGATGCTCTCAATTTCAGTGGGCACACTTCTAGATGGGCAACTATGTCTATTCAATGGAATTATGCCGCCGAGAATGATGTATTCTTGGTTTCTTGATCCACACATGAATGAAAGGTATTTGTCTTCAAAAAAAAATTATTTTTCTTTAAAAATCAAAATTTTTTGACTTCACATAATTTTCTATAAATTTTGAACTACTCTTTTATAATGAGTCGTTTGACCCCTTCGGCCATGCTTGGCCTTCTTTTGTGATAATAAATACAATGCTAGTGTTTCCTCTCTATTTCAATGCTAAATTTTTTTTATGGGATTATCTAAAGCAGTGGTACTTATGAACAACTAAACTTATATAGGGTGTGTGTATTTTTCCTGGGGTACTTGTTCCTAGCCTTACATTCTAGGTCATGATCCGATGGTGTTATGCCCCTAAATTTAGGTATCTTTAGTCTACATTGTATATGGATGCAAAGTTTATTGCTTTTATTTAAAATAAATTAATAATTGTTATGATAAGATACTTTATTCTCCATCAATATTCTCTAACATTTATATGCTCATTTTCTTGACTTAGATTTGTTAGACTGACCTAGTTGCATACATCCCCTCTTAATGACAACATCTCTTTTGTACTTATAACCCAATATATGCCAAAATTATTTATTAGATGTACATGCTCAACTTGTGCTAAATCATATCTTGTTACCTACGTTTTGGGTGATGTTCCCTTTAACCCAAATGTAGCTTAGATAGTTGAGGCCTTAGTAGAGGAGCCTATTTTTGGGAATCAAAGATCTAAGAAGCCCATTCTACAATAGTTCATGGAGGCTTAAAAAATGTCTAAGTTGCCCTTTGCAACCCATCCATTTAGTTTAAATTTCCACCATTTTTATTATGTCCATGTGGACTTGTACATGTAAATATTTGATATTTTCATACCTTAATTTCCATTTTCTACTACTAGGACTTTATTTGTTCAGTATATTCATGATATTTTGAGAGTATTTAGAATCCATGTATATCTAATTATTGTGAATGAATGTTTGGGGCTTTTTCTTGACTACTATTAAAAACAATTTAGGGAGTGGTCCTCTAGTGGGTCACACTCCTTTGAAATGGTATCAGATCATAGAATTTGGTCGTCTAGTTTCTCAGAACCTTATGTTAGGCATCTTATCTCTATTTATACTTATTTAAGAGAACCAATGTTTAGGGGATATGAATGGTGAGACTTCTTGATCCCATGATGGAATGAATGGGTATTCTAAACCGCCAAACCCACAATTTAGGATGCCACTTGAGGATCCATCATTGATGACTCCAAACTCACATGCCACCTCTAGGCCCATGCATGTCAATGTGCTCCTCTTATTTAAGGGATTCCTCATCGGACTAGATTTACACCAGAGCAAGAGTTGACCTTTATGTGCTAGCTTCTGACTCCTACAATGATGGGTGGTCAATGCCATCCCTTTTCTAAGAAGTACTCCCTAACAGAGTTTAACAGATGCATCTTCCCTACTTAAAGGGAAAAAAGAGACCAAAATGGTGGACAATGCCAATGACTAGGTGTTTGCCATTGAGTGTATATTTTAGGGCATGGTGTGCCCTCTTCACCATAAGGTTTGCTTCACCACCTATGTTTAGGATGGGACGACACACATTTGGCAGAACAATATCTCCCACACCTATAGCATGTCTAGCATGACTTGGGAGAAGTTTCTTACATTCATTCAGGAGAAGTCTATTTGCTCATTTCTTTGAAGAAGAAGGAGGTAGAATTTTACATCTTGAAGTAGAGGTCTCTAAGTTTCTCTATATAAGTTTAGAGATTCCTATTGTTGGAGCACTCTGATGTATGACTTGGACAAGATCTTTGAGCCACACATTTTTTGGAGGGGATGATCTACCATATTAGATGAGCCTTATTCCAAAATTTCTCACTCAACTTTCATCAGATGGTGGATAAGGCACTCTCTATAAAGGTGGAGCCAAGTTTTTATTCCTTGATGAATAGTCCCAATAAGAGAAAGATATTTACATATGTTCTATGTGACAAGTGCAACTATTTCCTATGTCACTATTCTCCTAGAAGGTGCCCTACCATTCATTTTGTCACTGGACCATATATTAGACACTTGACACCATAGTGTCTCTCCCTATGGAGCTCCAACCCTGATCGTGAAGAGGAAAGATGTTTTTCTATGGAAGTGCATGTATTATCGTATCTTGAATCAAGTGATGATCAAGAACCATAATCCTCTACCAAACATGGAAAACTTATTTGTCCAGTTGAAGTCTACAACTATTTACTTAAATATGGACCCACATATCAGCTATTGTGAGATGCACATGAAGGATGATGTAGCACTTGATACGGCCTGAACAATGCTTTTGGTTTCCTTCATGAACCCAATGAAATTGAGTCATATGCCCTACCTCAATAGTTTATGGTGGTGTTATTTAATGAAGTGCCCATTTATTTCGAGTCCATGGACCAGCACAGTGAGCATATATGGATTTTACTTCAGTCTATATGAGAACACCAAATTTATGCAAAGTTATGGAAGTGTGAATTCTAGATAAATGAAGTATTGTTTCTTTGCCACTTTATCTCTGTAGGTCACATTTATGCTGAACCCACCAAGATCGAGGCTCTTAAAAAGTGGAAATACCCAAAGAAACCATTTTAGATATGTAGTTTTCCGGGACTTGTGGGATACTATCAGAGGTCCATGTAGAATTTCTCATAGTTGGCTCTTCTAATGACAAAGCTGACACACAAGGATCCAAAGTTCATATGGACTCCTGAGTGTGAGAAGAGCTTCTTAGAGTTGAAGAAGTGGTTGAATTCTACTCATGTGTTATATCCTTTTGACGGTAAGCCCTATGATTTCTTCATTGATGCTTCTAACCAAGGGTTAGGATGTGTCCTTATGAAAGAGGAATGAGTGATCTCTAATGTCTCATTCTATCTAAATATGAATGAAGGTAATTGGCCTACACATGATTTAGGGATATCCTACATAGTTCATTCTTTGAGTATATGAAGACACTATTGTTTCAGGTACAGTTTGAAGTTTTCTATGACCATAAAAGATTGTGTTATCTAATGACATAGTATGATCTGAACCTACACTAGAGACAATGGATGCAATATCTCAATTAGTATGAGTTTAACATCACATATCAATTTGGCAAAGCCAATGTTGTGGTTGATGGCCTCACCAAGAAGAATGATATTGTTTGTTCTTGTACATGTTGTTTAATATGAAAGAGTTTGGAGAAAGTCTTAGTCTAGAGATCAAAGTTTCCAGATGATGTTTCTTATATGGAGATAATGAGAGTGCAAATGGCCCATTTGTCTATCATTCCCACCTAGATTTTTGAGGTTGTTGTTGCACATTTGGATAGCCTTGAGCTTGATGAGATGAAATTGTTGAATGAAAAGCTTCTTCTTGAGTTTTGTTTTAAAGTGAAGCCCATAGGTCCAAGTACAAAATGCATTTGGGTTCCATAAATGGGGCTTTAGTTGAATAAAATGAAGAGTGATATTGCCATGTATGTTACAAAGTGCTTGACATGCCAACATGTGAAGATAGAACATTGGTAAACTAGTTGTATTCTTCATCCACTTGATATATTGAATAAGAAGTGGGAGCAAATCACTATGGAGTTTTCCACAAGTTACCTAAAGTCAAACTATGGGTAGTATGTGATATGGGTTGTTGTTGATTTCCTAACCAAATTGTCTCACCTTTTTCCTTTTGAAAGCACATATAACATTTTTTATATGGAACATTTGTAAGTAGAGTAGGTCTTTAGCCTGTATGGCATTCATAAGAGGATAGTTTTTTGTCATGATCCAAAGTTCACATATCACATGTGGAAGTAGATACATGATGAGATGGGCTCTGATCTACATTTTAGCACAACTTACCACTAACAAATTGATGGACACCCAAAGCAGGCAGTGCATATTCTACCAGATTTGTTGTGTGCTTATGTGATGGGAAAGGGAGGTGTTTCAGATAAGTACAATCTATTGGCTAACTTTTCTTTAAAAAGTAGATACCAATCCAACATTGGTATGCTGCCTTGAAAGCACTTTTTGGTCAACCATGTCATTCTCCATTACATTGGGAGTATGTTCTCTGATGAAGAGTCATGACATATAAATGATGATCGACAATATATGTTTGATCAAAAGTGGGATGAAGAATGTTGAGGATTGACAAAAGGGGTATGCTGGAAAGATTAGAACAGACATGAGTTTCTTAGTTGGTTATCATGTGTTTCTAAATATAAAGCAAAAATAATGCATAGGGAGGTCAAAGGTCAATGGCAAGATGATCCCCCAATATATGGTACCATTTGATATTTTAGATAAGGTTGGGAGTGTGCTTACCACCTAGATCTTCCTCCTACCTATGACAAGATTCATAATGTGTTCCATGTGTCAGAAAGATCCCTCTCATGTACTTCTTATCAAGCTTATAAAATTGTAAGAGTCTCTATCTTACAAAGAGTTCCCTGTGAATATGTTATGCTTCATAATGAAACAACTAAAGAATAAAGAGATTGAACTGGTGAAGATTCTCTAAAAGTATCATGGTATTAAGGAGACTACTAAGATCTGAAGGAGGAAATGTTGTGGACTCACCCCTTCCTCTTTGTTTGATATGTTGGGGATGAAATGCTTTTAAGCGTGGTGTGTTGCAACATCCCCATATGTATCTATGATTTTTCCCTTTTACCTTTTTTGTTCCTTTTTCATTCAAATATTTATAAGGTTTCTTTCCTGGTTTTAGAAAAGCTAGAATCATTTGGGATCTAATAACCCTATTAACTAATTTTAGAAAAAAAAGTCATGTCATATATGAGCTAGAGTTTCTAGGCCCATATAGAGTTCAATCAATTCTAGTCTAGTCTACTCAATTCTAGTTAGATCTAGAAGTCTCTAGATTCATGTCCACCTTATCCTATACAAAGGAGAGGTGTATCTTGTAACAAATTATTATAACACAATACTATGAATATACCATCCATTCATTATTTCCAACATGGTATCAGATACTTCTTTCCAGGAACCCTAACCCTGGAGAGAAACCAACGAGTCTTTGCCCACTGGGGATGACCACCATCATGGCTATTTGCCCACAGTGCCATCTCCATCACCCTTTCTGAAGGGTGATCTACATTTCCCTATCTCTCTAAAGGGCCTTCACCACCCAAATCCATATGGTGTAGATCAAGATATAGCATCCTTATGTGTCTGTATTCTGTCTTTCATCTTCCCCAAGCACAAGGTTTATCCACTCCCTCAATCAAGCCAAAGTCCATATTAAAAGTTGTCATCCTTCTTGCATCACCAAGATTAGAACCCCCATGGTGGTCTTTTCCATGGTTTAAGTCATCTCCACTATCCATGTCATCTTCTTCTCTAAGGTGGAAGTCATCTCCACCATCCTTTTGTCGTCTTCTTATCCAAAGTATAAGTCATCTCCGCCATCAAGTTTGTCATCCTCACAGTGGTGGAAGTCATCTCCAAAACCAGCATCATCATCTCCATCATCCAGATTGTCATCCATGATGGACGTTATCTCCACCCAGACTGTGGTCTTCATCATCCAGATTGTCATCTTTGAGGCTTATTTTTAGAAGAGGAGTCACCCATGAAGTTAGGGTTAGATGTTTCTATTATTTAACCCATAAATCTTCCCTAGAGGCATAGAACACAATGTCTTACACATTCTACATTCCATGTTTGTAACATACCAAAATTTATATCTTTTAAAGAAACCCCAAAATGGAAACCCCAATTTTTCAATAAGTTACATTTAGGTTGAGGTGAAAATAACTCATTTAATGTTCATTATTTGGCATATTAATTTTTTAGATGAGTTTTTAAAGATAATGTGGGGCTTTCTCCAAAGTTTGAGCCCCTAAAATTTTTGTATAATCCTAGATAATTAAATAGAGATCTTACTTAAAAAGTAAATAACATACTTTTGTGACTCCCAAACCTAAAATAGAGATCTTACTTAAAAAGTAAATAACATACTTTTGTGACTCCCAAACCTAAAATATAAGTTAATATTTGGGACTGTCATTATTTATTTTGTCATCCTACAAAATTTGGTCTTGATATGACCTTGTTTGACCACTCAACCTAATTAGGCAAGTAATTATAAAGTTTGAACCCTAAATGATCAATAAATATTTAAAATGTTGTATATTTCCCAAAGTCTTTCATTTTTCATATGTCATGAGGAGGAAGGAGTCTCACTGGGTTGTTCTTGAACCTAGATGCAATTGTGTGCTATAAAAATCTCTCCTTCACTTGATTTCTCTTTTCAACAGGACTCCACAGTGTGTGTAATCCTCACCTATCACCATTTCTTATATCCTAATCCTCTGAGGATCTAGCCAAAGAAGCATCTCTAGTAGCTTTGAATGGTCTTCTTGTTCTGATTCAACTCTAATTTGTTAGGGTTTCCCTTTCCAAAGAATCCTAGAGACACCATGACACCATGTCATTCCCTATTTCTATCCTCGTGAGACACCAAAGGTTATCCAGACCTCCAACTATATAAGTAAATCCCCTAAAAACATTCAACAAAAACTAAGGAACTCATATCTAGTACTAACTCTCCCTCATGTACCCTTTATCCGTATCCGCCTACTAGGTTGATATATTCCTACAACAATGACCACAAAGGAACAAATGTGACCTCCCCCACCTCTAAAAAACTCTCAAGAGAATCATCGAAATCTCCAAAAGCTTTTTGAACCATCAATTTGCCTTATTTATAGGTATTCAATGGTTTCCCTCTTTTTACCTTGATTTGAAATTCACAACCAATGTTGGTCTTTTGATCGTCTCATTGCTTAGTTTTTGTAATAATATCTCCTCCTTGGACTTCTTGAGATACCTAACCTCTTGTTTAGTGCCTTGACTTTTCTTTTCATGGTGATCCAACCATTTCTCTTGGATGGCCATGGTTGTTGGCACCATTGGTATTCCTAACACCTCGAGGGCCAGAACCTTGGCTCGTTGGGATCGCCTAAACCATGGGCTTTGGTTCCTATGGCCACTTGCTGATGATGAACCATCGATCCTGAGTTTGGATTAAAGATTTCATACCATCTTCCTCCTTGTTCTTCAATGATCACAGAAGAACAAAACCAATCACTATTTTCCACTTTTACACCTAGATGCATTCTGGTTTGTCACACACAACCATGGATAGTATGGTCCTTTGCTTTTTTTTGTGAGCACTGACTGTGTATCTGTTTGAGTGGTCCCAATTGAGGTGGCACCATTTTATTGGACCATCTCAGTGGGCCACGCCTGGTTTTCCCTCTACCATATATCTATGGGGCTTTCTCCTTTTTCTTGATTGGTAGATAGTTCAAAAATTCATAATGAACTGACCTTTTATTTAAAAAAATGCAAAATATTCATTAGAAAGGATTCTTTGAATAGAACTTGAGTTAAGTATTTCCAAACTCAAAATCTATATTTCTCTTACCATGAATACCTAAAAGACCCAAATTCGGGTTCAGATTGCAATTAATATGGGAATTGATGAAAAATATGTAATTTCATGACATTAGGGTTTTATGCACCTCAAGGAAACTTAGGAGGACTTTCTCTCTAATTGGTAAGAGGATTCATGCACTCTGAGTAGCAAGTATGGGTAAGGGGAATTATATTCACTTATATTTATGGATTTCAATTACAATGATATCAAGTACATATTTTAATGAATACTTGCCAGAAAATTGATTATGAATCCTTTTATGTTTTTTTATTATGTGTTCTCTTATTTTCTATCATCACAACTTGCACATGCTTCTAAGTCAAATTTCATTCTTTAAGTTATAATTCTCAAGATTCACTGATCTAAGTTATTATGCTCCAAACTAATGTCAAGAAAAAGATAGTTGAATTATGATTGTTCCTTCCAAGATTGATTCACCTTGTTGTCATAAGCTCTGTGTGAGCAATGAGCACTTGGGTGCATAAGCTCAATGTGAGAAATGATCTCTTGGGATCATAAGTTCTTTGTGACCAGATAAGGATGGAGGACAACATATTCACCCCAAGACAATAATGTTAATGATTAAGATAATTAAAGATGAAGCTATTTGACATTTAAAAGTGTAATATTTATCTTGTTTAATTCACTCTTTCTCTAAGGTATAGTATATTTATGGTCCTTATAATGTTACTCAGTGCCACTTACTCTAACATATTTTTCATTTTGCCTTGTTTTGTTGGTGATGCGATGTCTATAGGAAAGATTGATTAAAAAGCATAGACAAGGATCATACATCTCGAGGACAAATCTAGAAGACAAAAACATGGTGGTTTGCCAATTATAATAGAATACTAGTCTATATTTACTTTCTATATTAGGAGAACCATGTATTAGTTTAAAAGTGTGAGTTTTATGCTAAGGTCTTGAGTATGACAATTGTTTGTTTTCATATCTTGGTGAAAAAATTATATTTTAATGAAATGAAAATCATTTATGTTACACTCCGAATGAGATTTATGCTTCCACTCAGTAATGTATATGTTTTAGAAAAGTAGAGTGTTACAATGTGGTATCAGAGTGAAAAATATAATTGGCCACCAGGGTTTCTCAAAATCTCAAATAGTTTATGTCATCCTTCGCAGATGGAACCTAAGAGAAAAATATATGATGACAAGATTCCCTTGGGTGGATAAGAGGATGATTCTCTCAGTATAGGAACATGTCAAGAGTTTCCACATCAAGAAACTCCCATGGTGCCCTTTGACGTTTTGGTTAGGGCCCTAGTCACTGGATGGAAAGAAGAGAGGACCAGTTAGGCAAGCCTAGGTTCAACCCCGAGCATTCTCTAGTTCACTTCTTGAATATCAAGACAGATTCTTTTGCTAAAGAGGAAGAGATTGATGTGATGGGAAAAGCTAAAAACTAGCTATAGAACAAACATTGTTTCTATGATCTAGATTTCCCTAAGCCATCCAAGGTTTATTTTGGGACTCACATGCTCAAAGATGTTGATACAACTTGGTGGGAGAACCTACTAGGGTCCTATGAAGTTGATGATCCTACACTCAGATGGGAGGAATTGATGAAAGCCTTCCAAGACCATTACATATCTGAGGCTATGGTTGAGAAGAAAGAAGAGGAATTCCGCAACCTTCGTCAAAATAGTGACATAATAGTCACATAGTACACCATGAAGTTTAGAATCTTATAGAAGTATGGTTACGATTATGATGAATGAGCAAGAAAAAGAAGTTCAATAGGGGTCTCAAAGAGGACCTTAGTTTCTCTCTATTTGGATGAGGACGTTGTACCCTACAAGGTGCCCTAGATGTCGCCCTAGAACTAGAAAACCACCCAAGAAGAGCATGGAAGAAGGAGAACCACTCCAACAACAACTCCAACAATCGTAATTACAGGAAGAGGAAAATCCCAAAAGAGCCACGCGTCAGGAAGCCTTGCCCAACATGCACTAAGTCGCACGGTGGAATATGCAAGTTTGAAGCGGGAGTTTTCTACTTTTGTGGGGATCCTAATTAGAAGACCCATAATGCCCCAATCTCAAAGCAAGGAATGATGTAAGACAAAAGCCTAACCTGGAACAAAAAGAAAAGGGATAGACAAGAATCTTTGCAATTGTTGATGATGACTATGAAGGTATTATCTAGTTTAACCCTAGTTTTAATCAAATAGAAATACATGTTGGGTATTACAGACTAGGAATAAGTAAATCCCTAATGTGGGTAGTCTCATGAAATTTGGAGCACGAAATTTATTAAAGGTGGGTTGAATTGTAACATCCCAAAATTATAAATTTTATAAAGAAACCCAAAAATGGAAACCCTAATTTTTTCTATGAGTAACATTTAGGTTTTTAAGTGAAATTAACCCAGTTAATGTGCAGTATATGGAATTTAAATTTTTTATATGAGGTTTTTAAGATAATGTGGGCCTTTCTCCAAACTATGAGCCCCTAACTATTTTTGGATAATCCTAGAGAATTAAATAAAGTTCTTATTTGAAAAGGAAATAACATATTGTTGTAGCTCTCAAAATTAAAATATAATATAATATTCAGGATCCTCATTATTTATTTTGTCATCGTGCTAAATTGGTCTCTGTAGGAACTTTCTTGACCACTCAGTTTAATTAGGAAAGAAATTATAAATTTTGGACCCTAAATGATCAACAAGCTATTAAATATGTTGCATATTTCCCAAAGTCTTCCATTTTACATTTGTCCCACGAAGGAAGGAGTCTGACCAGGTCAGACTCAGACCCAGGATGCCATATACTGGTTGGTTCCTGTAGTACATGCCACCAACCACCCCTCCCTCTGCTAACTGTAGCTGGTCGATGTAGTGCTCGTACGGTGTTGTCCCATCCACCAACTCTGTAGCCCACTACCGACGTCAAATACCAAATTTGCCACATGCGTCCGTCAGCGTCGATCATCTCTAGCTTCCATTGTGAGATCCCTCCACTCCAATCCAATGGAAGGTTTTGAGTGGGGGATGGGAATAGAAAGGGGTTAGAATTTGATTGTGGGAATGCACATGTGTCTGGCTCATGGGGTTTGTAATTGTATCTGTATTCTATGTACACTGTTCTCACACTACAGCGGCTGCATGCAGCTTATAGGCTACTTTCTGTATATGTTTAATTTTTTGAAGCTAAAGGTATGGATGGATCAATAATGGACGTTAATTTTTTCATAGGTCACATTGGAGAAAGGTTTTAACTTGTAGATTTATATATAGACACATTTGTGTGTATAATGATATGAACAAAAATGATCTATATTGTTTTATTATTTAAGATAAAATATGAACTATGATTAAATGTTTGTACTTACTTTATCTAGCACAAGAAATATCAAAAGGTAATAGATAAAAAATATTTTTATCATGCATGTATCAAAATTAGAAAATTTTAATTTTTCATGACATACATGAAGTTATATTCCAAACAATTTTACTGTAAAAGATGAATTTTCAAAAATTAAAAAAGGAGTTGTTATATAGTTTGTAATTTTTTAGATTTTAGTTTTGTAGAACAAAAGGTATATGTCAATAACAGCGAATATATAATAAAAAATCAAAAGATCAAATTTCTTTTAAGTTGTAGGAAACTATAACAAAAAAATATGTGAAGAAGTATTTTGATGTTTGACTATGGTAAAAGAAATGACATCATAAGAGTCAGAAACAAGTCATTGGTAAAAGAAAAACAAATGGTGGCATTCACATTGTAATAAATACAATTATTTCATCTTTCTTGGTGTCATGAATTCTCTTCGTGTGTGTTAATATTCTTGAATATGTAATCATATATTATATCTCTTTGATGAGAATTCGTAAGGTTTTCAAGATGCTATTACATATTTTGAGGTTTCGTAGAGTTCATATGTCAAACCTTAGGGGCTCATTCAAATTATTTTTGAATTTAACATGTAGTTCAATTATTTTTCTCATACAAGAATTTGACATACAATGACTAAATAGCGAGTTTCATATGACTAAGAAAATCATGAATTTTTGAAAATTTTGACAAACAAAAATGATGTATATGATCCTTAATATGTTTAATGTGTTTGACATGATCCCAATGATCATTTGTTTATATTACCATACTTTTTAATATTTGATTGATCTCTTTTTCTTGATATAAATTGTACACCTTTATTTAACCTATCACAAGTGTAGATTTTTTGTTGACTTAGTGCAGTGGGAATTAATCATAATTTTATTTTATAAAGACACATGAATTACAACATCAACACCAAATTTTAGTTCAAAAAACTCTAGCTGAGCAAAATAGATCTCATGACCTATGGGTTGGGGGCGTTGGACACCAAACGCTTGACCACTAAACCATGACTCTAAGTTTGATGTTTAAATTAATGAATATTATATGATATGGGTAGATATAAATGTAGATAAATATAGACATGTAAGCACATAATTCTAACTTTCTTGGGGGTGCATCCCCTACTTGCCCTAGTTACACCACTGCAAGAGAATCTATTATCATCAGCTATAATGATTAATGTACTAGGTTGGCCACTCAAATCTGTGATTTTTACCCCCCTTTAGATCAGTTTTGTGGTTGTTATTTGTGTATCACTGTCTTGAATTCTTTTTTATATATAATTTTGCCCTTAACCCTTATTAACTTAAGATCAATGACCATTCTTCAAGATTTTGTACTTAATTTTAGAGGAATTCCCAAGAAAAATAAATATCCATATGAAATCTTTCATACAACAAGTAGACGTTATTCAACATGTCACAAAACAAAATATATAACTATATCATAATGATGACTAGGAAATGTTTACATCTACATGAGCTCTACCATCTACATTTACATACACACACAAAATGCCATTGCTTAATTAATTAAGAATAAATCAATGTTTATATTTGTTTAATAATTATACTATATTAGATCAATGTTTTTACTTGCTTATTAGTTACATCAATGTTTATATGACGATCCTTTACTAAGGAAAAATGTATCTAGTGATTCAACAATGGCTTATAATTAGTGTTTTTAGGCTATTTTTCAACTTTACACCTGAACTGATGGATGATCATATAGTAGAACTAATGAAGATGCTTTGTGGCAAAAAATGGTGATGACCAATGGTGTCAAACGATGGTCACACCTTAGGTCAGTTCAAAGCTCTTTTGGAAGCTCAATGATTGATGGTTTAGTGCCCTAAAGCTGACATGATCCAATGGAGATTTTTTGTTCAACATTCAACGGTGTTCAATGATGGTAGTACTAACCCCATTAGCCGATGGTGACATAATGTGTTACAATCAATGGAGGTTCAGGTACCACAACTGATGGTGAATCAAGATTTTAATTTTTTCTTCATTAAAATCCCTAAACCAGTGGTTTCTTGATTGGGGGTTGTGACACACAAATCACAGTAAAATGAGTTAACTCAAAACAAAACACAAAACTAACACTAACCATCCAGATTACCATAAAATAGGGTAAATAAGAAATGGTTTGATATAACCAAAAAAGTGGAAACATAGTACATCATAGTCCACAAAACTATACCATTTGTAACATATATCATGTCAAAGATATTACACATCATTATTCAAAGGCTAACTTGCCACCAACATGTCATATATGATAACTTGTTCACATATACAAGCCATATCTATACAACCATGTCATAGTGCCAAAAACCTCACATCGATGTACAACATCTACAAAAGACCCCCATGATGCTAAGAATAATTATATTCCTCATGATGCTAAAACACAAGAGGCACAACCTACATGTGAGAAATTGGAAGATAAACCCTCAACATGGGTAAATTGCAACATGGTCAAAAACAAGCATAACTTGCTCAAACATCAACCAAATAAGACCAAACTAAAAACACAGGCATGTCACATGTTATTAAGGTGTATCATATGATCATATTAAGGTTAAAGAATCTTATTAAGAAGAGAAAATACAATTAAGCACTAATCTAAGTCAGGGGTCTTACAACCATAAACCCCTAACAAATATTTCACCCCCCCAAATCCTACACGAAAAGATACATGTACTTCCTACAGATCTCATCCTCAAGCTCACATATGGCTTCCTCCATGCCATGGTGATGTCACAAAACTTTAACCAAAACAATGTCCTTCTTCTTCAACTTCTTGATCCTTTACATCAATGTTTATATAACAATGGCTTATACATCAATGTTTTTACTTGCTTAATAGTTACATCAATGTTTATATGACGATCCTTTACTAAGGAAAAATGTATCTAGTCATTCAACTTACAACAGTGGCTTATACTTAGTGTTCTTAGGCTATTTTTTAACTTTACACATGAACTGATGGATGATCATATATTAGAACCAATGAAGATGCTTTGTAGAAAACAATTGTGATGACCAATGGTGTCAACCAATGGTCACACCTTAGATCAGTTCAAGGCTCTTTTAGAAGCTCAATGATTGATGGTTTGGTGCCCTAAGGATGACATGATCCAATGGTAATTTTTTGTTCAACATTCAATGGTGTTCAATGATGGTAGTACTAACCCCGTCATCTGATGGTGACATAATGTGTTACAGTCAATGGTGGTTCGGGTACCACAACTGATGGTGAATCAAGGTTTTATATGTTTCTTCATGAAAATCCCTAAACCAATGGTTTCATGGGTCAATTGATTCAAGGGTGTGACATGCCGATCACACCAAAATGAGATAACTCAAAACAAAACACAGAACTAACACTAACCATCCAGATTACCATAAAATAGGGTAAATAAGAACTAGTTTGATATAACCACAAAAGTGGAAACAAATTACATCATAGTCCACAAAACTATACCATTTGTACCATATATCATGTCAAAGATATTACACATCATTGTTCAGAGGCTAACTTGCCACCAACATGTCATATATGATAACTTGTTCGCATATACAAGACATTTATGTACAACCATGGCATAGTGCCAAAAACCTCACATCGATGTACAATACCCAAAAAACACCCCCAAGGACCTGAGAGTATTGGGATGATACATATGACTCTACTACAAAACACTAGCATCATGTCCAACCTTTAATAGTTATTGCTCCTATTGTTGCTCAGCCTCAACCGTACGATCTTCATCTCGTCGTGCATGACCACCTAAAAGATGTGGAAACCCATGGGGTGAGACCAACATCCCGGAAAGGTATATAAATATCCACCGAAAACTATTATAAGCACGTATGTGCTAAAGAAAGAGGGTAGCATTATTATCAGGATGAGCAAATTAGTTAACTGATATAAAGAAAGCAAATAACACAGATGAGGTAGTTTAAGCATATACAATTGAGTAGTAGAACATCTTATACTTTTAGAATCAATATGAAGAACATGTATAGCCTTTATCAACTAAACAATATAATAAACAAGGCAAAGGGTCATCCAATGTGATTCATATTTAACCCTAAGCAAATATTCTACACATTGTATTATGTCTTTCACTATGCCCTGAGTAGGTGAGGTATACCACTCATACTCCAACTGACCAATACTAAGTCGAAATTAGTGCAATACAAGATTTAGATGAGTTAAACTCCAATGATCTCCCACACCCTCAGTCAGTCTGAGTCTGCTGTAGTGCCATATACAATCCAAGTGCAAAACATCATAGTCTACCTTGGTATATAGGAACAACACTAGTGAAAACTGAGTTACGACCATAGCCACACTCCTACCGAGGCATGACCACAACCATCCTAAAAAAACATATCATAAATATAATGAATCACGATATCTAAGATATAGCCTCAACCATTCTCCTTCCATGGTATGACAACAGCCAATCCTGTGAAAATGCATAAACTTAACAATATACAACTCCGATCTTCCACTAAAGGAGAACCCATTTAATCATGTAGCAAATCATGATGTTGTAGATGGATCTGTGTCATAGGGAAACTACATAATTAGGGCTTCACTTGATTAGTTAAGACAATTTGGTGTCTTTTAGCATCAATCAAGTTACAATGTACAAACCCCAAAAACACTCTACAAAGATAAGGGTATGTTACAATGTTAGAGGATATAAAATGTATGTGTTATATACTTGTCACATCATTACATGATACCCCTTCCATACAAGTCTGCCATCATTATCACATCATTCTGGGATAATCATCCTTCATCAAATCACAAGAGGATATCATCTCACATTAGGCATTGAGCCTCTTCTAGGTCATAACCCGATCACATAGTTTCTACATGACATCATTATCTCATCATGCTTTACAAAAGCTCATAATTGTCACTTTATATCATATCAAACACACTATAACATTCACTGGCTATGATATTTATTCCGCCTCCAAGATTAGGGTTACACATGTAGAAAAGAGAAAACATCATTACATGTTAATCATGCAAGTAAGCTCAACAAGTACATCATACACTTGAAATTAGGGTTAGGGTTTTTCATATAGCTGATTTGTGTTTCCAATTCAATATTTCTCATTAAACCCTAGGCACGTCACTTCCCATATTCTAGGAGCACGTTAGGGTTATGCATCATAGTTATGATCAATTAGTCATTCCAAATAGCACTATGTATCAACCATTCAAGATCCAAGATGTAGAAACCATCACTAACTTACACATGTGTAACAACCTACTTGGGAAACACCATGTAGAGACCTCTACAAGGTGTCTCTCAATAAAATAGGTCACAACACCTCTCAACTCCAGAAAACTCTAGTGACTAAAACCAAGCGTAATACACCTAGGTTGTAACAAATATCATCAAAGGGAGTGTTGCGGTCGCAACACCTCATAAGCCAACATACAAGGTCAAAACTTCCATCAACTCAAGCATCCATGCAAAGCCATGTAAACCCTATCTCAACATACATGATGCCACCTCATCATCTAAGGTCCAAACAATGTGCCCCTAAGAATAATTATCTCTCTCATGATGCTAAAACACAAGAGGCACAACCTACATGTGAGAAATTGGAAGATAAACCCTCAACATGGGTAAATTACAACTTGGTCAAAAATAAGTATAACTTGCTCAAACATCAACCAAATAGGACCAAACTGAAAACACAGGCATGCCACATGTTATTAAGGTGTATCATATGATCAGATTAAGGTTAAAGCATCTTATTAAGAAAAAAAATACAATTAAGCACTAATCTTGGTTAGGGGTCTTACAACCATAAACCCCTAAAAAGGATTTCACCCCCCCCCCCAAATCCTATGCGAAAAGATATAGGTACTTCCTACGAATCTCATCCTGAAGCTCCCACATGGCTTCCTCCATGCCACAACGATGTCATAAAACTTTAACCAAAATAATGTCCTTCTTCTTCAACTTCTTGATCCTCCTATTCAGGATCAACACATGACCTTCCACATGCAACACGTCCTCATCCAGCTCAACCTCCATTGGCTGCCACACTAACTCAATGTCAAGGTGACACTTCCTTAACATCAAAACATAAAATGTTGGATGCAACTTGTGCAACTTAGGTGGCAGCTCCAACTTATATGACACCATCCCAACACATGCCACCACAAGGTAAGGTCCCATATACATGGGAGCCAACTTACCCTTCTTCCCAAACCTCAACATGCCTTTCCAATGAGAAACCTTGAGATATACCTTATCTCCCACTTAGAACTCCAACGGCCTTTGATGACTATATGTGTAAGATATCTTCCTATCTTGGGTTGCCTTCAACTGTTGTTGTATCATGTTAATATTTTATGTCGTCTGTTGTACAAGCTCAGGACCTAGAAGTTGATACTCAATGATCTCATACCAACACAACTGAGACCTACAATGTCTCCCATACAAAGCCTCATACGATGCCATGTTGATACTCCTCTGATAGATATAATTGTAGGTGAACTCTATCAAATTGAAATGTACATGCCAACTACCAAAAAACTACAAGACACATGTTCTCAATAGATCTTCCAAACTTTGTATAGTCCTCTCAGATTTTCCATCTGTCTATCGGTGAAAAGTTGTACATAACTTCAACTTCATACCCATGGTTGTATGCAGACACTCCCAAACGATATTAGCAAATTGAGGACCTCTATCTAACACAATGGTAGTTGGGATACCATTCAAACATATTATCTCATCAACATAAACATGTGTAAGCTTCTCTGTTGTGTATGTGTTGACATGGTCAAGCTGTCAATGATCACCAACATGGAATCATGGCCTTTGGCTGTCTCAAGAAGTCCAACCACAAAGTCCATCGTGATATGATCCCATTTACACTGTGGTATAGGTAACGGTTGCAAAGTCCCCACAAGTTTCTGATGTTCTGCCTTAACTTGTTGACACATAGGACACTTTGCCATGAACTCAGCCACATCACGCTTCAAACCAGGACACCACTAAAGATCCTTCATATTTTGGTACATCTTGGTACTACCCGGATGCATAGCGTACATCAAAGAGTGAGCTTCTTCTAGAACCAACTTTCTTAGATCATTTATATCAGGTATCATTGCTCTATCATGGTAACTTACTGTCCCATCTTCTGACTCGTGGAAACCATCACACTTCTTGCAACCAAACTCTAATTGGATCTACTAAATCATAGTATCAATACACTACACATTATTGATTTGTTTCCTTAATGTAGGCTTTACCTGTAACTGGGACAACATTCCTACTAACAAGGACACCTCCAACTTCACATTCATCTGACATTAGGAGACAACATGTCTCTCTTATGGCATACCGAAGAGCATAATTGTGCCTTGTTTGTAGATGATGAAGAAGAAGACTTCTTCCTCAAAGAATCTACTACCATGTTCGCCTACCCTGGATGGTAGTCTATGGTGTAGTCATAATCCTTGACCAACTCCATCAAGCGTCTCTGCCACATATTCAACTCCTTCTTCGAAAAGTTTACTTCAGGTACTTATGGTCAGTGAAGATCTGACACTTCTCACCATAAAGATATTATATCCATATATTCAAAGCATGGACCACAACTACAAGCTCCATATCATGTGTTGGGTAGCTCTCCTCATGTTTCTTAATCTTTCACAAAGTGAAAGAAATTGAATTTTTGTCTTGCATCAACACACAGCCCAAACCATTCTTCGACACATCACAGAAGAACCAACACTGGTGCGCTAGTCAGCTTCTCCTTCAAAAGCTAGAAGGAACACTAACACTTGTCATCCCAAACAAACTATATACATTTCCTCATCAACTTTGTTAGGGGTAATGCCACTGCACTGAAGTTCATGATGAACCTCCTATAATAGCCTACTAACCTAAGGAAATGGGGAACCTCTATTGGTGTCTTTATTTATTCCCATTCTAGCATAGATTGAACCTTCTTGGGATCCACACACACACCTTCTACAAATATCATGTGTCTAAGGAAAGACACCTCCTTAAGCCAAAACTCACACTTGCTTAACTTAGTGTACAACTTGTGCTATCTCAATAAGGTCAACGCCTATCGTAGGAGTTGCTCATGTTGCAAGTTGTTTTAGAAGTATATCAAGTTGTCCTCTATGAACACAACCACAAACTGATCAAGACACAATTGAGACACCATGTTCATGAGATCCATGAATGATGTTGGTGCATTGGTTATCCCAAATGGTATAACCACAAAGTCATAATGACCATATGGAGTCCTAAAAGCTAACTTGGGTATGTCATCCACCTTGATCCGTATCTGGTGGTATGATGTCCTCAGTTCTATCTTCGAGGGCATTGTGGTACCTCTCAATTAGTCAAACAAGCTGTCTATCCATGACAAAGGGTACTTATTTTGGATCATCACTTTGTTCAACTTCTAGTAGTCGATGCACAACCTCATGGAGCCATCTTTCTTCTTAACAAAGTGCACTGAAGCACCCCAAGGGGACGTTCTCTTTCTCATAAAGTCCTTCTCAAGAAATTCTTGCAACTGCTTCTTCAACTCTTGCATTTCTATTAATGTCATCATGTATGGTGTTTATGCTATCAGTTGTGTACTGGGTACTAGATTGATCTCAAAGTCAATCTCTCGAGGTGGGGGAACATCAGGAAACTCACCAGGAAACACGTTCTCAAAATCAAGAACAAATGGAACCTCCTGAATACTAGGACTTCTTGCCTTGGTATCCAACACATGTGCCAAAACGCCTCATAGCCCTATCTATCAGCCTCTCCATTGTCATAGACGACACCTGACATGTCGGAAGAATCTTCCTACCTCCTTGGAAGATCCATGAAGCATCATCGTCAAAGAATGTTGCCACTTTGGCACTACTGTCGATGATCACTTGATACTTCTCCAAAGTATCTATTCAAAGTATCACATTGAATTCATGCATATCAAGTGGTATAAGGTCCACTTGAATGGTGCGCCCCGAGAAAGAAAGAGCATAGGATGGAAACACCTCCTGCAGCTTAGCAGAACGAATCAAGGGTGTTTCTAAGCAAAGACTATTGTGTCTATCACTAACAGGCAAGGAACAACTTGCTATCACTTCTCTAGTGATAAAAAAGTGTGTCCTTCCTGGGTCAACCAAAACAAATATAAAGTAAGAAGAAGACAAATCAAAATGAAATAACTCCATCTAACTTTTCACTATTCACGGGTTGACTACTCCTATTGTCTAACTCATAGCGTAGAATCAATCTTTTGCCTTTTGTCACCCGTTCTCTACTGGCTTATCCAGATGAATAAGTCTGTGACACATGACCACATCCTCATCCTCCACTACTATTGAATTGTTGTTGTTGTGATCCTTGCTAACTCTATCTTGGTTGTTGTGTCACCTCATCATCCGTCACATGACATTCCTAGATCATATGTCCTACTTGCCCACACTTGTGGTAAGTCCTGGTCTCATACTACGGCCAAGACAGCTCCATCATTGACACTAATGTTGCATTGTGAGCTCCCTCTGGTGGAAAACTATGGCTTCTTCCCTTATTTGGAAACCATTGAGACCAGACCACTAACCTTTGTTGTGACTGAGATGTTGAAAACCTAGGCTTCTTAAAGCCTCCAGAAGACTATCCTTGGAATTGTACTTATTTCTTCTTGGCATTAGCTTCATGCTTATCTATTGCTGACTGTTATATCCTTATGACAGACTCCACAAATGTTGCAAACCATTCTCATTTCTCCGAAGCTGACACCGTCATTGTCAACTCTGAACCCAAACCCTTATCAAATCGTCTAATCCTCTCCTTTTCTCTAGCAGCCATATGCAGACAAAACCTTAGAAGCTCCATGAACTCAGCTTCTTACTCGTTGATCATCATGGATCCATGTCATATCTTCTCAAACTGAGAGATCTTCTCATCCAAATAGGTCTTCGGGAAGTATCAACTCATGAAGTCTGGCAAAAAATCTTCCCAACTAATCACCACATCAGTTCTCTTCTCTTTCTCAATGGCCCACCAATGGCCAACACTTCCCTTCAATAGGTACACCACGTGCTTCACCTTACCCTCTTCATGGATAGTGAGGATCTTAAAGGCCTTCTTTAACTCCATAAACCACATATCGGTACATGTTGGATCCACCATACCAGCGTGCTTTAAATCCCCCAAACATCTTAACCTCTCGAAGGTCTTCCCAAAACTTTTGAATTCCACATTGGGGAGTACTGCCCTTGCTTGGTGTATGGACATTCTATCCACAATATGTGTCATCGTGGCCATAAACTGTCCAAAAATGGACCCAAAAGTGGGGTTGACCACAGTTGTTGGATCGAACTAAGGCACCCTAGGCACTCCATCATCCCTTTCCTACCTCCTGGCACCACCTCCTAGTATAGCAACACTGCTCTCTACATGTTCTTTGTGTTCTCCAAGCATATCATTTCTTCTCTTCTTCTTCTGCGTAATAAGAAGTTACCATTAAATATGAAGGCTGACACAAGAATAGGCACAAACCCTAGTCCTATGTTCCTATAGACTCAATGAACGTAGATCTTTGATGCCAACCTAACTATGACGCACCAATCGTAGCAAAATGAGATAACTCAAAACAAAATGTGGAACTAACACTAACCATCGAGGTTACCATAAAATGGGGTTAATGAAAACCAATTTCATATAACCACAAAAGTTGAAACATATTACATCTAAGTCCACAAAACTATACCATATGTACCATATATCATGTCAAAGATATTAGACATTACTATTCATAGGCTAACTTGCCACCAACCTATTACATATGATAACATGTTCACATATACAAGCCATATCTGCACAACCATGGCATACTACCAAAAACCTCATATCGATGTACAATGTCTACAAAACACCCCCAAGGTCCTGAGCGTACACGGATGACACATAGGACTCTACTACAAAATACTAGCAGCTTGTCCAACCTTTAACAATGATTGTTGCTCTTGCTTCTCACCTCAACTACACAATCTCTACCTCGTCGTGCACAACAAACCTAAAAGATGTAGAAACCCACAAGGTGATACCAACATCCCAGCAAGAATATAGATCTCTACCTACAACTATTATAAGCCCATATATACTAAAGCAACATGGTAGAATTATTATCAGGATGTGCAGATTCAATTAAATGATATAAGGAAAGCAAATAACACAGATTAGGCAGTTTAAACATCTTCAATTGAGTAGTAGAACATATTATATGTTTAGAAGGAATATGAAGAACATGTATAACCTTTGTCAACTAAATATTATAAGAAATAAGGAAAAGTCACATCCAATGTGATTCATATTTGACCCTAAGAAAATATACTACAAAGTTTTATTTCGTCTTTCATTATTCCCTGAGGTATACCACTCATACTCCAACTGACCATTGCTAAGTCAAAATCAATGTCATACAAGATCTAGATAGCTAGACTCCTATGATCTCCCACACCCTCAGTCAGTCCAAGTCTTCCGTAGTGACATATGAAGTCCAACTGCAAAACTGCCAAGTTTGCTTTGGTATATAGGCACAACCCTAGTAAAAACTAAGTTACGATCGCAGTCGCACTCCTACCGAGGTATGGCTGTAGCCATCCTAAAAAACATATCATATATATACTAAATCACAATATCTGAGATACGACCTCAATAGTTCTCCTATTAAGGTGTGACCATAGCTAATTCTATTAAATGTATATACTCAACAGTATATGACTCTGAGCTTCCATTGAGGGAGAACTTGTTTCACCATCAAGCAAATCCTGACATTGTAGATGGATCTATGGCACAGGGCAACTACATAATTAGGGTTTCACTTGATTAGTTAAGCCAATTTAGTTGTCTTTTAACATCAATCAAATTACAACATATGGAACCTAAGAAAACTCTATAAAGAAAAGGGTCTATTACAATGTCAGAAGATATAAAATGTATGAGGTATATACATGTCACGTCATCACATGATACCACTATCATACAATGACATCTCATAATCACATCATTCTAGGATAATCATCCTTCATCACATCATAAGAGGATATCATCTAACATTAGGCATTGAGCCTCTACTACGTCATAAGACCCAATCACATAGTGTCACGAGTTAAAAACCTAACTCCACTGTCCACAGAGAGAGGTAATTGCTGCTCTGTGAAGCCAGCCTAGCACGGTACCCCCTTGTATAAGGGCAACGTGACTCAGGCCTTCGCCCATACCACGCGGCCCACTGCCAACTTGGAACGGGCAGTCCACAAAGTGGCTTACCGATCCGACAAGCAGAACTCAGCCCACAACGTCCCACCACTTTTATGCCCCTGCTTAGGTGACAAGCCCGCACAAGCAAGATCAGCCTTAATCTACTGGTAAGTGAGACACTTAGATATAAACTCAGTGATATCGTTCTTCATACCTCTCCACCAAAAGTGTCTCTGGAGGTCCTTATACATCTTAGTAGATCCAGGATGTATGGAATACATAGACCCATGTGCCTCTTGAAGGATACGCTTCTTAGTCTCTGACTCTTCAGGTACCCACATTCTATGCTTGTACCTTAGTCCACCGTCCATACCAACAGATAGATGTGTCTGGGGCTTAGCCACAAGAGTCGTCATCTCCTCCCAGCTAGGGCTACTCTTTTGAGATATCAGGAGTTCAGAAAGAAGACCTAGAATAATATTGATATTCGCCAAAAGAATAGAGCTAGATTCTATTTGAGATGACCCAGAAGATGAAAGTTCCAAATGCATTGATGCACAAATTGACTTCTTATGACTAAGAGCATCAGCTACTACATTGGCTTTTCCTGGATGATATGCAATAGTGAAATCATAGTCTTTGAGGTACTCCAACCATCTCCTCTGTCGAAGATTGAGGTCCTTCTGAGTCAAGAGGTATTTGAGACTTTTGTGGTCTGTGAATATATCAAAAGTAGCACCATATAGATAATGTCTCTAGATTTTGAGAGCATAGACAATGGCAGCTAATTCCAAATCGTGAGTTGGGTAATTGACCTCATTAGGTTTCAATGGTCTAGAGGCATAGGCAACAACTTTACCATCTTTCTTGAGGACACAACCCAGACCCATTTTAGAAGCATCAGAATATATTACAAAGCCATCATTCCCAGAGGGTAGGGTCAAAACAGGAGCAGAAGTCAAGAGAGATTTCAATTCTTGGAAACTAGCCTCACACTCAGGAGTCCAAATGAATTTGGCATCATTTCTGGTAAGGTTAGTCATGGGTAGGGATATTTTAATGAAATTAAGGATGAAACGACGGTAATAGCCGGCTAGGCCAAGGAAGCTACGAATTTCAGAAGCATTGGTAGGGGCTTTCCAATCAAGGACAGCTAAAACTTTGGCAGGGTCAATAGAAATTTTCCCACCCGAGATGACATGGCCAAGAAACATAACTTGGTCAATCCAAAACTCACATTTAGATAGTTTAGCATACAATTTTTGGGCTCTCAAAACATCAAGGACTTTCTGGAGATGTTCATGATGTTGATCAACATAATTTGAATATATAAGAATATCATCAATGAAGACCACAACAAAGCTGTCAAGGAATGGCTGGAAGATAGTATTCATCAGATTCATAAACACTCCAGGAGCATTAGTCAAGACAAACGGCATCACCATGAATTCATAATGTCCATATCTAGTTCTGAAAGTTTTCTTTGGAATATCACAATCTTTTACTCGTAATTGATGATAACCCGATCTAAGGTCAATCTTGGAGAATACAATGGCAGTACGAAGCTGGTCAAACAAGTCATCAATTCTAGGGAGGGGATATTTATTTTTAATGGTGGCTTGGTTGATCATGCGATAATCAATACACATTCGCATTGACCCATCTTTCTTTTAAAAAAAAAGGACAGGAGCACCCCAAGGAGAAGTACTAGGACAGATGAAGCCTTTATCAAGGAGTTCCTCTAGTTGTTTCTTGAGCTCTGCAAGCTCGGCAGGTGCCATCCTATAATGTGCCTTAGAGACTGGTGCGGTGCCCGGTGCTAACTCAATTGAGAACTCAATCTCACGATCTGGAGGCAGCCCTGGAAGCACCTCAGGAAAAACGTCCGGGTAATCTCTCACCACATCCAAACTCTCTATAGGTCTCACCTTAGGATCAGGCATGGATACAACAACAAGATAGGCTCTACATCCTTTGGCTATCAAAGTTTCGGCTTTAAGAGAAGAAATAATCATATTTCAGTTTCTTTCTTTTCTCTCGGAAATGGTCAAAGGTTTAGAATTGGGTGCACAAAAGACTACTTTTTTGCCTCGACAATCAAGCATGGAAAAATTGGAAAAGAGCCAATCCATCCCCAAAATTAAGTCAAAATCCTCCATATCAAGAAGAACGTAAGCAAATTGAAATTTATGACCACCAAAAGAAAAAGGCAAGGTTTTGGTTTTCTGAGGAGAAGTATAAATTTTGCCATTGGGAGTTGTCACATCCAAGATATAACCTAGATCGTTGATCTCTAACTTGAGCATGGAAGCAAGATTTCTAGATATGAAGGTATGTGTTGATCCTGAATCGAATAGGGCCACAACAAGATGATCTTGGAGACATATCATACCTACATTATGATTTTATATGAGATCATGGTTTTCAAAGATTTATCACAATAAAGAATTATTAACATTATTACCTTCAATCAGACGGTTGTCATTGGCCTTAGCTTCCTCTGCATCAATTGCAAAGACTTGGCCCTGACGATGTTCTGGCTGAGCCTGAGCTATAGGGACAGCTGGCGCTCTAGGCTGATGTAAGGTTCTGAGGTGCCCCCTGAACTAGATTTTTAGAATTGTACCTCATATGCCCTACATTCTTGCAGTAGTAACATACAGGTTTCTCAAACTTGCATTTTCTGGGGTGTGAACCTCCACATTTTCTACACCTGACGTGCTCATATGCCTGTCCACGGTGTGACCCACCTCGGCCTCGGCCTCCCCGATTTGGTCCTCCTCGGTGTGATTGACCTCGATGGTGATTTCCTCCTCCTCTGCCCATGCCATGGCTATTAGGCTTCTTCTTATCATTCTCCTTCTCCTTGCCCTTGGTGACAGATGTATCAGTTAGACCTAGGTATCCTAAGCTTGGTGTTTTTCCCTTCCCTAAGGTTCTTTCTTGGGTAAGGGCATTGTTGATGGCAGATTCAAAGGTAGGATGGGTGGAGGTGCAAAGGTGAACATTGATTTCTTGGTTAAGGCCATCTATGAAGTCTTCAATCTTTTCATCTTCGTCAAGGTTGCGAGCATGACGCTCTAGGAGTCTAAAGGCCCTAACATAGTCAACAACAGATAGGTTTCCTTGGGTCAGGTTATTGAACTGTTTCTTCTTCTCCTTCCTAGCAGATATGGGCATGAAACGGTTGGTAAAGATCCCGTTAAACTCCTCCCAACCTATGGGGGCATCTGGAAGTGCTCGTGTGTGGTAATAGTTTTCCCACCACAACTTCACGGACCCCCTAAGTTGGTAGGTAGCAAAGGTGACCTTATCTTCCTCAGGACACTTAAGGGCTCTAAAGGCATTCTCAACAGATATAATCCACGCATCAGCTTTATCCAAGACTTCACCTAAGTCTTCTCCATGAAAGTTTTTAGGTTTTAGCTTAAGGAAGTCACTAATGGTGGTCTTATGGTTGGTCCTAGAGGATGAGGCACTATTGTTGGTTTCTTTTAGGGCTAGGGCATGCATGCATTCCAACATCACCTTCTTTTGTTCTTCCCAATTGTCTACAGCCACGGTCTTATTAGGGCGTGATTGAGATTCATCACCAGAGCCATCACTAGATCTTGTTCTCTTGGACCTAGTTTTTGGAGGCATCTGCAAGTTCGTATAAAAGATAGTTTAGAGATTTATTTGAGATAGATCATAATGCAACCAATAAAGATTTAGCAATCATGGCATGTATTTTTCCAATTTTTCATGTCTTTTAGTTGTTCCCCTTTCTCCTAATCTACCCACATAATAGAGAGAGTATATCATTGATCATAGTCACGAGAGAGAAAGTAGATGAGAAGCCTAGTGTATATTATTCACTAAATAGGTTGGTTGGGGGTAGTCCTTAATTGAGAAAAGATGAGAGGAAAGATTTTTCTAAGGTAAGGGTGCCCACTTTAACAATAATTGCGTGAGCCAGGCAGATAGCTTGCGGCCGGAACCCTCGCACCGTGAAAATGGATGGGGAGAGTGATTATGTCAGAACATTCCGCAAGGTACCCTTCTAGACACCTCGGCAATTTACTGCTAAATGTGGGTTACCCTAGGTCTAGGTAAGGTTACTAATTATTTGGTACACCTATATTGATTCATGTGCCTGCTCTGATACCATCTGTCACGGGTTAACAACCTAACTCCACTGTACACCTCAGGCGCCAAGATAAGGTGTACAGTAGAGTTAAAGTTGCTCGTCCCTGAGTGGATCAAACACATGAATATATAAATGCACCGAATAAAGAGCTTCCATACATAAACCAAAATTTTCATTACATAGTGGCCTGAAGGCATAGGAGTGCTATAGAAGAAACATAATACATGCGGAACTAATTACAGAAGAAAAGAACATAATCTAAGAGTCCCATTTAGCTTTAGCATCCCCATGATAGATCTGATTTTTGTGAGCCAGCATATAGAGTAGCAACATCATCTTCCTTTCATAATGAGCATCATAAGCAGAAGGTACCTATAAAACATATGCAATTAGTACGCGTCAGCACAATATATATAAATATATTGTACTGAGTACACCTCCGCGTCATTCAATTTACCTCTTTTCATACTTTGCAATAAGGATAAAAGTAAACTTGGCAGTTATAAGTAATTACAGCAATATATCAAATATTTATGCACATATTGATAAGTCCAAATAGGGAAAAGAGTGATAATTAGGTTTGATTGATAATTGAGTCACAATATTTGGATCTGATAATTCCATAATAATATATATTCAAAAAGATGATGATCACAGGTTTTTGGTGATTTAAACAGGTTCGAGTATTTTCTAAATAATTAAACAAGATATGAACATATCTAAACATGAGCATTTACTCGAGTCAGATTTAGGGTCAACATATGTCCAAATCATGATCCTCGTATTTTTCTAATCAAAATAGAGTACTTGTTTGTATTTTTCTGACAATCCTACTATTTTTAACGAATTTCCTAAAATTAGGTTGTTTACTGAATTTCGAGTTAAAAGATAAAATCTAGAAGAGTGTGGACCGTTGGATGATCAGATCCAACGGTCGAGATCTCACATGCATAGAAAACAAGGGATTCAAGGTAACATATTGCTTACGTGGATTCAAACTATTGGTCCAACTAAGCTGAGTGGGTCCCTCCTTCTCCTTGCTCAAAGCTTCACAGCAGGCAAACAGGTTGATCTCCGACGAGCTCTCGCTGGAGTATGTGGCTTCCTTGTGCGCCGGTGGAGGTTGGGTTAGCTTCGTGAGGTCCTTCCGTAGCTGGACGGACAAGTCTCAGATCGTGGCTCCTCCTGAATCGTCGGGTCGGCTAGAAAACCGACGAGTTGCACATCTCGCGGTGGAAGGAGGAGATAGCGGGAGCAGCATGTGATGAAGCTTGGTTTTGAGGTGTCATCGAGGTGACTTGAGGTCCCTCGAGGCTCGGTGGGGGTTTAATTGGTGGCAAGGAGGACACTAGCGGCCAGGTCGTGAGCTTGGTGGTGGCGGACAGAGAGGAGAGGGGTGAGCTCAAGGTTGGAAGCCACTGAGGTATCCTTGTGAAATTTAGAGGGTGAGGCGAGGCAAAGGGGTGTCGAGGGTGATGTAGGTGTGCTTAAGTAGGCACGAGATTGGGCGAGGAGTGAACGCCCAATTGGGCTCAGTGGTGGTTGGAGAAGGGGTCTCACCGGTCGAGGTCATGGAGGGGTTGTGGTCGTTTTTGGAGGTCATGTGGGCACTCTTTGTGTTCGTGGAGACGAGATGGAGGCATTGCCTCAGTTGGTTGCTCGCGAAGTGGTCAGAACGAGGAGTGGGGGTCAAGATCGTGGACTGGTTGCTGTAGCAACGTCCTCCCGAGTCAGTCGGAGGAAGGGGACGACCGGATAGCCGTCCGATCTGCTTTAGATCCGTGGGTGTGCCATCGGGTGGCCAGGGTAGCTCAGGGAGGTGGAGACATGGATTGCTACCCTCTGTTCTGCATGACAGGGTAAAATGTCCATCAGATGATCAAAGACATTAGGTTGTATACTGATGCAAATTAAAAAGGAAAGAAACATTGTGAAATCTTTGAAAATTCGTAGAGAGGGCTATGAATGTCCAATTGGCATGAAATTTGGATCATAGCTTCACCATAACATACCCCACATGTTTGTAAAGTTTGGGCTTGAAATTCAAATCTTTGAGTGATTGAATAATCTTTAGGATAGTTAGGGTTTTGAAATAGATTAAAGATTAAATGATCAAATCATAAAGGAAAATAGAAAAGTCACTTTATCACACATAGTTTCTACATAACATCATTATCTCATCATGCTTTAAAAAAGCTCGTAATCGTCACTTTGTATCATATCAAACACACCATAACAATCACTAGTTATAATATTTATTCCACCTTCAAGATTAGGGTTACACAAGTAGAGTGAGAAACATCATTACATGTTAATCATTCAAGCAAGCTCAACAAGTACATCATACACTTGAAATTAGAGTTAGGGTTTCTAATATAGCTGATTAGGGTTTCAAATTCAATTTTTGTCATTAAACTCGAGGCACGTCACTTCACAAATTCTTAGAGCACATTAGGGTTAAGCATCATAGTTATGATCAATCAGTCATTCCAAACAACACTATGTATCGACCATTCAAGAGCTAAGATGTAAAGACCATCATTTACTTACACAAGTGTCGTGACCTACTAGGTTAATACATTGTAACGACCACAATCTCAACCCATAGGTAGTGACCATACGAGATTAACACCTTGTTGAGACCAAGCTAGATATGTGTAGTGACCAATTAAAAAAAAGCATGTGTTGCAACTATAAGAAGACCACATGTAGCAACCATACCAAGTCAAGAATGATAGACACCACCCAATTAGGGTTAGGGTTTTTTGTTCCTGCAACACCCCATCAAACATGTAGCAACCTCAAGTACCAGGGTGGGTGTAGTGACCACAAAGTCAATCCAATCCAAACAACACATAACCGACCTCAAAACAGAAACACCTCGATTAAAATAGATGGCAAACATCAAGGAAACTAAACATCATCAAGGGGAAAAAATCCTATGCAAGGATGAACATCAAAACCCTAAAAATGACCATCACTTAGATCCACAATGAATCCATACTATAACAGGTGAAAACAAATGTGATGGAGTGGACTTTTGAAATCCTAAAATGTCCAATGACACAAGTGGTCATACATGTTGAGTTGTTTTGAGAGTTCCAAGCTTTCGACAAAGTTAATGTGTTGATTTGAGGTTGATATCATGATCAAGATCTATAAGTTTATGCCTAATTAAGGAATTTAATTGATAGGTCTAATGGTTGGTTTTGGAACAAAATTTGAGAAGAATGTAGCTTGAGTGATGTTAGAGCTATGGTTAAATTTTGGTGGTAATTGGTTGTTCCTAGAGGGAGTTATAAAGGTTTGAAATTGATGAAATAATACATATATTGATGTAATAATTACCAAAGTTTGAATTATTTATCCTAAGATCTGATATGAGATATGTCACACTTTCTTTGAGAAGGGAGGCCACAGATCTGGTTTGGTATGGGATCCATCACAGCCGTACATGAATAATTGAGGGTCGAGATTTCATCCCTCTCCTTGCGGTTACTGCCATGTTCTCAGCAATGACCACCCCATCATGGATCTCATTGATCGTGGGATGAAGACCAATTCTGAGTGGCTATACGTGTGTGGTTTGACAAGAGGATCAGACTGACCCCTCACTTAGGAAAAACGGAGCTGAGACGAGGGAGTTCCACCTTTCTACCACCATTGCTTCTCTACCACTTTTTACAGGTGGGAGGCGGAAGAAAGAAATATAGGTAGAAGGTAGTTTAGGGGAAGATAAGTGAGGGAAAACAAAGAAGGAAGTTTGAGGAGTGTAACCCATAGGAAAGTGAGAACCCCGATGATAGTTCTGTGGCTGTCGAGCTCCAGTTCGCTGGTGATGAAGGAGGGCTCGTAGACATTTGTAGTGGGGTTTCCCTTGGGTTTTGGAGCCTCAATGGATTTCAAGGGAACCTGGCGGTACTTATGGGGGGTTTAGCTGGACGTTTGGTGGTGTGGAGGTTGTTTACCCCTTCCCTACACCAGCTCCCTGCCGACGGCGGTGAGCTTCCCCAGCCACAAGGAGCTTCCACGGAGGAGGTGGCCTCAAGGCCGAAAACACTAAGGGAGACTGGATGAGGTCCAAGGCTGCTGTGAAGCTAAGGAGGAGGATAGAGACACCTATCCCTCACTGGAGATCCAGCCACGTGGAGGTGGCCCTGTGTGGAAGAGCAGAGGCTCTCGCACAGGCATCAGGCGGAATACGAACGTAGAAAGGAGGAGCAAGTTTGCAGTCTTGAACCGATCCAATTTCAGACCAGCCATGAACCACCCAATCCCACACCATACTGAGCGGCTCAAGTCTGAACTAGCACAGTGGATCCGCGCTACCATAGAGAGATGTGGCGTTTCCCGATTGGCCCAAAGGTAAGAAAATATGCAGTTCTTCATTAAATCCTAGAAATTAGCTCGATTATCAGAAAAATGCAAAAAAGGTATCGTTATTCTCAGAAAAATTAGTAGAACAATATGAAACCATAATACCAAGATTTTTATGATTAAATATCAGCAATATCATGTAAGACATGTAATGCTTGTTTAATGGATAATAAATAGCAAATGATGACATAAAATTATGGAAAAATATCAGTAAGTCCATAATTATGTATAGAATGCATATGATGTCAGATATGGTCATGTTGATGTAAGAAATTATGTAATTTGATTAATAAGTCTAATTAGGGTTAATAACACTAAAGATGATGCAATTAATACATGCATGCTCAATAAATGATGAGATTTATAGAAAACCCTCATATCTGTAACTGGAAGATAATATATAAATCTGAGATCAGATATATATATGAAATTCATGTTATATGAAGAGCACCCTTAATACATGTGATGTAACCATAATATGGTTAATGAAAGTCACATAATGTTAAATATGTTCACATAATAATGTGACACATGAGTATATCTAGTTGATGAACTATAATCTAGAATATGACATCTGTTAGATAATTCTAAGACAAGAATACAAGTAACAATGGGAATAATCCAATGAACTAAGCGAAACCCTAATATGGACATAATTAGGGTTAAGATGAGATAGAAGAGGATGAGAACCTGATGATTGTATATGATCTTGTCTTGATCAGGGTTGACAAGGATATAGATGACATCAGGAATATGATGGTTAGGTTATCTCTTTGGAAGGTACGCCATTACCTCTTACTTGGCTTATTATACAATATGCTTGTGTTATACGTGTAGTAAAATACTTGGCATATGGTATTGGATGAAATGATTGTTCTTGTATGATATGTTGCATGATTTTCCATACTTATGGCTATGAATACATGAAACATGATATATTTGTTCCATTGTATGAAAACACTATATCTCTTTGGTAAGAATAGTGCTAGTGAGTGATCTATCTCTTTGGTAAGCAGATCACATGTACAATGATCTATCTCTTTGGTAAACAGATCATAAGGCCTGAATGCATCTATCCCATTGGTAGGTAGATGCACGAGCATATAATGGAAAATGAGCTTAAAATGTGTGTTCTCCTTTGTTAATGACATATCTTTGTGCAAGTATACACTTTTCTTATATTCTTCTGTTACTGCCAAGTATTAGTTTTATCTTATTGCCAAGATATGATGAGAGGTATATAAAAGACACATAGGTGTACTCTGTACAA
Organism: Alisma plantago-aquatica; assembly: GCA_963693085.1. NCBI lineage: Eukaryota > Viridiplantae > Streptophyta > Magnoliopsida > Alismatales > Alismataceae > Alisma > Alisma plantago-aquatica. Next base: position 1,154,065,156 of record OY856410.1, on the reverse strand, counting down.
TATTCTTGAATATTGTGCTGACGTGTACCACATGTAATCTTTTTTTTAGGTTGTGGTTATGTTCTTGAAGATCCAGGATAGTTGTGATTTATGTGGCGAGCTGATGTATAGGTGGACCTGTTGTCTTAAGATCCTATAGTTTAGTAGTAGTACATGTATATGTATAAGTTTGCTGTTCAATATGTAATATCAAATGTTGTAACAATTCATGTTGTAATTATATGTTGAATGGTGAACATGTGTGTATGGTTTTGTTATTGTTCATGTACATGTGCTACTATTGTTTCCTTCTGACTGCCTTGATTTTCTTCTTCTTAGCCTGGTGTGGGGTGTTTAAATTGGGATTCTCACTGAGGTGAGGGTTTCAATTTGGACGTCACACATCAGATTAAGTTTTAGAAAATCCGGGGATGTCACAGGTGGTATCAAAGCATGAACAATAGCAAAGCCTGACATTTGCTCATTATGCAACCCAAAACCAAAGAACCTTGAACTTAATAATATTTTAGGGTTAGATTAGTCATCTTTTAGAGACTAGATCTGACCTAGCCTCTAGTTTAGCACCTAGATGTTCGAGAACTAGGTCTAGACTGGTGCTTGTTGTATAGCAAGTCCTTAGATGTCGTTCTTTCCTTGTAGTGCAGCGGTATGGGACGTTGCACTATTTGGAAATGACGTACATCACGGGAAGAGAAACCCTAGACATATGGCACTCATTGTCTAGAGTAGCTACACTATTCTACACCATGTTCTCACCCTTTTTACTAGTTTTCATGGCACTATACTCTCTACTATGTGTGGGACACTCATTTTCTGGATTTGGTTTCTGATTCCAATCGAATCGAACCTTGATAGTTTTCTCTGACGCTTGTTTTACCGAAGAAAAACTATATAATATTTTATTATATATATGTATTACAAAAATGTGTCCCCACACATGTATGAGTAGGAGGTGGTCATGAAACCTAAGTGAAAGTGAATGACATCAGTCTAGAAGAGAGTGTAGTTCTAGAATAGATGTCTAGAGCCTTATTGGAATATATGATAGATGGAATAGATGAAATAACCTTTGATATAAGTCTTATATAGAAGACATAAGATGTTTATGATGATTTATGTTTGTCTTTGAGGATCCAAGTTCAGTTTGAGGATGTAAGATGAGTTTTGACGATGCAAGTAACTAGGATTTTATGTGATAAGTTATGTTAAGTTAAGACAAGTTGTGAGTCAGCATGAGCCTCAAGCTCTTTTATAAAGGAGGACCTCTAGTGTTAGGACCGATTTTGGGGTTAGCTCAAGAGAGAGCGAGACCCACAGGGAGAAGGTTAGAGAACCTAGACTCCATGATATGAGAAATAAGAGAAATATGTGATATGATATGTACTAACCTAGACTACTCCTGAGTGAAGGAGTTGAAATGCTTTATGCATGATTCCTATAGTTATCTTGAACCCTAGATGTCCTTGGGAGGACCGAACCCTAGAGATAGAGAGAGAGGCTCTATATATGTGTGCAAGTGGAAATGAATATGAGTGTCTGCCATCTGGGTGAGGGAGAGAGCCGAAGACCCTAGAGGAGGTTTCTATGTTACTTTTTGAGAAGCCTCGTGCTTGGGTTGGTGGTTTCCCGCATAGGAACCTAGTGGTGTATATAAGAGAGTTTTGTGTAAGCATGTTTCAGGGGTAGAAGACCTATGAAGAGTATGACATAGCATGTTTTGGTTTGTGCTTATGTGCCTAGAGATTGTAAAGTTATCATGAGTGCCAATGAGGTAATCTGAAACCCTACACCAAGGAGGTAGGATAAAGTATATGCATATGAGGTACTCATAGGGTTGAGTTAGCTCAGAGAGATTGAGCATGGCACCACCCTCAGGATAAGGGTTGGGAGAACCTCAGTTGGACTAGATAAAGTTTTGATACATGTTTGTCAATCCACTTGTATAAGTTTGTTTAGCACAATCATGGTATAATAAATGTAATAATCTTATCTAAGTTTGAGATATCATACGAGGGTATGACATGAAGGAAATCTAGAAATGGTTTAATATATATCAATGCATAAATGGTTTACCACATACACAAATAATGATGATAATGTGATATTACTGGCTAATCTTGTGATAAAATCGCTAGTATATGTTGCAATTTATTATGGGCGATGAAATAAGATCGTATAAGTGAAACATGTTACATGAGGTGTCAATCTCAATGCTTAATAAAGATGAAAGATATAGTTTGACAGCTGGCACAACATAATGATTATAACACCTTGATATGAACTAGATGGATAATGCGGGTTAATTATAGTTAACTCCTTCCTAAAAGGCATATGTTAATGTTGAACATCTTCTAATAACTAGCTCTATAAAATGTTGATGACACCTTGATATAATCAGTTCTTTTTAGTTAACTTCTTTGGAACATGGTAATATGATGACTGAACCCTAATGTGTGGGTAAAGGCAAGGATACAACCCTAATATATGACATAACCTAAGTTTCTAAATCTCGAGTTTAACCTTGAATGAAGTGTTTGTGCACCAAGATGGTTGTAAAATCCCCTGAAAGTGCTTTGGATACATGGTTCTAGGTAACCTTTGTGGATATGTTACAGATAGAATCATACTTACATGTGGATGAAGACCATTTGATTTTTCCTTGGAGTACGTGAATGGCTTAATTTTGAGGATGAAATTTCTTTTAAGATGTATATGATGTGACAACGTGGTTTTTTCTTTAATTCTGAGGATGCAATTTTCTTTTAAGGTGTGTAGGACGTGATGGAGTGGACTTTTGAAATCCTAAAATGTCCAATCACACAACTGGTCATATATGTTGAGTTTTTTTTAGAGTTCCAAGCTTTCGACAAAGTTAATGTGTTGATTTGAGATTGATATCATGATTAAGATCTATAAGTTTATGCCTAATTGAGGAATTTAATTGATAGGTCTAATGGTTGGTTTTGGAACAAAATTTGAGAAGAATGTAGCTTGAGTGATGTTAGAGCTATGGTTAAAATTTTGGTGGTAATTGGTTGTTCCTAGAGGGAGTTATAAAGGTTTGAAAATGATGAAATAATGCATATATTGATGTAATAATTACTAAAGTTCGAATTATTTATCCTAAGCTCTGATATGAGATATGTCACGCTTTCTTTGAGAAGGGAGGCCACAGATCTGGTTTGGTCTGGGATCCATCACAGCCGTACATGAATAATTGAGGGTCGAGATTTCGTCCCTCTCCTTGCGGTTACAGCCATGTTCTCAGCGAGGACCACCCCGTTGTGGATCTCGGTGATCATGTGATGAAGACCAATTCTGAGTGGCTATACGTGTGCAGTTTGATAAGAGGATCAGACTGATCCCTCACTTAGGAAAAATGCAGCTGAGACGAAGGAGTTCCACCTCTCTACCACCATTGCTTCTCTACCACTTTTTACAAGTGGGAGGCGGAAGAAGGAAATAGAGGTAGAAGTTAGTTCGGAGGAAAATAAGTGAGGGAAAATAAAGAAGGAAGTCTGAGGAGTGTAACCCATAGGAAAGTGAGAACCCCGATGATAGTTCAGTGGTTGTCGAGCTCCAGTTCGCGGGAGATGAAGGAGGACTCGTAGATGTTTGTAGTGGGGTTTCCCTTGGGTTTTGGAGCCTCAATGGAGTTCAAGGGAACCTGGCGGTACTTATGGGGGTTTAGCTGGATGTTTGGTGGTGTGGAGGTTGTTTACCACTTCCCTACACCAGCTCCCTATTGACGGCGGTGAGCTTCCCCAGCCACAAGGAGCTTCCACGGAGGAGGTGGCCTCAAGGCCGAAAACACTGAGGGAGACTGGACGAGGTCCAAGGCAGCACCATCTCAAGCCGAGGAGGAGGATAGTGGCACCTATCCCTCACTGGAGGTCCAGCCCCGCGGCGGCGGCCCTGTGCAGAAGAGCATAGGCTCTCGCATAGGCATCAGGCGGAATACGAATGCAGAAAGGAGGAGCAAGTTTGCAGTCTTGAATCGATCCAATTTCAGACCAGCCATGAACCACCCAATCCCACACCAGACCGAGCGGCTCAAGTCTGAACCAGCATAGTGGATCTGCGCTACCATAGAGAGATGTGGCGTTTCTCGATTGGCACAAAGGTAAGAAAATATGCAGTTCTTCATTAAATCGTAGAAATTAGCTCGATTATCAGAAAAATGCAAACAAGGTATCGTTATTCTCAGAAAAATTAGTAGAACAATATGAAACCATAATATCAGGCTTTTTATGATTAAATATTAGCAATATCATGTAATACATGTAATGCTTGTTTAATGAATAATAAATAGCAAATGATGACATAAAATTATGGAAAAATATCAGTAAGTCCATAATTATGTATAGAATGCATATGATGTTAGGTATGGTCATGTTGATGTAAGAAATCACGTAATTTGATTAATATGTCTAATTAGGTCTAATAACACTAAAGATGATGCAATTAATACATGCATGCTCAATAAATGATGAGATTTATAGAAAACCCTTATAACTGTAACTGGAAGAAAATATATAAATCTGAGATCAGATATATATATACGAAATTTATGTTATATGAAGATCACCCTTAATACATGTGATGTAACCCTAATATGGTCAATGAAAGTCACATAATGTTAAATATGTTCACATAATAATGTGACACATGAGTATATCTAGTTGATGAACTATAATCTAGAATATTACATCTGTTAGATAATTCTAAGACAAGAATACAAGTAACAATGAGAATAATCCAATGAACTAAGCAAAACCCTAATATGGACATAATTAGGGTTAAGATTAGATAGAAGAGGATGAGAACCTGATGATTGTATATGATCTTGTCTTGATCAGGGTTGACAAGGATATAGATGACATCAGGAATATGATGGTTAGGTTATCTCTTTGGAAGGTACGCCATTACCTCTTACTTGGCTTATTATACAATATGCTTGTGTTATACGTGTTGTAAAATACTTGGCATATGGTATTGGATGAAATGATTGTTCTTGTATGATATGTTGCATGATTTTCCATACTTATGGCTATGAACACATGAAACATAATATATTTGTTCCATTATATGAAAGCACTATATCTCTTTGGTAAGCATAGTGCTAGTGAGTGGTCTATCTCTTTGGTAAGTAGATCACATGTACAATGATCTATCTCTTTGGTAAGAAGATCATAATGCCTGAATGCATCTATCCCATTGGTAGGTAGATGCACGAGCATATAATGGAAAATGAGCTTAAAATGTGTGTTCTCCTTTGTTAATGAAATATCTTTGTGCAAGTATACACTTTTCTTATATTCTTCTGTTACTACCAAGTATTAGTTTTATCTTATTGCCAAGATATGATGAGAGGTATATAAAAGACACATAGGCGTACTCAGTACAATATTCTTGAATATTTTGCTGACGTGTACGGCATGTAATCTTTTTTTTAGGTTGTGGTTATGTTCTTGAAGATCCAGGATAGTTGTGAGTTATGTGGTGAGCTGATGTATAGGTGGACCTGTTGTCTTAAGATCCTGTAGTTTAGTAGTAGTACATGTATATGTATAAGTTTGATGTTCAATATGTAATATCAAATGTTTTAACAATTCATGTTGTAATTATATGTTAAATGGTGAACATGTGTGTATGGTTTTATTATTGTTCATGTGCATGTGCTACTGTTGTTTCCTTCTCACTCCTTTGATTTTCTTCTTCTTAGCCTAGTGTGGGGTGTTTAAATTGGGATTCTCGCTGAGGTGAGGGTTTCAATTTGGACGTCACAACAAACATGCAACACATGTATACTAGAGTAAAAAATCTCCATCCAACAGATAAAACCTGAACCATAAGAATGGTGATAAAGCCATCAATCAGACATGTATGTAAGAGGCAACTAATCCACCATCTGTAGGGTTTTGGGTGCAAGAATTAGTGTTTAGAATAAATAGTAATATATGAGAGAATAATTCAAAATCTTAAACCCTAAATTTTTATAGCATCATCTAGCATCTTAGGATCACAATTTAGAGATGAAATCAGTAACATGCAAGCATGATAATGTTGTAATAATAGAAGTGGGGAAAGTTATATAATCCGCCTTAAGATGAAGATCAAGTTTCAAAGCCATGATCTCCAAGAGAGAAGAGGAACTCCAAATTGGATAACTCCATAGCCAACAAGGTCACCTCAAGAAGAGAATAACACACCAAGGTCAAAGGAAACCTTAAGAAGAAGGAAACACAAACCCTAGGCCGAACAAGGAAGAATAAAGAAGAGAGCTTCATCTCACTTAGGTACTACCATGGTCAAACCATTGTCTTGACCTCTACGGAGAGAAGATCTTCAAGAAACCACCATGAAGAACCATGGTCTCAACAAAAATAAGAGAGAGAGAGAGGGATAGGATCCAAGAAAAATGAGATCAAGGGTAAGAAACAACTTACTAACAAAGAAGATCACCAAGAACCACCACAAAGACGATGATCAAGCCCTAGACCTCCACATGAAAAGGTGATCAGCCACCAAAGCTCCAAGATCATCACCTTCTCTTGATCCTCCAAGCTCAAGGCCAATCACAAGGAAGAAGAGAGGAAAAAGAGAGCTAATGGGGATACTTGCATGTGAAATAAGGATCATATATATTCAAGGGTAAGAGGTGAATATCATGAGGTGTCAAGACATGAGAGCACCAAAAGGATACTTTCCCCTCACAATATTGGCCATGCAAGCACTCTAGACATGCATGCAACAAACGGTGATAAGAACAAGGCAGTATAGAGAGCACTTAGGTTCACTACACCCCTAGGTCGAAATAAAACCAAGGGAAGCACAATCTAGCGACTAATACAAGATGTCCCTCAAAAAATGTGGGATGATGGTATAGTTTGAATGATGTTGAAACTGATGAAGGTTTACCCTTATTTATATAGTCTTACCTTTTCCCTTGTATGAATATAATTGATAATCACCATAATGAGTTAATGGGTAACCCTAATGAAACATAGCCTGTTACACTTAATCGTACTCTAACCAAGTGATGGTGATTGATTATGAACAACCCCTTGAATGATTAATAGAATCATGGAGTGCTCTCTTATTGTTGTTGAAACTCTAGTATACTATAACCTAGTGGTTAAACCTTGAGTTATGCATGGATCCATACATGAGGATGTTATGGAATGTGATGGTCATGCTTTATTTTATGCATACATGACTTGATGGAGATGCCATGAGTTTGTATTTGTGTATGAATGCAAAACTAAAATTTTAGTGTAGCCTATCTTATTGAACCTATTCATATTGCAAATAGATTAGAATGGTGAGTCATGCTTAGATTATTAGTATGATATGATGAAGGAATATTCTTTCTAATGTTTATTGAAATCCTAATATGTTAACCAATGATTATCATAGTCACATAATTGGTGTTTTCTTACAAACATGTGCACTATAAGTATAATGGTGATCAAGCATATCTAGCCTTCTTGTATGTTGATATAATTGAAGGAATACTTTAATGCTAAAATAATCCTACAACGTTATCCTATGAAAATCTTTTGGCTCCTTGAAGCAATATTATGCTAAGTGTATGTATCACATGCATGGTGATGTTAGTTGAGCCTTTTATAAGGCATGGATAGATAATGATGAACTTGCAAGGAATAATGTGATGGTCTTAATGACCTTTGGGCATGGTTGAATCTTAAATTAGGTGTAATCCTATTATGTTGACAACGGTTGATACCATGTGATATTGTGATAAGGATTTATATCATATGGTTGTATGATGAAAGTATAGTCTCATGAATGGCAATATGTAGTAGCATGTGATGATGAGATTAGGAACAATACATTTTGTACATTTATATCTTTTGAAGTTGTTATATATATCAATGCCTGCTAGATATGGATTAGGGTTTGTATGTCCATTTGTTTGATGCAGCCTTAATTCACCCAATTGGCATAACTAATTAAGTGAAACTATAATCATGTAATTTTCATATGCAATAGATCCATTGTAGTGTCGAAACTTGTTGGATGGTGAAATGAGTAATTCCTGTGGGAAACTTGGAGCGCATATTGTTGAATATGTAGGGGTGCAAGTTTAGTATGTATTCTTAAATACACAATTGTAGGTCATGGAGGATGACTGTGGTCATACCTCAGATATTGTGATATGTGAAAGATAGCTTTGGGTACCACTATAGGATGCCTCAGATAGAATAGGCATGCATGACCTGTTCTCAAGTGTCATGAACTATACCAAGGTAGGCCAATTATTTTCAAATTGAATATATGTCGTTGTTGGCAGTTGACTTCTATATCTCTTTTTTGTCTCTCCTACTAATCGGGAGTTGTTGGCAAGATCATGGAGTCCACCTCTTCCATATATCTAGTATGGCATTGATTTTGACTTAGTAGTATTCAATTGGATTTTGGTGGTATGACTAAAATCCTCAGGGCTCAATAAAATATATAAGATAGACATGTAACATATTTCTTTAAGGTTATACACAGTGCTTCACATTGGATGATAAACCTTGTTTGTTCTCTTTACATAGAGATGACATTTAATGCACCAAAAAGGTATTAGATATGCTTATGATGTGGATATGCTCATGTTATAGATGTGTACATATAGTACACATGTTTAAGTTGATATATATACCACCAGTGTTGGCTATGAGTATGACATTAGTTATCACATGCTATTAGCTATTCTTATATTACTAGCTATATTGTAATTAGAGATTCCTATACTACTAATCGTGCTTATGCTGATAGATTTGCTTATGTTGTTAGATCTACTTATGATGTAGATCTATCCAACTTTTTAGACATGCTAATGTTGTTAGCTATGCTTATGATGCTAGACTTATTCAAGATGTTATAGATGCTAAAGATGTTAGAGATTCTATTCTACTAATCTTGCTTATGATGTTAGTTATGCACATGCTACTGAATTGCTTATATTGTTAATAAGGTAAAGGATGACAGTCTAGTTAATGATGATTATTGTTATGTACTCCTCTATGAATCTTTCTAATCATCATTACTACTAAGTCTATCTATTATACATGGTTAATCTACTTAAACTATCTGATTGCATAACATGTGGTAATTAATAAGCAGTGTTGAGAGTTATATCTCTCACGAGGACATGGGTCTCACCCCGTGGGTCACCACATCTTTTTAGGTGATTAATAGTAGAGGTAGAAAGACCATGTAAGTGAGGAGGAGATATGGTGATGGACCTTAAAGATGGTCGTTTAGTTGTCTAGTATGCCCTAGAGTAGTCCCTGTAATCTCAGGTCTGGGCGGGAAAGTTTGTATACAATGTTCCATTCAAATCAAGTTTTTGTTAGCATGTAAATGCTTGTTTCTGTGGCATATATGGATAATGTTTTCCTGTGTATATATGTTTTTGCTAAGGCCATGGAAGACATTGTAACAAATTGTTGGAATAGTATGAATACAAGCAAGATGTTTAGCTTCAATGCAAATGTTCTTGAGTATGTGATGATGTTGAAATCAGCTTTAATTTACCCTCTTTTCTAGGAATTTGCTCGATTAATGATTGCTTCTGCTTAGTGTTTTGATTAATCTCATTTAGTATAACAGGTTCTCATATCACATCTTGATCTTCCATAACCCAAAATTAATTGTCTGGTTAAACTTCTTCATGATAAATTTTCTTGCCATAGTTCTTGATCACCAAGATATGATACCAATTTCTTGAATCAGATAGAAGAAATAACAACAAGCATTGTATTCAACTAGAAGAAGAAGAACAATATATATAATCAATGATCTTCAGATTTACATAGTTCACATTAGATGAACTAATCTATGGGAGGATAAGAAAATTTCACTATTGCAAGAATATTAAAAAGGAGAGTTGTTATGCACACATTTTATGGCTTTTTGTAGCATATTTTAGGCCATTTTTTTGGAAAATATCTATTATTAGAAAGTTTTATGCATTGTGTGTCCAAATACTCTTGTGGATCCATTTTATCTATTTTCAATGCATTTTGTTCAAAATCATGGTATTTTGTAATCATGATGAATTTCTTGTATCATCATAGACAAATAAGTATATTTGAAGGATGTCGATACCACTGACATGTGACAGAGAGGAGGCAATGTACATACTCATCTCGATAGCACCAATGTATGCCTTGGTACAACTAAGATGTAGATTCAATAACACTAGCTCTAACTTAGTGGTCTCGACAACAAGGATTAGAATGCCTCAATAGAATATCAGTGTCATCAACTCTTAAGTTAGTGGCATAGAGTCAACCCTGCATGAGTCAAGTAAAGACCAATTTGGTACCGTTGAGATTTCCCTTACGAGCATGATTAGAAGTAGCAACATCCTACAGTGTGTCAGATAAGTGGCATTTTTGCCTCTTTGGTCAAAACCTAAGAGGGAGTTCAAAAAATAGACAATCACACATTTTATGATAAATCAAAGATGGAGGAGAGAGAGATGTAGATATAAAGATATCTCATGGATTGTCCACTGCTCAGATCAAAACTAGAAAGTTTGAAACAAATGAAACATTCTTGAAGTGACATGACTCAAACAATCAGATACTCATGAGGAGAGCCTCCGCCTCCACCATGGTAGCATCCCGTAAGTGCTCCTACCACCCCAACACGACAACCACTACTCTACATATCCCATCTCTTTCTACCACTATCCATGCAAAAGAACCATCCCTATTGACCGCAACATAGTCATTCACCTTTATCTCACCATTTACTAGTGGATACCATCTCATCTATGTTGTATGTGCTGATAAAAAGTAGGTGAGTTCATTTCCCCTTTGATCCTTATATAGTCAGAAATACATGCATGACATCCTTGTACAATATAGTGTAGCTCATTCTTTTTATCATTAAAAACAATGTTGTTCTGATATGACCATAAACCCCATAGAAAAGGAGTTTATTTATTCCTCTACCCCTTGACGGTCAATCATAAGAAAAATAGCTTCACCTTGGCTATCCATGCAACACTCCTAAATAAGTCTCACCACCATTCTCCTCTCCCATGCATCATTAGCATGAGGGCATGTGAAGAAGATACAAATAATGGTCTTCTTTTCCTGATGACAAATAGGGAAGATCCCATCAACATTACACTATATGTCCAAAAGCATCCCAAAGTAGCAAGTCCTTCTATACAAAATGTCCAAAGAAAATGAGCCAACTTTGGCAGCTAACCCAACCTCCAAACAATAGACCATATAGAATCACTTGCTGAATTTCCACTAGCCACATAAGCATCCTTGCTTAATAACCCCAACTAGTAAGTTGACCTCAATGTGAACTGGCCACATGGATCCGACCATCAAAATGATTGGTCTCTCCATTGTGTATGGTTGATTGGTATACTACATATGGTTCTACAAACAACACTAGGAAAGAGACTTCCCAGTTTTCTCATATCCCAATCTTCTGCCCGAGAATCTAATAAATCAAATACACATGTTGGCTTATCTTCACCTTCCTATCCCAATTTTTTTTTCCAAATTACTATCGTGTCCCATACCCAACTGTCTTTCCAAATTCTGATGTCACTCCTGTTTCCATCTCTCCATTTCAACCCTTCTAGAAGAATTGATTTTTCTTCCCAGAGGCTCCTCCACAAATAACTTGGATTTTAGCCTAGTTTTGCATCTAGGACAAAAGTATGAGGATAAAACATGGGTACTTGGACTTAAGAATTCTTCCTACCAATGATTGTGTCTTTATAAAAAACATTCACAATTGCTTTTCCTAAAAAGCTTGATTGAATGAAAGCATGTCCATGAATCCTAGTCCTCCTACTTTCTTCGGCTTGCATAGATTCTCCTAGAACTATCAAGAAATTTTCCTTTCTATCCCTTTTTATCTCCATCAAAATCTTGCAATAAACTCTATATTTCCTCGAGCAGTCCCATCGGTGATAGGAAAATATTTATGACATATGTAGGAATCACTTGTGCAACAACTTCCATTAAGATCTCATTTCCTAGCTTAGAGTGAAATTTTTCCTTCCATCCTTGTATCTTCTTCCATATCCTCTCCTTAATGAAGACAAAAATCCATTTCTTTGACCTAGATGTGGGAAGCCCCAAGTTCCTTACATGTTTGTCAACTTCTTTAATATTAAGTAAAGACTTCACATATTGTCTTCTCTCATGGCACACCCCTTCATTGAAAGACAACTCACTATTAGATGATTAAATTTTGGAACTGGTTCTTGTTCATATTGGATAATTAAGTTAGCTAAACTCAAGAATTATTCACAAGTTGCATTAGCAAAAAGGTTGTTTTCATCTGCTAAAAAATATGAGATATAGGAGGCACAGTCATGCTAACCTTAATTCCATGAATGCAATTTTGTTTCATTGAGACATGAGTAAGGGAAGAAAAACCTTCAACACATAAAATAAAGATATTGGAAGAAAGTGGGTCACCCTGTTGTAGTCTAAGGTTGCTTTATCTTTCTAGAGCGGCTTCCATCGATGGAGAACATATGGCTGGCAAATAAAATACATTCTCCTATATTCTTTCCTTATAGCACACCGAACCCCATTCTCTCCATAACATTGTTCCAAAAATTCCATTTGACTCTGCATATACTTTAGACATGTCTAACTTCAAGGAAAGACTCCCATTCTTTGCTTCAGTCCTTATATGTTTTATTTACAAAAGATTTCTCTCCTCCTCCTTTGTTTTCCCTAGTTATCTAGAAACTAGGGTTACAACAGTGGGCTTCCTCTTCTCCGATTGTGTTTAATCTCTCTAGTAGGTTCCAAGGGTGGCTAGTCTTCATGGACTAGGATCATAGATTGGAGGATGCACTGGTGACAGATACACAAGATTAGGGCTTGAGTAGGGAAACAATGACAATGTGGTTGTTCTTGGAGGGGAGGACTTGGGCAATCAGGAGGAACATGTGAAGTTGGATTTGATTGCAAAGTTATTAATTGATGAATAATGTAACTTCTAGTCTCTAAAACATACCTTGATATTGGCAAGGCCGTTGAACAACAAAGTTCTATTCAAGTTCCACTAGAAGGACAGAATGAATGTTCTTAATGGGGGTCATGGAATTTTAAAAACATAATTTTGTTTACCAAGGAGGTTAATGAGTCCAATATTCTTGGGAAGATCGAGTTATATATCTAAATTTATGGATTATCGTAGGGTTACAATTTACAAATGACAATATCTGCAATAGCAGGAAGGTTGCACAAGGTATATGAATTTGATTATGATGAACTAGTTTGCAAAGCCTCTACTTGAGTCTGGATAGGACTATATATTTCTAATACATTAAAGATATGTCAAGGTATCAAAGACAAGAAATGGAACCTAATTGATATAGAACTAAATTATGGTTGCCAAACTATTTGTATATATGTTGTCTTATAGGTCATCTAGAAAAGGACTATCCACAGGATGAAGATGATACACGTCACGTTAGGAAGTGGGGTGTTGGCTCAGGGAATTTCGAAGGAAGTCACATCTATCTATGAAGGATGAACTAATTGGGGGAAGGTTCAATGATTAAAGAGATCATCTTTCACATAAAATAGGAGGGTCGTACTCGTCGGGTTGGAAAGATTGGTAGAAACATGATCTTGCTAGAGAAGTAGGAGTCGATGGGGAAGACAACTTTGTTGGCTAAATTGACATTAGTATAATCCCTTTGTTTCTATGATGACAAATGTTTCATTCTTGTGAATCTAACGTGCTACTTGAGTGTTGCAGGAATTAGGTGGAAGACAAACTACTTGGAAGATCTATATGCTAAATTGCTTTTATTTCATGAATGTAATCAATTGTAAAACTTGTACAAATATATAATGTATAAGTACTTAGACATCATGTAAATAAAGCGTTTGATCTTCCTTAGCCAATCCCAACACTTACATAGGTCATCCCCTACAATAGTATCACAATTGCACACTCATACACAAACTTAGTACTTAGTTTAAAACATTGAAACAGGGCCATTCTCGGTCGACAAATTCCTCGACCGAGACACTCTCGGTCGAAAAACTCTTCGACTGAGAATGACCCAGGTAGCCGTTAGACACAGCAGACAAAGTAGTTCGGAGTTGGAGCAGACACAGCAGATACAGCAGACCCAGGAAGGAACACTCGTGGCTAGACCTCCAGCTTTTGATGGAACTAACTACACTTACTGGAAGAGGAGGATGCAATTTTACTTCCAAGGAATCAGTTGGGACTTATGGAGAATGGTATCAACTCCTTATGAACTTCCTCAAATGGAGTATGCAAATTGGGATGTCAATACGGTAAAGTCTGCCCAAATGAATGCAAAAGTTGTAAGTATACTTTATTGCTCAATTTCTGTTGGTGAGTTAAATAGAATATCAAATTGTGAAATGGCTTATGAAATATGGCACAGACTTTCTATAAAATATGAAGGAACTGTTCAAGTAAAGAATTCTAAAATCGGAATGCTTAAACAGAAATTTGAACAATTCTGTATGGATCAAAATGAATCTATTAGTGAAATGTATGCAAAATTTTCTTCTATTGTGTATGGTTTAAATGCTTTAGGTAAAGTAATTAGTGAAGAAGATCAAGTTTCAAAAATCCTTAGATCTCTTCCTCCCAAATACAATCCCAAGGTGACTGCTATTGAAGAAGCAAATGATCTCACCCGGCTAAGGATGGAACAACTTATTGGTAACCTAGAAGCACATGAGGCAACTTTAGAAGAGGAAGAAAGACAAGAACATGAACTTCAACAAGGGAAAAAGAAGGACATTGCATTCAAAGCATCAACCAAGAATAGTCATGACACAAGTGAAGATGATAGTGAAGAAGAAACTCTCATTGTAAATAGTAAGCAATATAAAAGTTTTAAAACTAACAAAACTTCAAGTGTTTCTTCTTCCAGGTGCTTTGAATGTGGCAAAAAAGGACACATGAAAGGTGATTGTCCAAAACTCAAGAAAGGGAAGAAATCATCTCACAAAAAGAAAGAAAGAGCATATAAAGTTGTATTGGATGATTCAAGTGATGATAGTGATGATGGAAAAGAAGAAGTAGAATGTCTTATTGCTACCAAAAATGAAGAAGAAGAAGAAGAGGTAAGTCTTTTTGATCTGCCAAAAGAAGATCTAATTTCTAGTCTTCAAGATACAAATGAGAAATATATTGAGTGTAAGAAGAAATTTAAGAAATCAAATAAAGTAAATGATGAGTTAAATGCTAAACTTCTTGCTCTCACATCTAAAAATGAAGATCTCAAAAAGGTTATTGAAGATTATGATATTAAGCTGAAATCTGTAGAAGCAAATTGCAATCTTCTTTCCCTCGAAAAGTTAAACTTGCAAACTCAAGTAAATGATCTTCAAAAACAACCTGTTTTGTGTACACATCCAGATTACGATATTATTGTGAAAGAAAGAGATTCTTTGTTAGCTAATCTAGATCAAGCAAAATTAGATATCAAGAAGAAAATGGATGAGATTATGAAGTTACAACAAAAAGTGAATAGCTTTAGTAATAATAATATTCTTGATAATATCTTAAATAATTCTTATCGTCAAATTGGAAGGAGAGGACTAGGTTATAATCCTAAAAGAAAATATTATCAAAAACCTAGTTGGAGAAGGACACAAGTGCTAAAGAATCAATTCATGTATGTACCCAAGAACAACTCAATTTGTAGAAAGAGAAATGAGATTGACTTTATTAGTTGTAATTATTGCTTGCATCTTGGACACTACTCTTTTTCATGCCCATACAAGAAAAGGAATGATGATCTAGCTTGGGTTCCTAAACCTTAGAAGTTTGAATTTGACTAGTTGAGATTTGACCTAAACTAATTCTTGATATACAAATGTCATATCTCAACACAATCAAGCTTTAACTTTCATATTCTTGATTTACTTGGAAACAATTAGTACAGAAATTTTCTCGGTCGAGAAACTGCTCGACCGAGAACACTGTCGGTCGAGAAATAGTCGACCGATCAGGTTACTATTCTCAAGTTTGAAACAAAACTGATAAAAACTGTACAAACAGCAGCTTTCTCGATCGAGAAAACGTCGACCGAGATAAATTCAGTTAACAAATAGTTCGACCGAATCAAGTTCTGTGAACCTATTTTGAAATTAATCCAGTTTTCTATCAATTTGTTATTAATGATTGATTTAATATACAAATCAAGAATAAATCTTGGAGACCATCTTTGAAGCAAGACATATTGATCTTTTTGCATCATGAATTAAGGTATAACATTATGAATATGAAATCCTTAAATATATTGCAAAAATGTTATATGAAGACTGATTTTGAACAAACCTTATTCATTGATTGAAAAAGTTTGTTAAGCATGTTCATTTACATAGTTTGTCTTAAAATTGAAAATTCATGAACCATGAATGAGATTCTTTTGGATTATCATCAAATTGGTTTAAAACTGAAAATTATAAACCATGTTAGTTTAATCAAGAAAATTACTATTTTATCATAATCCACATGGTTTATCCTAAGTATCTCTTGGTCTATCTATATAGGAAACATGTGTATTGAAATCTTAGTTTAAAATAATCATAATCATTGTATTTATATGCTTCTATCTTGATCATTGCATTGTGGATATACTTCTACTGTTCTATTATGCCATGATCATTGTGTTTCATTGGTTTGTCTAAAATCATCTTTGATCCATATATACAAACCATGAATGGATATTGTTTTTGATCTTAGTGATTCAGCTCATGTGAAGATACCATTTTGCATAAACAGTAAAACTTCATGGCACAAATGCATTTTAAATTAAAAATTTGCAGAAATTATACTTCACATATAAGTGTTCAAATTGGAAATCTACAGAAATTGCCTCTTGGTTGAAATCAAGTTTGACCAAGGGGTGCTATGGTCGAAGTCAAGGTCGACCTAAAATAAGCTTGACAAAATGCTTATTTGTACATCATTTTACTGCTCTTAATCTTAGTATCTTGATTCAAAATGTATTTATCATATTGAAAACATAATTTTAGTGCATAAAAGGTCAACTTATTATGTTCTAATATTGATTATCTTGATTATAAGATTAAGGGGGAGATCACACAAACTATCTTTATTATAATATTAAGAAGCTTACAAAACTTTGTAAACATCATTTGAAGCTTGTTATGACCTTAGTATCCTTAAAAGTAGTTTTGGTTATGAAAAACAAGAAATTTACAATATTCATGAATATGACATATATCTTTCTCTTAATAGAATTCTCTAAACAAATTTGGGCTTCACATCCCATGTAATTGGTTAGAGATACATATATTCTACTATAAGCTTAAAGGATTCTCATGTCATTTTTTAGGGATTAACATCCCTTGAAAAATGGATGAGAAATCAATACACATATGCCATGAACTTAAGAGAATCTCATATCATTTCAAGGCTTGACATCCTTTGCAAATGATTGAGAAATAAACTGTGGTTAAATTTGACAATAAGTGGTTTGCATCCCTTGCTTTTAAAACTAAATATCTTATTATGGGGGAGCATCTAATTATCAAATTAAGGGGGAGGACGAAAAAGTCATACTAAATGATTATCTTGAATATCCTTTTGAAATGACAAAGGGGGGGAAATAATATAAAATAAAAAACATAAAATAAAATGAGTTTCATAATATATCGGCCAGTACACACTTGCAAAACAAGAATGGCTACAAAAGGTAAACTTCAGGTATGAAACTCATATGATTTATATTTCCTTATTTTATATTTAGGAAATGTTTGTCATCTTCAAAAAGGGGGAGATTGTTGGCTAAATTGACATTAGTATAATCCCTTTGTTTTGGTGATGATAAACATTTCATTCTTGTGAATCTAACGTGCTACTTGAGTGTTGCAGGAATTAGGTGAATGGCAAACTACTTGGAAGATCTATATGCTAAATTGCTTTTATTTCATGAATGTAATCAATTGTAAAACTTGTACAAATATATAATGTACAAGTACTTAGACATCATGTAAATAAAGCGTTTGATCTTCCTTAGCCAATCACAACACTTAGATAGGTCATCCTCTACAATAGTATCACAATTGCACACTCATACACAAACTTAGTACTTAGTTTAAAACATTGAAACAGGGCCATTCTCGGTCGACAAATTCCTCGACTGAGACACTCTCGGTCGACAAACTCTTCGACCAAGAATGACCCAGGTAGCCGTTAGACACAACAGACAAAGTAGTTGGGAGTTGGATCAGAACGTTATATACACTTGACTCCATACAGTCCCTCGGTCGACAAAACTTCGACCGACTGGGATCTCGATCGACAATTCCTCGACCGAGAATGTCTCTGTCTGCACTTTTCAGAATTAATTAACTAGCTATTGTTAGTGCAACTAATGGATACCTAATGGCTAGTTAATCACTAAGAACCCCCTAGAAAGTGTCTAGAACTTCCTTTAGCACTTGTAGGTCATTCCTATAAATAGGACATGCCTTAGGACACCTAATCTCATTCATATACACTTGTGCTATACTTGAGATTACACTTGCAATTGGCAATCTATTTTGAGTGATTGAGCAACACTAGCATTGGTTACTCATTCCCTTTCTCTAAATTCGTGTCCTATAGGCTAGCATCTCCTATCCACATCAACTACACTTCTATATACATTGGTTAGGAGATAAAAACGCTTGATATAGGAAATCAAGCCTTGAGCTACAAGTGGTATTGTAATTTCTATTTTTCCTTCTTGTTCCTTTTATCTTTTGTATTCTCCTTGCTACTCCTAGGGTTGGACGCTGCGGATTGCAGAAGGTTCTTCTCAGTGGAGAAGGTGGACTTCGGACTACATCAAGAAGGTTGTTGCAACGGGAAGCTACTTCAAGAGGAAGGCTACTTCAAGGGGGAGCTTGAAGTTACTTCAAGAAGGCTGCTTCAAGGTTGGTGCAACTACTTCTAGGTGAAGGTTGTTCGAAGGGTTTGGTGAAAGAATTGTAATTTTATGTAATATCCTTGCGAGGTAATAAAATTCGCAACCGGGTAGTGGATTTACTACCTTAGTATTTGCTAAGGTTAGAACCACTCTAAATCCTTATCCCCTTGTCCAATATTGTTGGTTGGTTGTTTGAGTTAAAAATACTTAAAAATATCTATAAAACCCTATTCACCCCCCTCTAGTGGTTTTTCAAACTTGAGATACTCATCGACAACAAGGGATAACACCTTGACGTTTCTATACCAGATACATGATTGATAATAGGAAAATACAAGGGGTCATTGTTCATTGGTGTCAAGGAGGCTCATTAGGTCTCAAAGAGGGAAGTACAAGAGAGGTTCATGTTAATTTTGGAGGGTAGAAGACTTAGGACAAGGTGCTTGACTCAAAAGTTATGGAGGTTATCGAGAAGTGTCGCACAATGAAAGACTCAAAGGAGGTTTTGGGATCTAATGATCATCCAACCATGTTGTTGGGTGGGGTGGTACAATAGGCACAAAATTTGTCAGAGGGGAACCAACCTATGAAAGTGACAACAATGTTCAACCTAGTTTTTCATCAGTTGAATATGGGGATTTAAAGCAGCAACAAATTTCCACATTACATTCATGAGGAGAAGGGTTGTTGCTTTGTGACTAGAATGTCAACTGAGAAGGTGATTCCAAGGGGTCATAGAAGGAAGACGTGTCATGGTAACAAGATATCGGTGGTTGTGGAAGCTCCTTGTAGTAAAAAAAGGTTATGAAAAACATTAATTGTGTAGAGGAAAGGGATCTGAGAAATAAAGAATCCCTCTGAGGGGACTCATCATTTATGATGAAAGGCTAGCAAGCATGGAATTCAATGGAGAAGAAGAGGTCTAATGGAAGTTGGTCTGGAATTAGCTCACTATCGAGGATAAAAGTGAGGAATACAGGGGGGGAAATTTGGCAAAAGAAACCACAACCAGGTGAATAGTGACAAGGAAATTTATGGGGACTTATAATAAATTTTGAAGCTAAAGAAGCAAAATCTGGGGTTGCGAGCTGGGGGCTAGGTCGTCGGCTAGGGTAGTTGTATGTGATAACTTGGATTTTGTCTCTTATCCAAATTATGTATATTTTTAATCATTAGATGCTTTAACTTACCCAATAATCTCCATCACCTAAAATTTTATGAATTTGAGTCACTTTATAGTCAATTGATGAGTTGGATTTGATTAAGTATCACTTTGTACTTATATATAACTTTAACTTGAGTATTGAACTTAGTGCCATGCCCATTATATATCACCAACTCAAAATCAACATTGAACTACTTAAATGAAATCTCCCTATTATGAAATGTATGTCATGTACTAGAATATTCAATTATGAATCCAATGCCACACAAATCACATCAATTGGACCATCATAGCCCAAGTTATAGTCCCTTCAAGTTTGCTACCTATCACTTGTTTTAATTTTATTTTAGCTTGATTTTAACCCTAATTGGGACTAAGTGAGCATGTGACCCAATCGGGGGAGGACGTCCCCTTTTCCTTTTTAACTTAGACCAGCGACCCGCTCTACTTGTTTGAACCAATCATGAGGCCCGAATCCTAGAGCGAGGGATCTCGTCCCTCAGAATCTTTTGCCTGGGATTCAAATTCTAATCGGAAACCACAATTATGTCTTTTTCCTACGTATATCATGGCTGGAGGCCATGGCATTGGGCTTCACCAACCTTTTTCTTTCCTTCCATTTGATGACAAATTTGTGCCCATTCCACCTATAAAGCCCCTCTCACTTCTCTTATCCTCATTTTTCATGCTCTTCAGCATACCCTAGTGCCTCCTTTTTCCCTTCTCCATCTTCCTTCACCTAGCAGTGTTGTCTGGCAAGCCCTTTTGGGCCTTCATGATGCAGCAACCATTGGTCTCTTTTGAAACCACTATTAGCCTCAAAAGAACTAGGCGATATTTTGCGTCACACTCTTTTATCTCCCCGACATGGTGCCTGGAGTTCGGGTTTCTACTAGAAGGGTGCACTACATACTGTGCCGATGTGGTTGATGACTCCTCAAGTAGGGGTTCCCCTTTGGGACTGACAATGCCAAGGTTGTCAGATCGTCCGTTGAGGGCTCAAATGATGCCACCTCCCATCCTATCCCCAACAATTGACTAGGGTCAATCCACTGGGTGTGGGCCAGTGGGTGGGTGACATGTGAGAAGCCACTCACTTCCATGGCCCAGCTTGGGCACATCGAGGTTGCACGATGGAGATCCAAAGGCCAGAATTAGCCTAGATGCAATAACAACATGGTATCTTTCTCATTCTTTTTTTGGATCCATGCTTAAACTTGCAAAGGGCATATCTCCTCATTCCTTGGGCCATTTTTGTCATATGATATATGAGTTTGCATCTAGGGAACAATATATTTCAATGAGACTAGTCTCTTGACATGTTTCTACTTGTAGTTCTCCATGATGTGCTTAAAATGATGGTTTTGGATCTCTTTCTACATGTTTGTTGCCATCTAATTCTCAAGCTTTCTCATTTATGTCTCAAACCCTAGATTAGCCTAATATTTGTAAT
The DNA here is from genome assembly GCA_963693085.1 of Alisma plantago-aquatica. Taxonomy (NCBI): domain Eukaryota; kingdom Viridiplantae; phylum Streptophyta; class Magnoliopsida; order Alismatales; family Alismataceae; genus Alisma; species Alisma plantago-aquatica. Next base: position 1,154,043,583 of record OY856410.1, on the reverse strand, counting down.
ATGAATATCATGATGTTTCATTGTTCAAACTATGCATATCTTTTGTTTCCTAAAATGGTCCAATATTTCTTATATTATTTAAAATGAGCTTTTATGATAAAGATGAGTTCTAATGCTTAACCATGATTTTTTGTACCCTAAAACTTCATTCTTGATCCAAATCAATAGTTTTTCAGCATGCTATGCTGAGTTTCAGATTTGTTCATACGTATACTCCTTTTTGACCTAATGATGTATTTGAACCTTGAATATGCTTTATATGGGTATGTTGATGTTGAATCTCAACCCTATCTCACATATGGGTCTTTCATGTATAAAATGATCATGTTAACTCTTAAAGTCATAACTTACCATAATTTCTATACCTAATATCTTTGTGAATCATTATTGTGCCCTAATGTGATTAAATTCCCTAAACTTTACTTGAATGGTGACGTAATGGACATGTTATTAACTAGATCTATAATCTTACATGAACCTTGGCCTAATGATCATCTATTATATTTTATGACTTCAAATCAGTAGTGTGATTATGTTTATGGAACCTAACTCAAGTAGACGCCTTATGTACTCTAATGACAAAAAATCATGCACGATTATGACTCAACATGACTATTTATGCCAATGTTGATGCTTCTATTCACTAAGCTTGCTCAAATCTTATGATTTATTTATTTAAGGTCATGGAACCCTAATCTAATGATACTAATCTTAGTGTGATGTGGAACCCTTGGGTCCAGATGAATCCATGGTTCTTGAAGTCACACGATAATGATAATGCATGACCTAGTTGAAGATATTTGAAATTAATGATATGATACCTAGATCTAAGTGACACATCCAACAACCATGATAATGATTAATGGACCTAATCTTTCTTATGTTAATCAAATTGAACTCATTCGAAATGTCAAGATCTTTATGGACTCAATTTATAAGATCTAGTCAAGTCGCTAGTTATGGTTTTCTAAATCAAGTTGTTAATCTTGTCCCCAACTCAAGGTACGCTTTATCCTCCTATTGGCCAGACTAGTAGTATTGAACTTTCTTATATGCTTAAATTTCTTGGCTTTAAATACTTGTTCCCTGTGATTATTATGTTCATTTTTCTTGAAATATGTTGAACAAACCTTGAACATATTTGAACATGTCCATTATATGAAACTTGTGTACATGCATGAATTCTCAGGGTAAGGACACAAGCCATGTTGAAAATAAGGTTAGATCATTGACTTAGGTTTTGAGGTCCCTCACATATATAAAAGGGTTAGCTAAACTTGAGCACCCTTACAGACCCATCCTTTGAGGAAGTTTGTGAATGGCCATAACAAAGGGACCCGGGTTCGAATCCCAATTGCCACCTTGATTTACCACCCTCTTGGGCGTTCGACTTCTTCCACGGGTGTAATAGAGGGGGAGAAATTGACTCTCTTAATCCCATAATGGAAATGTTCCTAAAACATGATTGCATGTTTGTAAGAAAGTGTTTAATGTTAGTTATTTCTTTCATTCTATAATATTAAGTTTTTACAACCATGTATGCTTCTTAAACTTGTGAGTTTATGTATTGTATAGCATACACAGCACAGTTGTGTTGATGTGTACCCTTTTTATGATTTTAGGTAACAGGCACACTAAGACTCTCATGATCTGATTGTTTCTTCTACTATATTATGATAATCTGCTTCTCTTACTCCTGGAATCATCTAATGTCATGCAAATGGAATTTTTTATGGGTTAGCAAATGGGACTAAGATCTTATATTAGGTAATAGTTTAGCTTTATTTTATGCCATGTTGTCTCTTATCTTGTTCTTGTTGTGGATTTATTCATGCATATGTTATGTGATCCATTCTAAGGATGGAAGTCCAAGTCCACTCTCCTTTGGCTTTGTATCCATTAGGAGTTTGGACTTAGGGTAACAAATGGTTCTATGACAAATGGTATTAGAGCAATCACATATCCTCTATGCATGTTTAGCAACCCAATTCCACATAGCTTAGAGAGTCTTCTAGCATCTCATCTCTTCTTTAAAGACAACCCTAATCCACCCATTAGATTATTAGTTATCTTTCATCTCATCATGTGATTCTTCTAGTCGTGACTACGAATCAATCATATGATCTCTTCGTTATGGGTAGCTTATGTATGGGTAAAGACTAAAATTGGAATGACATGGTAAAATTTCACGAACATAATGATGATACTATGATTTGACTTTAATTGAAAACTTGATTGTGACGAATGAAATTACTCTTGGATCTAAACACTCATGAATGACCTCTCAGACCATGTTAACTCAACTTTACCAAATCTATACTACACACTTTCTATGTTTGCGGTAAAATGATAATGATCTTTATATGATGAAGTAAGGAGGATTTGTACATTATACCTCATTTTCATGTGGTCCCTATTTTATTTAATCCATGGTGCCCTATTCTTCACTAAACCTCAAACATGATTAAGCAAAAAAAATCCCCTATTTGATATGTACGATGATTATTCCTTGGAATGACTATTCTTTGGACTCTCAAAACATGATGAAAGACATTGATACAAGAGACTTGTTCCTATTAATTTGTATGTTTCTTTGTAATCTCAATTATGAATGATATTATGGATATAGATATCAATCTTGCACTATTATGCTCATACTCTTGAGTTCCCAATTTGACTACTTGATTAGCAATACACCCTTACCTTGATTTCGAAAGGAAGGGAATATGATTATGACCTTGATTTTGCAAAATTATGAAATATGGGTTCCCAATTATGATCTTGATCTCCGATATTGTGACTTTATGCAGAACAATTTGATAGTTAATACTTGCCCTATTTGGATATGCTTGATGACTCATGATTAATATATATTAATGTGCTAGATTAGGGTGGTAGTTAACATATGAATGCCCTAATCTAGGTCACATCCCTATTATGACTGCCTCTAAATTTTCTCCTTGTTGATTATTTAGAGTGGGGAAAGGTAAACCCATCCACCTGATTGTGATATCTTGACCTAAGTCCCTTATAGGTCAGATATACAATGACGTTGATACTCGATCTTGAATTTGGATTCGACGATGACCTGGAAATATGATGATGTTGATTATTGTTAGTGGTTAAGTTCCTAGAAATACCTAGGTCTAGATAATTCATCAACCTTGAATACCATGAAAATGAACTCGATATTGATGCCACAAACAGTTGAATAATGCTCAGATGATGCTCTATTGTTTCTTGATTTATGTATATGGACGAATGATCACATATAAGTTCTAAAGTAGGGATCTAAACCTAGATTCAAAATGATTTGATTGTGACTTTGATGTCCAAACTTGACTCTCGATACTAAATAACAAAATCTTGATTTGTGATTAATGATCTTGATATTGATTCTAATCATATGATCACACTATTGGATCTTGAGGTCACCCTCAATATATGATTAATGACTTCCTTATTCCCAAATCGCAACATGTAAAAGGATGATTATCTTAACTCACTCAATTTATGACTTAGGGTTAATCTTTATGTGGACGGGTGGGACCTTCACTGATTTTGAGCTTGAAATAACAATGTTGAAATATGAACTTAGTCTCAATTGTTGAAATTTGAATTCTCAGTCATGGATGTATAACCCCACCTAGTCCATTGTAGAATCTAGGACCCTAAATGTTGGGAATGAAAGTCATTCTTTACTCTTGATTCAAAGAACTCTATTTGTTTGACTTAAAAATATGATCTCTCCAAATTTGTGATATATAGGATGGTATCTCCCAATTTATGAGTCATAGGATGATTTCCCCAAATTGATGATTTATGTGATTATGCTTGGACTGATGCCCAATTTCTTGATTTTGGAATATTTAGATGATTTTTTATTTATGTGATACGGGGTATGAGACCTCAATCTTGATTGATTAATTGACTTAATTTTAGGGACAAAATTCTATTTAAGGCGGGATGTGATAACCTAGATTTTATCTCTTTTCCAATTTATGTACATCTTGAAGCATTAGATGTTTTAATTATACCCAATAATCTCTATCACCTCAAATTTGATGAATTTGAGTCACTTTATGCTCAATTGATGAGTTGGATTTGATAAAGTATCACTTTGTACTTATATATGACTTTAACTTGAGTTTTGAACTAATTGTCATGCCCATTATATATCACCAACTTGCAATCAAAATTGAACTATTTCAAAGAACTCTCCCGTCTATGAAATGTGTGCCATGTTCTATAGGATTCAATTATGAATCCAACGGCGCAAAAATCACATCAATTGGACCATCGTAGCCCACATTGTAGTATCTTGAAGTTTTCTACCTATCACTTGTTTTAATTATATGTTAGCTTGATTTTGACCCTAATTGGGCATGAGGAGTGGGTGTGAGGCCCAATTGGGGGAGGATTCCCTCTTTTCCTTTTTCCCTTAGAACAGACATATGTGCTACTTGTTTTGGACCAATAATGAGGCCTGAATCCTAGAACGAGGGATCTCGTCCCTTAGATTCTTTTGTCTCAGATCAAAGTTCCAATCAATGGCCCTGATTATGTCTTTCTTGTCCATAGAGAATGACTGGTGGCCATGGTGTTGGGCTTCACCAACCTTGTTATTTCCCGCCCTTTGATTGCAAATTTTTTTCCCATTCCACCTATAAAGCCCCTACCACTTCCCTTTTCCTCGTTATTCTTGCTTTTCTGCATACCCTAGCACCTCCTTTTTCCCTTCTCCATCCTCCTTCACCTAGCAGCACTATCTGTAGGTTCTTTTGCATGTTCGTGATGCAGTGGCCATTGGCCTCCTTTGAAACGACCATTTTCCTTGGATGAACCAAGATGTTTCGGGTTTCACAGGCTTTTACCTCCCTGACATGGTGCCTAGAGTTTGGATTTCGACTGATGAGGTGCACTACCCTATGTTGTTGTGGTTAATTACTCATCAAGCGGGGGTTCCCCTTTGGGAGTGATGACGCCAAGGCCATCAAATTGCTCATTGAGGGCTCAGATGATGCCTCCTCCCATCCTGTCCCCAACAATTGACCAGGGACAATCTACTTGGTGTGGGCCAGTGGGTGGGAGGCACATGAGAAGCCACTCACTTCCTCAGACCAACTTGGGCACATTGAGGATGCACGATGGAGATCTAAAGGCCAGGATTAACCCAGATGAAAAAACAATATGGTATCTTTCTCCCTTCTTTTTCTAGATACACACTTAAATTTGTAAAGGGCATATCTCCTCATTCCTTGGGCCATTTTTGTCATATGATATATGAATTTGCATATAGAGTACAAGATTTTTTCAATGGGACTAGCTTGATGACATGTTTCTACTTATAGTTCTCCTTGATGCTGGATATGACGGTTTTTGATCTCTTTCTACATGTTTGATGCCATATAATGGTCAAGCTTGCTCCTTTATGCCTCAAAACCCTAGATTAGCCTAATATCTATAATATGAATATCATGATGTTTTAGGGTTCTAACTTTGTATATCTTTTGTATCCTAAAATGGTCTAATGTTGCTTATATGCTTAAAATGAGATTTTATGCTAAAGATGAGTTCTAATGCTTAACCTTGATTCAATGTACCCTAAAACCTCATGCTTGATCCAAATCAATAGTTTTTGGTGCATGACATGCTAAGTTTTGGATTTGTTCATATTTGTACTCCTTTTTGACCTAATGATGTCTTTGAACTTTGAATATGCTTTATGTTGGTGCATTGATGTGGAATCTCAATCCTATCTCACATATCAGTCTCTTATGTCTAAAATGGTCATGTGAACTTTTAAATCGATAACTTATCATACTTTATATACCTAATTTCTTTGTGAATCATTCTTGTGCCCTAATGTGATCATATTCCCTAAACTTGACTTTAATGGTGACGTAATGGACATGTTATTAACTAGATCTATAATCTTACTTGAACCTTGACCAAATGATGGTCTCTACTATTTTATGACTTCAAATCAGTAACATGATAATGTTTATGGAACCTAACTCAAGTAGACCCCATATGTACTCTAATGACAACAATCTTGCATGATTATGACTCAACATGACTAGTTATGCCAATTTTGATGCTTATGTTCACCAAACTTGCTCAAATATTATGAATGCTCTATTTAAGGTCATGCAACCCTAATCTTATGACCCCTGATATTAGTGTCATGTTCACCTTAGTTTCTACATGAATCCATGGTACTTGATGTAACTTGATAATGATAATTCATGACCTAGATAAAGATATTTGAAATCAAAGATATGATACCTAGATCTAGGTGATACAGCCAACAACCATGATAATGATTAGTGGACATAATCTTGTTGATGTTAATCAAACTGTACTCATTTGAAAGGTCATGATCTCTATGGACTCGGTTGCCAAATCTACTCAAGTCGCTAGTTATGTTTTCTAAATGAAGTTGTTAATCTTGTTCTCCACTGAAGGTACATTTTCTCCTCCTATTTGCCATACTAGTGGTATTGAACTTGCTTGTATGCTTAAATTGATTAGATTTGTATACTTGTTTGAGCTACTAGTTCCCTATGATTAGTATGTTTATTTTTCTTGAATATGTTGAACAAACCTTGAACATAGTTGAACTTTTCCATTATAAAAACCTTGTGTACCTACCTAAATTCTTAGGGTAAGGGCACAAGGCATGTTGAAAATAGGGTTAGCTCATTGACTTACATCTTGAGGTCCCTCGCGTATATAAAAGGGTTAGCCAATCTTGAGCACTCTTACGGACCCTCCCTTTGAGGAAGTTAGTCATTGGACATATGTTGTTGTTTAAGTACAATGGAAATGCACTTAAAACACGGTTGTATGTTAATAAGAAAGTTTTTAATGTTGGTTATTTCTTTTTTGATATCATATTAAGTTTTGCCAAGCATATATGTTTCTTAAACCTACAAGTTCATGTATTTTTAGTGTACTCATCACAGTTGTGTTGAAGAGTACCCCTTTATGATTTTAGGTCATAGGTACACTAAGACTCTCATGCTATGATTGTTGCTTCTGCTACATTATCATAATATACTATTGCTCTCCTAGAATCATCTAATGTAATGCAAATGGAATTTCTTATGGATTAACATATGGGACTAAGATCTTGTGTCAGGTACTAGTTTAGCTTCCTTTTATTCAATGTTTTCTCTTATAATGTTCTTGTTGTGGTTTTATTCATGCATATGTTATGTGATTCATTCTAGGGATGGATGCCTAGGTCCACTCAAATTTGGTTGTGTAGCTATTAGGAGTGCAGACTTGGAGTAACAAATAGTTATGTGACATTGTACCTTAACTAGAGTGTGGTGGTGTTGAGTAGACCTGTGAAAAACAATGAAAATTTTATGTTGGAACTATCAAGGGAGGGGAAAGATCAACAATAAGAAGGCTCTCTGAGCATGGTGCTGAAGTGAAATCCCAAACTTGGTTTTCATCTCAGAAACGAAGGTAATGCGTCAAGAATTTGATGATGTAAAGATAAGTTGTGGGTTCATGGATGGTTTTTTCTTATCTAGTGTTGGTAGATCTGGGGGGGTTGGATCTCTGGTGGAGGGAAATACATGTTGAGATCCAGAGTTCGTCTTGGCATAACATGGAGTGTTTGTTCATCAAAAATGATAGGACTCATCAATGGAAGGCTATGGCTATTTATGGTTGGTCTAATCAGCAACATCAGCATAATATTTGGGAATTAATGAGAAAACTTAAATAAGGGTGTGACTTATAAATTATCTTTTTGGTGACTTTAGTGAGATTGTGTATTATGTTGAAAAGTCAAGGAGGGGGGGATTAAGCCAGACAGATGGATGTAGGACCTTAGAGAAGCCTTTAAAACTTGTGAACTCTTGGACCTAGGTTTTGTCGGATGCCAATACACGTGGAAAAGTGGGAATATTTTGAAGACGCTAGTCAAAGAAAGGTTGGACATAGTGTTGCTAATTTTGAATTGAGGAAACTATTTATTTTATTTTAAAGAATTACATCTTCCCATGTTTGAGTATGTTATTACTTTGTAATCATCTTAGTAAACATAAGAGAGACATAGAGAAAGAAGCCATGGTGGTTCTTTCATTTTGAACCAATGTGGGTGTCTAAAGAAAGCTATGGTAAGGTGGTCAAATATTTCTGGGTAATACATCATGTATGGAGTTGGAGAATAGATTCTAAGCTTATGATGAGAATTTGGATGTATGGGTGACATCCTAGTTTGAAGACCTTAGGGAAAAATAAAAAGAATAAAAATTACTTGGGGAAAAATATAGAAAACCTCTTGACAATGCAGGCTTGCATAGGTGTGAAGATCTGGCAAAAGAAATTCATTAGTGGCATTGTCTGGAGGATGAGTACTGGTGTGTGAGGGAAATAGTTAGTTATTTGAAAGAGGGACAAAAATAGTGCCTATTTCCATCTTAAAGCTTCACAACGATGGAAGAGGAAAATGATAGATGGTTCTACAAAGAAAGACGAGGTATACAGAGGATATAAGATGAGATTAAAATGGTAGCCCTTGACTTTTATAGTGATATTTTTACTTTTTGCATCCTGACTGGTTTTCAAGAGGACATACATGGTATCAATTTTTTAGTAGATATGACTACGAAGGGAGCGATCGAAAAAGATATCACAAAAGATGAAGTAGGAAGAGCTCTCAACCAAATGCATGTTAATAAATCACTTGGATGAGATGGGCTAAAGACAATGTTCTTTCAAAAATTCTGGCATATTTTGAAAAAGGATTTCACAAGTTATGTTAAAGGCTGGTCGAAAGGAGAAAAATATATTTCTTTAATTAATTCTACACTTGTTGTTCTAATTCCCAAAATGGGGAACCCAAAGCAGATGTTTGGATACCACCCTATCTCTCTTTGCAACATGATCCACAAAATTGCATCCAAAATCTTGGCAAATAGATTGAAGTCACTTATGGATCTCATTACTTTAGAAAATAAAAGTTCCTTTATTCATGGAAGAGTGGTCATTGATAATGCTATAGCAGTATTCCATCAGTTTGTATATTAGGTTATGGTGTTATTTGTAGATGATATCCTAATATCATTCATAGATGCAAACAAACATTATCATCACCTACCACTAGCATGAAAGTTATGATAGAAACACCATTTGTATGATAAGTTAAAACCTTATCTCATGTGATGTTATCTCTAGTCGGGGAATTTGTGTGGATTCCAACCAAGGTAGAATATGTTCTGTAGTATGAACAACTGGACACGTCTATGAAGGACTTTAGTTTTCTAGAGTTAAGGATAATATAGGTCGTCATACAAAACTATAGTGTTGTTTCTATGCCTCTAAGTAGGTTTTCAAGGAAAGAGACACTATCTCACAACATTGAGTAGTGGTAGGACATTTTTTAGACTTTAAAGGAGAAGTTAACAATAATACATGTTTTGTTTTTTCCATAGAACATGAAGGATGTGTGATCGTTTTTTATGCATCAAGGAAAAACCTAAGTTGTGTGCTTATGTAGGACAGAAATGATATTCCATGAGCTTCTATACAACTAAAGAACACAAGCATAATTATTTGACACATGATCTAGAGTTGGTTGTAGTTAGGTTAGATATTTTTACTTGGCAAAAAAATGTCAATATGGGGAGCAGTACCAAGTGTTTACATATAAAAAAAGTTTGAAGTACATCACACAGATAAGGAGTTCAATTATAAAAAATGTTGATGTCTTGAGTTGATCAAGGACTATGATTGGTCAATAGACTACCATCTAGGTAAATCCAATATAGTTGTGTATGGACATAGTAGGAAGTCATCTTCTTCACTAACACCAAAGTTGTACCATCTTTCATGTAGAAGAATATATTTGGTTTTAAACTTAAGGATATGAATTCTCATTTGTATAAGCACACTAAGAAGGAATTCTATCACAATTGTAGGTAAATCCTACATTGGGGTAGAAGATAATGCAACTGTGAATTGTGAGTCCTACAGTATAGAGAATGAAGTAGGAGATGCAACATGGTAAGAGATAAGGGTGTCAATATTTCACGAATAATATTTTATGTTTCAAGGGATGGTTATGTGTGTCTAACCTTGTAGATATGAGGCAAACGGTCCCAGAAGAGGCACAATGATTTATCTATCCTATGATTCTATGGGGCACAAAGATCTTGAAGAATTTGAAGGAGCTCCTATGGTGTTTAGGTATGAATAATGATTCATATGAGTATGTGGCTAGATGTGGTATATGTCATCAAGTGAAATTTGAACATCAAAGGCCAACATGAACATGACGAATGAATATTTGGCTCATTTTATTGCATTTTTATACTAAGTTAGTTAACTTTTCATCATTCCCATTCACCACTTTCTTCTTTTATTTATTTAAGTTGCTTTTATTCCTAAATTATAGTTATAATGGTAGTTCTTGATTTTTATGGTGAGAAATTAATAATCAAGCTCAAAAATGTCATCAATACTCTATGCTCAATTCATCCACAAGAATAGAAGCAAATGGAGGATCATAAGGCCATTTTTCACCCTTCAAGACACCCAATCTCACAAGTTGTTCCACTAGTTGGTCAATGGGATAGCCATCCCAAAGAAGAAACCAAATGCAACGTCAGCTAGTTGAACGACCTGGTCGATCACACAACTTAGTTGCAAAAGCAACCACTACAAATTCCTAACCTATTGCGACCTCTTTTCAGATTTCCAGTTGGTCAAATTGTGAGGTGAGTTGCCTCACATGAATCACCCATAGAAGTCCAACTCCCACCAATTTCTAATTGATCTACTGAGCAAATGGATTGAACGGCCTAGATACAATAGAGAAGCTTATCAGAAGTGGATCAGACAACTCATACATCAAGTTAGTTGACTAGAAATTCCTTAGAAGAAAGCATCAATCCACAAACTACCTAACCCATGTAATTGTTCAGTCGATGTAAAGATCCAACACAACCCACTAAAATTTAGCCAATCGAATGGAGCAGAAGATCAAGAAAAGAATAGGGTGTCACCAGGCCGCTCTAGATAGTTGTAATGGGCCCAGAGGAAACCCTATGTATTGAAAAGGTGGATCTATTTGATTGAGATAAAACTCTTACTAATAAATTCTCATTTTCGTTACATAGATTAAACAAAAATAAGGATAATGTCTTCTTCTACATAGGCTTTTTTGGACTAGTTATTGTATAAAGGAGGATCTACTGCCAGATATCACTGGGCTTATTTCTCTCTGCCTTCTTTGACATGTATATTTTTTCTTCATCTTTGTATTCATGTTATTCCCATGAACATGAGCTAGTAGCTTCCTACTTGGGTACAAGGAGTAGCCATGTTACCCATATTATGTTCTTCTTGTTTTCAAGCTTGTCTTTAATGGATATTTATATTTCTTTCCTATTGTTTAATGTTTTACTCTGACTAGAGTAGTCAATATATGTGTTTAATACAATTTGTAAACATATAGATCATGAAATCTAATATTGTGTTATTGACTGGATGCATTATACCCCAAACAAGATCACAAAATAGGTTATGTAAGATGATTAGTTAATGTCTAAGGATAATGAGACCATGATCCCTTGAGAAATTGACCCTTCTATGTTCCATATCCTGAAAGAGTATGAATCCACATGGCACTAATCTAACGATGTATTTGAGCACATTGCAATGAGTAGTTTGATCACATAGGCGAAAGTGGTGGAATCCATATGACATGATGTCTTTTAATTCTTGATTCCTCATCATTTTATTTCTTTTTTTATTTAGTTATAATTAGTTTGGTATATCAATCAACCAATCGTTCTAAATATTGAGTTTGACCACTAGGATTTAAAAATGATTTCTTTATAAAGTTGTCTCTAAGAGTCGACCCTATATATATACTACAATAAGATTTGTGAATGGAAAGGTGAGTAGTAGTGCATGGGTAAATATGATAAAATGGGGGTTAATTACCTTGGGATTATTTCTCAAGTAGTAAAATTGTACATAAAATTCTAGCTCCATTGCTGGGGACAATAGGTAGTTTTTAAATTCAATAGTTGAGTTAAAGTTAAGATTTTCCTGCCTTAGTTTGTTTTATAATTTTTAGTTTTGTCATAAATTTTAGTTTTATTTTATAATTTCTTAGTTTGTTTTTGTAATTCATAATTCTCAGTTGTAATGTTTTTAGTTGGTTATGTAACTTCTTTTAGCTTTCTTAATCTTTTTTTCTAGGAATTTTTACAATATGATAATTTCTTCTACCTAATTGTTTTCAAAAATAAGATCTTATATTGTCATTCATTAGTACAAAAATTTCTAGAGCCTAAAGTTAACTTCACTAATTTTTAGTTATTCATATTAAATGGATGAGTTCAATATAGAGTCAATTTGGCTTCAATGCACAATAAGAAAGGCTACTATAGCAGGTCAGAACACTAGTTTGGGAGGACAAACTAGCAGCCTAAGAAACAACTATTAGGGTCTACTATCAAGAATTAACTTCATAGTACTATAGTATAGAGGCTCACAATGCGATTCAATCTCTACCTAATATGAACAAGTGGTTGGACACTTTGGAGCATATGCACTTTGGCAATGAAAGGATGATGGCCAAACAAGAATCTAATAAAGGAGAATGGATGGTGCTCATGTCTCATATTATAGATGATGTCTCTCAAATAACCAAAGTTTTAGAGGAGGTGCAACTCCTACATGAGGATCTACAGATGCATGTTGAGATGGTGAAGGACCCCATTACCCTCATTCATCTAGTGTGTGATTGAATGATTTTCCAGGAGAATGTACATACACAAACTATTTCATGAGCTTGAGTTTACAATTAAGACAGTTTTTCATTCAAGCACCACTCCTCCTACACATATTTCTAGGCGATGAGAAAAAAATAAAGCTAGATCATCCACCTGGTCCTATATAGCTATTAGATATTGTGGGTTTTTCTTCCACTATATTTTCCTTAGAAAAAGGTGGTCCACCTCCGATCTTCTTGGGTGAGTCACTCTAAAAGACCCCATTTAGGCATCACTTCTATTATTTGTCTTTCCTTGGGGATCCAATCATATATATATAAATTCATCTACTGATGGAGGAATATATGTTGATCTCATAAAATGGTTTTTGAGGTGAACAAAATATTACAATCATCTAGAAAGTCCCTTTGAATTTTCAAGGCCACCCAATCTCTTAGCACACCATGTATGTTTTCTTCTTAACGTCACTACCATTGTCTACGTTCCTTTTATATGGACCTACTTTTAACTTTCCATAATGCATGGATGAACTCCACAAAATTTCCTCCCTCCACTTTGGAGTTAGTGTTTTCTTTTGGATGAGCAAATTTCTAATTCCCGATGGACAATGGGTGGTACATTTCTTGCCACCCACATTATCCTTATTTATAATGTTTTTCAATTGGACCGCCTTGTGTATCAGGCATCCTTAATTTCATGCAATTTTTTAATTATTTTTAAAGTTTGCATGTTAGTTTGACAATATCTAGTCAGTTTAGATTCATTACATGTTTGCATTGCACTCATTAGCATCATTTCAATATTTCCCACCTTGAATGAAGGAAATCCTTGTATGACATAATTTTTGAAAATTACCAATGTTAGAACCTATCATGTCACCAAAGAGCTTGATCAATATCATTCTCTAGATATGATGGCAAGTCATATGTTATTGATTAATTTTAAATGCAGTATGTCCCTTAGTGAGTAGTCTAGCATTGTATGCAAATGTCATTGTTTTTCGAGTTACATGATTTGATTGATTTAATGCACTAAATTTTAATATACAAGATGTGTGAATTCAGCTTCTTATACACTTATTCAATCATCATCTTGCCCCTCCATCTTCCAAAAATAATTAAAAGGGCAAAATTATGCCAAACCCTATGTTCCATATGGAACCTTCTTAGTCACTCTCTCTACTTCTTCCATAACCCTCCTATAAAATAGGAGCACACCACCAAGAAAGAAAAGATTTTAATGTGCACAAGAAAATAAAAATGCAATTAATACAGTTTCATTGACAAAAAGAAATGTCGAATTGAATAGAGGAGAGATTCACGACTTCTTCCCTCCATACCCCCATCCACTCCCTTTTCCACCCATGGGAAGCAAAAAAAACCAAATGCACCCTCCCACATCTAAACATTGTTCTTGTATTAAATCTCATAGAAATATGTAAAATGATCTAAAACATTAATGATATTGCATATGTCACATTATAGTTTTTCAAGTAGACACATGATTGAGAAATAAAAGTCAGGATAGGGAATATAGAAAGTTGTATTTTGTAATTTCCAAAAATTAGGGTTTCTTGGGCATGTTTGAGGGTAGGAAATCAAATGACGTCACTAGGTAGATAGAGGATGATAGGACAATAGTATCTTTGGCAACTATTTGTGATTATGTTCTATTCGAGGACAACCAACATTTAAATTTGGGATTATTATATGCATGTATATTCAGCTCATTTTATTGAATGTTTAAGACTTAACTTGTTATCTCTTCTTCATTCCATTTCCCAGTTTTCTACTTAAACTTGTTCAAGTTGATTTTATTCCTAAATTTTAGAATTCTAATGGAAAACATTGTTTATTTGTAAGTCAATCAGATGTCAAGATAATAAATGACATCCGGATTTCAACCTCAATTCATTCAAAATTTTGGAAGCAAATGGAGGCTCAGAAGGCCATTTTATATCCTTTCAAGAAAATAAGTCGACTAAGCCATTCGAAAACTTGCTTGAATGGTTAGCAACCCCAAAGAAGAAACCAAGTGCAGTTAGTCGATTGACCAACTTCGTGAGTTAGTCAACTCAATTGAGAAAGAAGCCACTGCAAATTCACTAAGCTATTGTGACCTCTCTACAAATTTCCATATGGTTGACCTATAAAGTTCTGACTCATCTTTAGTAGTTTGAGTCCCACAAATTTCTAGTCGAATGACATGGAAAATGGGTCAAACAATCTCAATGTCTATAGGGAAGCTTATCCATAATGGATTGGTCGACACATGTAGCGAGCTGGTCGACTCATGTAGCAAGTCGTTCAACTCATGTAGAGAGTCAGTTAATTGTAAATTCCACACAATTGAGAATCAAGCCACAAAATGACCAACCCATGGAATGCGTTGGTCAATGCAAAGATTCAACACACATCAATTCAATTTCATTCAACTAACTAGGATATTGGACCAAGAAAGAAATAGGGCTCCATCTAGTCGTTCCAATTTGTTAGAGTGTGCTTAAATGTGACTCTATATAAGTCAACATAACATACAAAGATCAAACTCTTACTACTCAATTCTCATTTTTATTGCACAGAGAGGATAAAAGAAGAAGAATGTCATCTTCTTTGTGGAGTTTTTAGGCAGGTTGTTGTAGAAAGGAGGATATCATATCATATTCTTTGTGGAGTTTTGAAAGGAGGATCTATTTCTGGTGATCACCGGTCTTATTTCTCTTCATCCTTCTTGACATGATTGTTTTCCCTTGTATATGTGTTATTCTTGTAGACATGAGTGAGTAGCTTCCTCATTGGGTACAAGGAGTAGCCCCATAGGCCATATTTATTCTTCTTGTTATCAAGCTTATCTCTTTATGGATAATTAGACTGATATTCATTCATTTATTGCTTATTGTTTAACATCACCAATAAGTTCACATGTTTAATATGATACTAGACATAAAGATCATACAATCAAGGATTGATTAATTAATTAGATGTATTGAACCCCAATTGAGATCATAGAATGGGTTATCTAGGACAATTAGATAATGATATGTGGGTAACAAGGCCTCAATCCCATGGGAAACTCGATCCCTTTTTGGTATATATCCCGAAAGAGTATGAAACCACAAGTTCCTAAACTAGATCCATAATTGAGCAAGTTGTATGGAGTAGTTTGATTAAGTAGGAAGAGGAGGTGAAATCCATATGACATGTTGTCTTAAAATAGTGATTCATTTGTCATTTTATTTCTCTTTTTATTCACTTGAAATTAGTTTAATCTATGCATTCAACCATCCTAAATATTTATCTAGAGCTCATGGATTTAATCATGATTCTTTATAATGTTATCTCTTTGGTTTATACTATAGATATATTGCAATATAAGTCACTTGCTTGTGAGTGAGTAAAATTACATCTGGAAGTAAGATACACTCAGGATTAACTACCTTGGGAAAATTACCTATAGTAAAAATTTCACATTAGGGCATAAAAACCCTTACATATTCTAGAGTGGAAATAAGACCATGTGATCACTAACTTTATATTCCATCTTACTCACACATTTTAATGACATGCCTCTATCTAGTTTAGTATGAAGAGAATGGAAAATCATATCATTTTATGCCTATCAAGACTATGTATCCAAATGACTGTCTAACACTAATATACATAAATGAGATAACCAAAATGTATGGACTTCCATTGTTCATGATATAAGTCATGGACCTTATTTCACACATAGAATATGGGTAAACCAAAATGGGCATCGAGTTGAAGGTCAACATCAGTGTTCATTCCCAAACATATAGATTGTCATAAAGGACTTTAGACAAACTAGAGTATATGCTTAGATTATTTTGTAATGTTTCTATGATGTTCATATGCACACCTTAGTTTGATTGAGCTCATAAATGACAATAGTTAACAATAAAAATTAGGGATAGCACCTTATGAGTCACTTTATAGTAGGAAGTGGTGATATCTTATCTATTGGTATGAAACATGTGATAACTAATTGTTAGGTCCATATATAGTGCACAAGACCATAGAAAACATCAAATTGATCAAGAAACATCTAAAAACCATGCATGACAAATAAAAGAGTTATGCATATATGATGCACATACAACTAGTGTTTAAAGTAGAATACTGGATTATTTTTATAGTATCACCATGTAAGGGAGTTCTTAGGTTTGAAAATAAGGGCAAGTTACTTCCCTGATACACGGGTCCTTAGACTATGATAGAAATAGGTAGGAATCTTGTATACTAGTAAGAATTGGTGCCAGATATGCAAAAATTAGATGATGTTTTTTATATGTCTATATTACAAAAATGTTACCTTGTCATGGGCATGTTTTTTAGAAAACTGATGTGCAAATTGTAGAAGATGTCACCAAGAAAGACGGGCCAATATTATCATGGATCATAAGAATTAAAAGTTGAGGAACAAATATATACCAATGTTTAAAATATTTTTGGGGAAAATAGAGTTGTAGAATCCATGTGGGGTTATGGTATGATATGGGGATAGTCCACCTAAGTTGTTCAAAATTTCAAGGAAAAACCTTATCAGATAGGAGGATTTTAAGATACCCAATCTTAGGCGTACCTTAACCCTAGAATAACCTTATTTTTGATCATGTAATCTCGTCTCTTCTAAGTTAATCAAAAACCATGATTATATGATGAACTCTATGTGAATGTACTAACATAAAAGGAAATCCTATTTTTTCTCTTTCATCTTATTTCTCCTCTCCATCTTCTTCCAATTTCTATTTCCCTCAAAACAAGGTTTTGATCCATGAATTTTCATCTTACTTCCCAATAATCTATTTTTCTTATATAAAGATGGACATTTAAGGTTGTTTCTATACAAATGCAAGGTGTTTGAAAAAATTCGGTTGTATTTTCCAAAAGTCTATAGTTTTTTCTTCTTCTTCCTATTTTGGTGAGTAGATAATGCACAATGTATCCATACAAAATTCATTCATATTCGTAATTGTGAAATTTCATACATGGATGATTGTTATTTTCAAAACCCTAGAATTCTTGTAAATACAATTTACATGTCCTAGTAAGTGAAATTTATTAGTGAATATCTTAAATTGGATAAGATAATAAATTAGAAAACTAATTTAACCTAGTTAGGTTTCCAAAATAACATGGACCACACTCAAAGTTTGCTCTAGGAAGATGAATGGGTATACTTTGCAAGTAGATTGTATTTATGCAAAGACTCACATAAAGAGACTTAGTTTCTAAGGAATATTTATAAAGAGTTAGGGGGCATGCAGGTGGGAGAGAGATCCCCAACTCTCTTTTGGAGTTTGAGAAAGAAGAATTTTGGGATAGAGACTCCAATCCATGTTGTGTTATGAGAATATTATACAATGAGATATGAAAATTGTGATATGTGGCATATTTTTTTTGAGGAAGTTTGACCCGACCTTGCACAAATGTGTGGGAGTGAGAGGTAGTGATACTACATGATCCTACCTATGCATGTGGAAAACTTGGGTTGAGTTATCTATCTTTGACTGACCAACTAAACCCTAAGTCATGGACGGTAAGTCATGCATGTGATAACATCATGAAGACATCTACTTGGTTATGTATATGTTAAGTAATTTCATTGAACAAAAATAAAATGGAAAAGGCAATGGTGTTATGTAGTAATTTTTATTAATATTCTAGCACTTTTGTGGTATCGTTTACTTACTACCAAGAAAAATGTTAGAGTTAATACTTCTACATGTTTTAAGATTATATTTAAATATATATGACTTGACTAATGGAAGAGGATGAAGCTATGTTTATTTATTTTTATGTTTCATCTTCTTCTTAGACATTGGCTAATCAACCAATGACACATTTTTTGGTTCTCAAAGACAAGTCCTTTGTCTCTCAACATGGTCATATAGCCAAGTCACTTTACTTCCAGATGATGTATAGATGACTTGATGTGTAAAGGTATTCTTGTACTTGGAGGTATATCTCATGAGTTTGTTCAAAGGTATGAATTTGTAAATAACTTATATTAAATCTTAGTAATCTCTCTTTGGGTTATCAAATTAATGTTGGTCTTGTATGCTTTTTATTTGTTACATCTTTGGCTGCTACCTATTTCTTACTTATTTGAGATAAGGTTTTGAGATTAGTGATTTAGAAACCCCATCTCTCTTTGGGTTATCATGTGTAGGTTTGTGATTAGGACCTCTAACTAGTAAAGTTGGTGGGATCAATAATCCAATGGTATTTGCGGTGGGATGAGTAGATGAGTTCTAATAAATGTAGCTCAGTAGGTAAGATAAAACATGATTGATGAACAATAACAAAGGATGATTGACTAGACAAGTAGATTTATAATCAATATCCTAGATCTTTAGTGTTATATAGTATGTTCTTAATACTCTCTTGTATCTTCTATTGTACATTTATGTATTATAATCAAATTTTCATTTAACTAAATTAGAGTGAGCGTACTTCTACCTCTTTACATTTATTTTATCATCATCAAGTTATTTTGTCTCAGTCACATATTTTGTATGCTTTTAGGGTCTCAACAACCATCTCATGGTGTGAAATGTCTCCACCCTAGTTGAGTCATTTGATGAAATAGAGGAAGATCTTCACCTACAAGTGGTAGTTAATGGTTTTACAATATGCTAGAGTTTTTCCTCTACACTTAGGTCCTAAGAAGGGTGTTTTATATGATTTTTTGTATGCTCATATATTCTAGAAATTGGTAAATGATGTACATATGAATAAAGTGAGCTACTATAATGTATAACATAGGTTGATAGTTCTTTGATCTTTCACTAGGTACACAGTGTGGAGCGCTAAATTATGAATGGAACTTCTTTACTATGGTTGTTCTCTTTACTGCAATCATGTTTGAAATGAAAAAGTTATGGTGATTCATATTAGATTGAATTGATTATGACAAAATATTTATGATGGATTTTTTTAGTATCAAGTGGTTTATCATGCAAATTCAATTTTAGTTTAATGAAATGACCTTGTTATAGGGTTTCATAGGCATATCAGTGCCTGATTGATATGAGTCTACAAAAACATAGTGTTGTAACTAGGGATCTAGAGGGGGGGATAAATAGAGATTCAAAATTTGCACAAGATAGATTAGACCTTCAAATTATATCGATCAAAACCAATATCTTAAGTGCAATTTGAAGTCCTAACTAACAATCATAGCAAGTATGAGAGGAATTGATAGCAAGCACTTGACAAGGTTGTTTAGAGTGGTTCCACTCTCCAAACTAGGAGAGAGTCAGTCCACTACCTGGAGAGGTCAAACTCTTAGACTTGGAAAGTGCTTTTCTCTATATATTCACCAAAGAGTTACAACACAAGACCACCAAAGGACTTACCCATTCAAACACAAAGAGTCTTCCACCTTACCAAGGAGTTACCCACTTGGCCAAAAGTCTTCATCCTTCTTCCAAGGTCTTACCTGCTCTTGCACAAGTCTTCCACCTTCAACGGTTTACCCACTCTTCTTGGATCTTCAACCTTTTCCTTCTCCTGCACCTGGAGAAGATCTTCACCTCTCCTTCAACCTTGAAGAAGAAGAACAACACTCCACTTTCACTTGGAGTAGCTTGCTTCACCTTTGCTTCATGGAGGAAAAGGGTACGAAAGATGGAATGGATTGAGAGCTTTACAAGCACAAGAAAGTAGCTCACTTAAAATCGGCCAATCTCACTCATAATCACGAAATGAAGTGTAAACTAGAGAGAGAGGGGCTCAAGGAGTTGCAACACACTCAACTATATCAAGGACATAGAATAACATGAATGAGCAAACATGGAATGAACTCCAAGGGGTCCTATTTATAGATGGGGTTGTTCCCTTGAGTGTGGGACCATTTAGGGTCAAAATATAGCCATTTCCCAAGATGTAACAGATCTATTTTCACCCAAAACAACTCACCAACGGTTATAATAACTTTTTCTACATTTGTTGTATAGTGCATTCGGTCGAGTTTCAATAAAGGTAACTTGACTGATCCACTAAATGACAAAGCCAATTTTCAAACAATCGGTCGAGTTTGTTTTAGGAAACTTGGTCGATGAGATAAAATTAGTTTTTCTCAGTGAGTCGGTCAATTGAGTTCCGTGGGTGTGCAACTCGACTGATGGGTCATCTTCAAAAAATCAATCATAGGATAGATCGAGTTACCAACTCGACCGATGAACAACCTGTGACAAATTTTATAAATTGACATTTGTATGATTAAACATTGGAATTAAGTGTCCCTGATTTTTTCTCATCTTACTTACAAGTCATACCATCAATATAAGTGATTAGAAAAATTATCTAAGGTCATTTGGAGTGATTTCCAAAAATGCACACTTGCATTGCATTTGACTTGAACTTGAACAAGCTAGGGCTAGTTTAATTTGATCCTTTTCATGTACCTAAAGCCTGAAATCAATCTTGAACAAACATATTAGATACATAGGAATGGAATAGTTAAGTCATTATTAAAATATGGGCAATGCATAACTCTCAAGTCAACATTCTCCCCCTTTTTGACAACGACAAACCATTCCTCAATCATATTGAAAAGGATATTTAAAGTTATACCTTTGCCTTGTGAATTGCAAGGGGATTCAAGTTTCAACAATGTGAATTGCTCCGCCTCAATCTATGCTTACTCTAACCAACATCGTTAGTCTATCTACACAAAGCAACATGACATATATACTATATGGTCCTTTAACAAGTCACATGATAAAGCATATAATAAAATAAGAAAAGGATCACATAGGCAATAAAAACAATATGGTTGAGCTTTAAAACATTGAACTACTCTCCCCCTTTTGACATTATCAAAAAGGAAGGGGGTAGAAGAGCATAAAAGGTCTTCTCCAAGCACAGCCAAGCATACAAGTACAATATACAATCTAAAAGCATGCATCAAATAGAGACGATATAAACAAACAATCTAAGTCATAATAAAAATATGGTAAAACATGGTACCAACTCATGAGATATAGAAAATCAAAGAGTAAGTGTTCAAAGCATTAAGATTACAACCCAAAGGGCAAGTTCTTAGAAAACAACGACAAGCTAAAATGATGAAAGTTATTTGATAAAATAGTACAACTCAAAACATGTACCCAGATGTTTTTAATACAAAATAGCCTAGAAAGATATATATGATAAAAAACTAGACTAAAAACTAGAACACTAAACATCTAGGCCATCTATGACTACATCATCAACAACATCATCAGCATCAGGCTCATAGTCGTCATCTCTATCTAAAGGAGAAGCAAAGATAGCAACATCCTCATCACCACAGTCACCAACAAAGCCACCATCAAAACCATCACCATCATCCTCATAAGCCTCCTCATCAGCCTGATCTGGCATTTCTTCATCAGCAAAGGGACCAAAACCACAATCAGGCCAATGTGCATTATGCTCATCCCAAGACATACCAAGAGCATGGATCTCATTGGCTTGTGGGAAGGAAGGAGAAGAACTACCAAGGCAAGCAAGCAGAGTGGCCAAGGGGCCATCTGTCAGAGGTAGCACACTAGGGCTAGATCCACCAGTAGAAGGAGGTGTAGCAGTCGAAGGTGCAGGTGGAGGGGTAGGTTAAAAAGTGATCATATGCATAGGATGCATAGTCACCTCCTAAGTAGGGATGATAAGTAGGGTAGGGGTGTTCACATGACATGTTCTTGTTGGACATCATGGAACATAGGTCCTAATGCAGGTACTCCTGAACCTGGAGATTGTATGCCTATTGATGCATCATGTAGCTCATAAGGATTTCATTGGATACATGGAAAGAGGCATGAGCAGGTCGGGTAGGCTAAGGTGGTGGATGTTCTCAGGTAGAGGCACCAGGGGTGGTAGAGGATAGGATAGGCACGAACTTCTAAAGAGTGATCTCACAAATACAAACTCCTTTTCAGGTGGGTTTGTAGTGAAGGTCATGGAAAAGAGATGTGCCAGTGGAAAACTGGAATAGACCACTAATCACAGCTGGGTAGGGTGGGTGGGTGCCATGGGTGTTCTTGCGTGAGTCAAAGTAGGTCATATGATGGAGAACATATCTTGATCACTTGACTCTGATGTTCTTCAAGAGACAATACATGATCACTGTAGTGTTTTCTATAATCTCATTCTGATTCTTCTTTTGGTGAATATTGTAGTTAACAACTAGGGCAAGGATGCATCTCTTAAGGTCCAAGTAGAGAAGGGAAGGGTACACTTCTTCCTATATGGTAATTGGGGCTTCTTCAAGAACTTGTGAATGTCAGGGAGAGTTAGATCATATTTCTTGTAGAAGGAATCAAGCTCAACTAAGTCAAAATACTCTGGGTAGTCCTTATGCCAGGTGTCAGTCACTTTAGTACCTGAAAAGAAGATGTTCAGGGTATCCTTAGAGGCTTGAAATTTCTGCTCGTCTATCATAGATGTGAGGACTACTTGACTATTAGGTGGGGGTATGATGGTGTCATAATTCTAACACAAATTTGTGTAGAATTCGTGAACCACTTTGGTGCTTGTGATGGAATTGTTATATTATGCAAGTTCAACACCCAAGGTAGAGAGATGGTAATCATAAAGCAACTCTGCTACTTGATATGTGACTTCTTGTGTTCATGGTCTAGGCTCAGAAAGGGCACAAAAAGGGAAAAAAGTTCCTAGGAATGAGCTCCTTATACCTATGTAGAGTCTCATTTTAGATGAAGAAGGTGTCATAAAATGGAATCAAGCGAGAGTTGGATGAAGATGAGGGTGCATTAGCAGGGGCGACCCTCTTTCTCCTATTAGATGCCATGGAGACAAAAAGGAGGGGAAGGAGAGAGCAAAAGCTAAATATTCACCACCAAAACTCTTCCACATACCTAGGTTAGCAAGGGAGAAGGTCATGGGAGGTCAAACTAGGTCAAAGTAGGGCTAGGGAAAGGAAGATCGAGGCTAGGGTTGAGAGCTTTGGGGAGTTGGAGGTCGGATCGATTGATTTTTCTCTAGTTGAGAGGGAGAATAGTTGGCTGAACCCATCTTAAGTTTTCTCCAGCCCAGTCATCGGTTGAGTTTGGTGAACTCAGAAACTTGACCAATAGGCTCTTTAAAAATCTCTTAGCCTCTGATTGGTCGAGTTGGCAACTCGACTGATGGTCAACTAGACCTAAACATAGAAATTCTAACTTCTAGCCATTAGAGTGCTAATTAAATTTATTTTTCATGTGCATTTTGTATTTTGAACATACTTAGGCACATATCACACATCATTGGGTACTATTTTGTGGTAAAACATGCATTTGCAAAAAGTACCCAAAAATAAGAGAAAAACAAGTCTAAATGAACAAGAAAAGCTGATTTTTTAGCATATTAGCAAGTAATGGTGATAAAAAAATAGGCAAGACATATAGGATAGATGACAACTAAATAGAAGGCATATCAGATTCATTCAAAGCAGTTATGAGTAGTTTGGATCTAATAAAGTTAAATTGCTCTCTATCTAGAGGTTTAGTGAAAATGTCCGCCAACTGATTTTCTATGTCCACATGCGTGATATATATATCCTTCTTTGTAATGTGATCACGGATAAAATGATGGTGAACCTCTATATTCTTAGCTCTACTATGCAAGATAGGATTATATGGCAAGTTAATTGCACTAGTATTATCACAATAGATAGGAGAAGCATCAAAGTGAATGTTAAAGTCTTGGAGTTTTTGCTTCATCCATAGGACTTGGGCACAACAACTCCCGACTGCAATGTATTCAGTCTCGATGGTTGATAATGCCATTGTGCTCTATTTGTTGGAGAACTAAGACACCAAACATGGTCCTAGGAGAAAGAAAGTGCCACTTGTGCACTTTCTATAAATCAAGCACCCTGCATAATCCGCATTACTATAAGCAGTAAGAGTAAAGTCCCTTGACTTGGGATACCATAGTACAAAGTTTTGGGTTTTAGCTAAGTACTTAAAAATCCACTTAACAGCTATACGATGTGATTTCTTTGGACTCGATTAAAAGTGAGCACACAAGCCAACACTAAACATTATATCAGGTCTAGAGGTAGTTAAGTAAAGTAAATTTCCAATCATACCTCTATAGAGCTTCTCATCTACCTTCTCACCTTCTTCATCTTTGTCATGTTTGGCGGTGTTTGACATGGGTGCGTCCATCGGCTTGGTGTTTTCAATCCCAAAGTGCTTGAGTAACTCACTTGTGTACATGCCTTGATTGATGAAATTCCCATCTTTTGTTTGTACTTTTCAACTTTCATCAAGCTTGTTGTGGTAGACCCATTTGGAGCAATGATCTTTATATCACTTGGTCTTAGCACTAGGGTCCATACTTTGTTCTTTTCAAATTGGTCCAACTCTTCTTGCATATCTAGGATCCATTCATCATCCCCAAGAGCTTCCTTGATATTCTTAGGCTCGAGTTGTGAGATGAAGGCGTTGTTGGCTTGTTCTTTGTTGAATGCAGCCCCCGTCTTCACTCTTTCAAAGGGATCACCTAAAATCAGCTCTTTTGGATGATTCTTTGCAAACTGTGTTGGGTTTTAGGGGAGGTAGAGAAGGCAACGGAAACAAAAAAATTTCTCCTCCCCAAACCCAGAACAAGGAAACGTGTCAACGTCTATACAATAGGAAAGGATGGTTTGTGGAATCATACCTTGTCCCGAGGCTTGCTCGGCAAAAATACCTCGCGGCTTGTGTGATCTTCACCTCCAGTCTTGGACGATGTCTGTGCAGCTCCTGGTCGCACCGGGACTGACAACTCCTGGTCTCACCAGGACTGTCGGGATTGACAGTTGTCCTCCGAGCGGCAGAAATATCCCGCCTCTGAAGTAGTCCACACAGACCATCTGGAACTCCAATCTTCTTGTCGCATAAGGAATTGGAAGGAGTCGCACCCTCCTATCAACGTACTAGTCACTGACACACTCTCCTGCCACCAATCGCTTTCTGCAGTTGTCTTTCCCTTGTTGTGCCTCCCTTATCGGGTAGCACTTGCTTGGGCTCTCTCGATTACCAAAACTAGAGAGAACGACAACTTTACAGAGAAATTGGTTGCATTGTGTTGTTCTTTGAGAAGCCCCCAATACCCCTATATATATAGGAGGGTCATGGGACTAAAGCATGGGTAGAAGGGTTTGAGATTTTCAACAAAAAACAACCAACTGTGCAACCTGAACCGATCGTTTCATTTCTAAAATGGTCGGTTGGGGACCTGAGCCGGTTGGTTGACACCTCAACTGATTGGTTGGGACCCACGAAAAGGTCGGTTCACGTATGAACTGGTCGGTTCATGGTCCTGGTCAGTTCCCAATTGACTTTTCTTCTTTTGTTTCTAATTGGTATCAAATACCAATCCTTGTTCCAATCAAATTGGGCAAGTGAAATGAAAGGAAATTTCTCACCAATCCTACTTTCCCAACTTGCTCGATTGCAACAGTTGAACCGATTGTTTCAACACTTGAAGCAATCATTTCACCCTGTCCATGAGTCGATCGACTCAACACCTGAGCTGATCGGTTCGCCAAGCTGAGCCGATCGGTTGGGAGTGCAGATTGTGCAAAATCAGTCAATTGTAGTTTCAATCAATCTGATACTCCAATCAATGTGTCCAACACCTTGAACATTATGATATTGAGCTATCAATTAATTGAGTGTTTAATTGAACTACTAAACTCCTTTAGTAATCAATCCAAACATTGTGTGTGGACAAAAACTCCTCTTCCAGGTTAAATCCTATGTGTGTGACCCTACAGGTCCATTTCACATTGGCAGTGAAAGTCCATAACACTTATGACTTCACAAGCAAAGATCGGTGCCTAGTCACACATCAGTGCTACCCAAGTGAAATAGAAAGTTGGAGAACAACTTTCAATCCTACAATCCGTGAATGGTGTTACAGTGAATGTATAATTCCTTTTTCATTGATATCCCGAATGAACTCGAGGCATGGAACAGTCATCATGTCAACGTTCATTCACTTTCTTGATCTCAGAGTAGATTGGAAGAGATATGTATGACATCAATATCATATACTGATTCACACATGCGTGCACACCTTTCTCAATCCTACTCATCAAGTGGCCATGGATATCAAACTCCCTCAGGAGGGACAAATCCCATATATATCACTCGCCCCTCAAAAGCCCCATGTGTCAAAGCCACCCAATCATCACCTTTATAACAACCCATGTTTCAGGACTGCGTTTGATGATGTCAAAGTGTGCCCAACGACATGTGTTGAGTTTAGTGATTTCAGGTCAAAGAATCACACTCACCACCATCACTGTGAGTACTGACTGTGACTACCATGTCATGGTTCCATGTGTCAAACTCACGGTGGGTTTGTCCAGTACACTTGTTCTCTAACAAGTACCTATGTGTTTGGTTTGATATCTCTATATCATGACTAATGAGATTTTGTCATCAACCAACACCACAATCTAGTCTTGTGTGTCATTGTTGTCTATCTACCTTCCACAATGACATCCGACTAGGGACATAACAAGAATGTACAAACGCTTAGCATTTGTATGATCTCATCGTTCAGGTCCTTAACCTGAAACCATACGTCATTGAGTACTATCATTCTGTAGACATTCAATCTGTTCTATCACTGTCTCATATGACTGAACCAGAAAGAATTGGAATCTTTCCTTTGATGTTTATCAAATCAATCTTAATGTATCCCACCAATCATCCCATGATTGGATCTCAGGGCATACATACCAACAAACCAGTGGGGGGGATCCTTCTTCTCTTCATCTTTCTCTTCTTCTTGAGTGACCACCTTTTTTCCCTTTTGGGTGATATTGAGATCTTTTAGAATAGGAATTACTTCACCCGCAACATCATCATTTGGAACAATATCTTTGTGAATAGAGGGGTTAGTCTAAATAAACTTAACATTTATAGATTCTTCTACTTTAGCAAGATCAACATTAAATACTCTATAATCCTTGTTAGTAGCTCTATAGACAAGAAACAAATATGTGACAAAGTGGTTTTGTCTTTAATTCCGAGGATGGAATTTTCCTTTAAGGTGTGTAGGATGTGATGGAGTGCACTTTTGGAATCCTAAAAGGTCCAATGACTTAAGTGGAAACATATGTTTGAGTTAGATTGAGAGTTCTAAGCTTTTGACAAAGTAGGTGTGTTGATGTGAGGTTCATATCATGATTAAGATCTCTCTTTTTATGCCTTTTTGATGAATTTAATCGGATAATATAACAATTGTGTTTTGGCACCAAATTTGAGTATAAGGTAGCTTGAGTGGTTGGGAAGCTATGGTTAAAATTTGGTGACAATCGGATATTCCTATAGAGAGTTATGAAGGTTTGAAGTTTGTGATAGTATGTGCATTATTGAGGTGAATAGACCTAAGCTTACTAGGTGGAGCCTAAAATAAGTGGTGTCACGCGCCCCTTGCCTTTGAGCTGGGTCTGCGTGGTCAGATCCTAGCCCTATATATCCAATCTAGTGGTAGTGAGGGTTGTTTAATGTGAGCCTCGGATCCTGCCTTGGGCGAGTTCCTTTATAGTCATTGGATGCACCTTGGATGACTAGATATTCACCCCCTACCTCTGGCCAGGCTGGAGATCGTGGGGTTACAGTGAGTGAGAATCCTAGCCTCTCCCCACGTCGTGGTCGTGGCCTAAGAAGGGACAATGTGTGGGTCATTCTCTTTCCCCCTCCATGACCTATCGGATGACCCCTCTTTTTGGGTGAACGATCATCTGAGGATGGAGTTTGAACTCCCGCTCCTTTCCACCTCTCAACTATGCGAGCAGATCAAGACCAAAGGAAGGAAATGAAGATAGAGGGGGGGTGATAGTTGAATGTGAGGATGAATGAAGCAAGGACGAAGCCAAGGGAGAAGTATGTGAGCATTTTCCGTAGTTTCAGGTGGAGGTTCCATGGCGGATGGACCTAACCTGACCGGAAATGATGGCAGAGCTCGGAGACCTGTGGGGAGAGCTTCTTGCCACAAGCGAGGGTTGCAAATAGACTCATGGAGGTGGTGCGAACATTTTGGAAGCCTCATCTTGGTGCGAGAATGACCTGAGGTGTGATGCCCCTTTTGCTCCACCGCAGCAGCACTGCCGGCGGTGAGCTTGCGGACACGGTGGCTCGGAGGTGCCTGGGCGAAGCTGAGCAGCCGAGGAGGTTTGAGGAGGACATCTGAAGCTGATGGGAACCTAAGGAGAGGACAGAAGCTCCAGTGCACCAACAGTTGCTCGTCTGAGCATCTCCGCGCGGCGGCGCTCACGCAAAGCAGAGGAGACGGGTGAGTCCTCGAGATCAGGATCACGTGAGAGAAGGAAAGAAGGCTGAACCGGGTTCAGAATCGCAGACCGGCCCAAAACCCAGAAAAACTAGAGTCACGAACTGGCCGGCTCAGCCTGAGTTAGGAGTCGCGCCCAAGATGACCACATGTCAGCGGCCGATTGGCCAAAAGGTAAGTAATTTCAGTAAATGAGCATATCTTCAATAAATCATAGAAATTAGCTCGAGCATCATAAAATAAGTATAATATACCGCAATTCTCAGAAAAATGCGTAGAATAATGTGAAGCCATAATATCAGGCTTTTGATGCACTACTATCAGTGATTTCTTGTTAGTTTTGAAATGCTTAATTGATAGATAATAAATATCAAACAACGACCTAAAATTATGAGAATATGTCAGTAAATCAATATCCATGCTTATAATCTAGTGGATGTCAGTGATTATGATGTTGATGCATAAAATCACATAATTTACTCCATATGGTTAATTAGGGCTTATGACCCTAAATAAAATGCAATTAATGCATACATGCTCAATAAATGATGAAATTTACAGAATACCCTCATATCAGTAACTGGAAGCTAATCTGGAACTTTGATATCAGTTAGATGCATAGAATTCATGTTACATGAGGATGACCCTTAATACATATGATGTAACCCTAATATGGTTAATGAATGTGACATAATGTTAAATATGTCCACATAATAATGTGACACATGAGTATATCCAGTTGATGAACTATAATCTGGAAAATGACATCAGTAAGATAATTATAAGACAAGAATACAAGTAATTGTGCACATATCCAAACGAGTAAGCAAACCCTAATATGAACACGATTAGGGTTAAGATGAGATGTAAGATGATGAGAATTTGATGGTAGTATATGATCTTGTCTTAATTAGGTTTAACAAATAAATAGATTGACATGAGGAATATGTGATTAGTATATCTCTTGATCAAGGTACGCCATTACCTCTTACTTGGCTTATTATACAATATGCTTGTGCTATATGGTAGTAAAGACTTGGCATATGGTATTGATTGAAATGATTGTTCTTGTATGATATGTTGCATGATTTTCCATACTTATTGCTATGAACACATGAAACATAATATATTTGTTCCATTATATCAAAGCACTTCAACTCTTTGGTAGTAAAGTGTTGGAAATAAGTACTTCAACTCTTTGGTAGTAAAGTACTTGGAAGTGATCCAACTCTTTGGTAGTAGATCACATTGTGAAATGAGCCAATTCTTTTGTAGTAGATCATAAATTCCTTAATGCATTCAACTCTCAAGTAGTAAATGCATGGATGATATAATGGAAAATGTGCTTAAAATATGTGTTCTCTTTTGATGATGAATATCTTTGTGCAAGTATACGCTTTTCTTATATTTCTTTATAACTGTCAAGTATTAGTTTTATCTTATTGCCAAGATATGATGAGAGGTATATAAAAAGACACGTAGGCGTACTCAATACAATATTCTTGAAGTATTGTGCTGATGTGTACCACATGTAATCTTTTGTTTAGGTTTTGGTTATGCTTTTGAAGATCCAGGATAGTTGCGAGTTGTGTGGCGAGCTGATGTACGGGTGGACCTGTTGTCTTAAGATCCTATTGTTTAGATGTAGTACATGTATATGTTATATTTTGTTGTTCAATATGTAATATCAAATGTTGTAACAATTCATGTTATAATTATATGTTGAATGGTGAACATGTGTTGTGGTTTGTTTATTGTTCATGTGCATGTGCTACTGTGTTTTCTTATGACTTCCTCTAACTTTCTTCTTCTTAGCCTAGTGTGGGATGTTTAAATTGAGATTCTCGCTGAGGTGAGGGTTTCAATTTGGACGTCACACGTCATATTAAGTTTTAAAAAATCCGGGGACATCACAGGTGGTATCAGAGAATGAAAAATAACAAAGCCTGACATTTTCTCATTATGAAACTCAAAACAAAAGAACCTTGAACTTAATAATCTTTTAGGGTTAGATTAGTCATCTTTTAGAGACTAGATCTGACCTAGCCTCTAGGTTAGAACCTAGATGTCTGAGAACTAGGTCCAGACTGGTGCTTGTTGAGTAGCAAGTCCTTAGATGTCGTTCTTTCCTTGTAGTGCAGCGGTATGGGACGTTGCACTATTTGGAAATGATGTGCATCAAGGGAAGAGAAACCCTAGACATATTGCGCACATTGTCTAGAGTAGCTACACTAGTCTAACCCTTGTTCTCACCCTTTTCACTAGTTTTCACGACACTGTACTCTCTACTATGTGTGGGACGCTCGTTTTCAGGATTTGGTTTTTGATTCCAAACGGATCGAACCTTGATAGTTTTCTCTGACGCTTGTTTTATCGAAGAAAAACTATATAATATTTTATTATATATATGTATTACAAAAATGTGTCCCCACACATGTACGAGTAGGAGGTGGTCATGCAACCTAAGTGAAAGTGAATGACATCAGTCTAGAAGAGAGAGTAGTTCTAGATTAGATGTCTAGAGCCTTGTTGGAATATATATGTGATAGATGGAATAGATGATATAAGTTTTGATATGATGTAAGTCTTACATAGATGATATAAGATAGTTGTGATGATATATGTTGTTTTCGAGGATGTAAGTTCAGTTTTGAAGATTTGAGATAAGTTTTGATGATGCAAGTATGCATTCTTTTATGAGATAAGATAAGCTAAGTTATGACAAGGTTGTGAGTCAGCACGAGCCTCAGTCTCTTTTACAAAGGAGGACCTCTAGTGTTGGGACCAAATTTAGGGTTAACTCCAGAGAGAGTGAGACCCACAGGGAGAAGGTTAGAGAACCTCAACTCCAAGATATGAGAATTCTGAGATATGTGTTATGATATGTCCTAAACTAGACTACTCCTGAGTGAATGAGTTATGTTGCTTAATGCATGATTCCTATAGTGTTGTTGAACCCTAGATGTCCTTGGGAGGACCAAACCCTAGATTCAGAGAGAGGCTAGTTGCATATGCATATGTGAACATCAATATGACTGCCTACCATCTGGGTGAGGGAGAGAGCCCAAGACCCTGGACGAGGTAGCTATGTTAGCCTCTATGAAGACTCATGCTCGAGTTGGTGGTTTCCCACATAGGAATCTAGTGGTGTATATATGAGAGTTTTGGGTAAAGATGTTTCATGGGTAGAGATCTATGATAGTATGCCATAGCATGTTTTGGTTTGTGCTTATGCGGCTAGAGCTTGTAAAACTACCACTAGTTCCAATGAGGTAATCTGAGAACCCTATACTAAGAGAGGAAAGATAAAGTATATGCATATGAGGTACTCATAGAGTTGAGTTAGCTCTGAGAGAGTGAGCATGGCACTACCCTCATGATATGGGTCAGGAGAACCTCAGTTGGATTAGATAAAGTTTTGATATATGTTTGATAAGCCACTCACATAAGTTTGTTTAGCACTACCATGATATAATATAGGTAATGATGTGATCTAATCTAGAGACGTGATATATGAACATGACATGATGAAAAACCTAGAGATGGTTTAGTAGTTCCTATGTATAAATGGTTAACCATATACATGAATAAAGATGATAACGTAATATGGTTGGTTAATCTTGTGGTGAAATCACTAGTAAATGTTGTAAATTATTATGAGCAATGAAATAAGATCTGATGAATGAAACATGTTACATGAGGTGTTAATCTTAGTGCTTAATAAAAGTGAAAATATAGTTTGACAGTTAGCACAACATAACGATTATGACACATTTATATCAGCTATATTTATAAAGTGGGTTAATTATAGTTAACTCCCTCTTAAAAGGCATATGTTAATGATGAACATGTTCTAACAATGAGCTCAATGAAATGATGATGACACCTTGATGTATGAGTTACTGTTAGTTAACTCCTTTAGAACATGGTAATATGATGAGGGAAACCTAATGCATGGCTAAAGATAAGGAAGAAAATCTAACATATGAGATATGTAATGACATAACCTAATCTTCTAAACCTTCAGTTCAACCCTGAATGGAGTGTTTGTGCACCAATATGGTTGTAAAGCCCCCTAATAGTGCTTTGGATACATGGTTCAAGGTAACCTTTGCGGATATGTTGTACACAAAATGGTGCCTACATGTGGATGAAGGCAAGAGAATGTTTTCCCTGGAAGTATGGGTATGGCTTACTTTCGAGGATGAAAGTTCTTTTAAGATGTATATGATGTGACAAAGTGGTTTTTGCTTTAATTCTGAGGATGGAATTTTCCTTTAAGGTGTGTAGGATGTGATGGAGTGGACTTTTGGAATCCTAAAAGGTCCAATGACTTAAGTTAAAACATATGTTTGAGTTAGATTGAGAGTTCTAAGCTTTTGACAAAGTAGGTGTGTTGATGTGAGGTTCATATCATGATTAAGATCTCTCTTTTTATGCCTTTTTGAGGAATTTAATCGGATGATCTAACAATTGAGTTTTGGCACCAAATTTGAGTATAAGGTAGCTTGAGTGGTAGGGAAGCTATGGTTAAAATTTGGTGACAATCGGATATTCCTATAGAGAGTTATGAAGGTTTGAAGTTTGTGATAGTATGTGCATTATTGAGGTGAATAGACCTAAGCTTACTAGGTGGAGCCTAAAATAAGTGGTGTCACGCGCCCCTTGCCTTTGAGCTGGGTCTACGTGGTCAGATCCTAGACCTAGATATCCAATCTAGTGGTAGTGAGGGCTGTTTAATGTGAGCCTCAGATCCTGCCTTGGGTGAGTTCCTCTATAGTCATTGGATGCACCTTGGATGGCTAGATATTCACCCACTACCTCTGGTCAGGCTGGAGATTGTGGGGTTACAGCGAGTGAGAAGCCTAGCCTCGCCCCACGTCATGGTTGTGGCCTAAGAAGGGACAATGTGTGCGTCATACTGTTTGCCCCTCCATGATCTATCGGATGACCCCTCTTTTTGGGTGAACGATCATCTGAGGATGGAGTTTGAACTCCCGCTCCTTTCCACCTCTCAACTGTGCGAGAAGATCAAGACCAAAGGAAGGAAATGGAGATAGAGGGGGGTGATAGCTGTATATGAGGATGAATGAAGCAAGGCCGAAGCCAAGGGAGAAGTATGTGAGCATTTTCCGTAGTTTTAGGTGGAGGTTCCATGGCGGATGGACCTAACCTGACCGGAAATGATGGCAGAGCTCGGAGACCTGTGGCGAGAGCTTCTCACCACAAGCGAGGGTTGCAAACGGACTCGTGGTGGTGGTGCGAAGCTTTTGGAAGCCTCATCTTGGCGCGATGATGACCTGAGGCGTGATGCCCCTTTTGCTCCACCGCAGCAGCACTGCCGGCGGCGAGCTTGCCGACACGGTGGCTCGGAGGCGCCAGGGCGAAGCTGAGCAGCCAAGGAGGTTTGAGGAGGACATCCAAAGCTGATGGGAACCTAAGGAGAGGACCGAAAGCTCCAGCGCACCAACAGTTGCTCGTCGGAGCATCTCCGTGCAGTGGCGCTCACGCAAAGCAGAGGAGATGGGCGAGTCCTCGAGATCAGGATCACGTGAGAGAAGGAAAGAAGGATGAACTGGGTTCAGAATCGCAGACCGGCCCAAAACCCAGAAAAACTAGAGTCATGAACCGGCCGGCTCAGCGCGAGTTAGGAGTCGCGCCCAAGCTCGCCACGTGTCAGCGGCCGATTGGCCAAAAGGTAAGTAATTTCAGTAAATGAGCATATCTTCAATAAATCATAGAAATTAGCTCGAGCATCATAAAAATAAGTATAATATATTGAAATTCTCAGAAAAATGCGTAGAATAATGTGAAACCATAATATCAGGCTTTTTATGCACTACTATCAGTGATTTCTTGTTAGTTTTGAAATGATTAATTGATAGATAATAAATATCAAACAACGACCTAAAATTATGAGAATATGTTAGTAAATCAATATTCAAGCTTATAATCCAGTGGATGTCAGTGATTATGATGTTGATGCATAAAATCACATAATTTACTCCATATGGTTAATTAGGGCTTATAACCCTAAATAAAATGCAATTAATGCATACATGCTCAATAAATTATGAAATTTATAGAATACCCTCATATCAGTAACTGGAAGCTAATCTGTAACTTTGATATCAGTTAGATGCATAGAATTCATGTAACATGAGGATGACCCTTAATACATATGATGTAACCCTAATATGGTTAATGTATGTGACATAATGTTAAATATGTCCACATAATAATGTGATACATGAGTATATCCAGTTGATGAACTATAATCTGGAATATGACATCAGTAAGATAATTATAAGACAAGAATACAAGTAATTGTGCACATATCCAAACGAGTAAGCAAACCCTAATATGAACACGATTAGGGTTAAGATGAGATGTAAGATGATGATAATTTGATGGTAGTATATGATCTTGTCTTAATCAAGTTTAACAAAGAAATAGATTGACATGAGGAATATGTGATTAGTATATCTCTTGATCAAGGTACGCCATTACCTCTTACTTGGCTTATTATACAATATGCTTGTGTTATATGGTAGTAAAGACTTGGCATATGGTATTGATTGAAATGATTGTTCTTGTATGATATGTTGCATGATTTTCCATACTTATAGCTATGAACACATGAAACATAATATATTTGTTCCATTATATCAAAGCACTTCAACTCTTTGGTAGTAAAGTGTTGGAAATAAGTACTTCAACTCTTTGGTAGTCAAGTACTTAGAAGTGATCCAACTCTTTGGTAGTAGATCACATTGTGAAATGATCCAACTCTTTGGTTGTAGATCATAAATGCCTTAATGCATTCAACTCTCAGGTAGTAAATGCATGGATGATATAATGGAAAATGTGCTTAAAATATGTGTTCTCTTTTGATGATGAATATCTTTGTGCAAGTATACGCTTTTCTTATATTTCTTTATAACTGCCAAGTATTAGTTTTATCTTATTGATAAGATATGATGAGAGGTATATAAAAAGACACGTAGGCGTACTCAGTACAATATTCTTGAAATATTGTGCTGACGTGTACCGCATGTAATCTTTTTTTTAGGTTGTGGTTATGCTTTTGAAGATCCAAGATAGTTGTGAGTTGTGTGACGAGCTGATGTATGGGTGGACCTATTGTCTTAAGATCATGTTGTTTAGATGTAGTACATGTATATGTTATAGTTTGTTGTTCAATATGTAATATCAAATGTTGTAACAATTCATGTTGTAATTATATGTTGAATGGTGAACATGTGTTGTGGTTTGTTTATTGTTCATGTGCATGTTCTACTGTGTTTTCTTATGACTTCCTCTGACTTTCTTCTTCTTAGCCTAGTGTGGGATGTTTAAATTGATATTCTCGCTGAGGTGAGGGTTTCAATTTGGACGTCACACATCAGATTAAGTTTTAGAAAATCTGGGGACATCACAAAATCCTTGTAAGATTTTGGATCAAACTTGTCAAGAGAATATTTTGTATTAAAAAAAAACAAGGACATCCGCAAACATGGAAAAAGTAGATAGAAGTCTTCCTACCACCTCATAGCTCATATGGGGTTTTCTTTAAAGAAGGATGTGTAAAAACCCAATTTTGCACAAAACATGAGGTACTGACAGCTTCAGCCCAAAACTTCTTTAGAGTATCATAGTCTAGAAGTGTGGTATTATCCATCTCCTGTAAATACATATTCTTCCTCTCTACAACACCAATTTGTTGAGGTGTTTGAGGTGAAGAGAAGTTGTGTGCTTAACCAGATTCTTGACAAAAATGTTCAAAAATATCATTTTCAAATTCTCCCCCATGATCACTACAGATGGGAATGATGCAGAAAGAGGCTTCATTCTCAACTCATTTACAAAAGATCGAGAAAACATCAAGCGTATCACTCTTAGAAATGAGAAATTAGGTTCAAGTATATTTAGAGAAATCATCGACAATAACAAGGCTATACTTGGAACCACGAAGCAATTGAGTTCTCATTCATCCAAATAGATCAATGTGAAGAAGTTCAAGAGCTCTCTTGGTTCTAAGGACTCCTTTCGATTTGAAGGAGGACATGGTTTGCTTTTCTTGGGTACAAGGTTGGTATTCCTCATCCTTTTCAAAATCCAATTTGGGAAGTCCCTTGACCAAGTCCTTATCGCTCAACTTCTTCAACTTATGCATATATACATGACCAAGCCGACCATGCCAAAGAGAAATATCATTTGAGTTGACTACTAGGCGTATACCAACAATAGGCTTAATAGAGTCAAGAACAATAACATAAAGATTACCACTTCTAGTTCCCTTGTATATAACTTGGTATGTGATGGAATCTAGAATCAAGCATTCAAAGGAAGTAAATAACACAAGGAAACCATGGTCACATTATTGACTAACACTAATTAAATTTTGATGTAGGCCATCCACAAAGAGAACATTCTTGATGAACAAGGATTCACCTACATCACCCTCACCTTTTGCTTTACCTTATTGTCCCCAAAGGTGACCAAACCTCTTTTCTATTTGGTGAAGTTGTTGAAATGGTTTATATCACCTGTCATATGCTTAGTGCAACCACTATCAACAATCTATCTTCCTTTTTCCTGTAAGAAAGGAGAATGTCAGTTCCCTACTCAAATTTTGGGATCTAGAGTTAGCTTGGGGACCTATTTCATCTTTGGGTTGGTCCCCTTAGGCTTGTAAGGACAATAAGTAGAGTAATGATCATCACACTTGCAATAAGAACAAACCATATGATTCTTAGTGCCGAAAAAACTACCCTACAAAGAAGGTCACCTTGCTCTTTTTCTTACCTTTTCCTTTGGTTTTGCCCTTTGGAGCTCCCCCTACAAATCCCAAACCTCTAGTACCACTTTATTTGGTAGAACGGTTAAGGATTTCATTTAGGGAAATTTTCCCTTTTAGGAATTTTTTTAGAGATGCTCTTAATCTATGATTATCATCATTAAGAGAAATGATAGTAGAAGAAAAACTAGAAATATCATCTCTAGCATGAACAAGGTCGGCCTCAAGATAGTGGGCTTTAGTTAAATAAGAATCTTTCTCAAGAGAGATAGGAGCAACTTCATTACTCACCAAGATAGGTCTAGAAGATAAATGATTAACTTGAACCAAAAAACCTAGCATTTTCATATTTAAGCACTTGAATTTCCTTAATATAGACATCTCTCTCATCCCTACGAGCTTCAACAAGAAGCTTAAATTCAACATTTTCAGTTTTAAGCTCCTTTAAGCACTTTTGGTTTTCTTCCTTAAGAGATTGAATGTTCTTAAGGTAGATATCATTCTCTACTTCAACTCCATTATATTGGATCTCAAGATCAAGATATTAAACTTGCAAATTATCAATGCTCTCAAGATGAGTTTTCTCATTAAGCTCAAGAATTTCAAGTTTAGCATACAAATCATCAATAATTTTTCCTAATTGTTTTCTTTTAGATTTACATTTTGGAAAAGATGAACGGGTAGAAACAAGCATGTCAATAATAGCTTCCTTAGATAATGCATGCAAGATTACCTCACTTACGTCGCTTACCTCACCAATTTCTTCAGTAGTAGAGGCCATGAGTGCAAGGTGGCATTATCCATCTTCTTCGGAGCTTGAGCTACTTGAGGATGAAGCTTCCCAAGCTGAATTCTTGTGTCTCTTCTCTTTCTTGTCCTTCCTCTGGTACTTGCTCTCCTTCTTGTACTCCTGTTAATTCTTTGAGCTACCCTTGTGGTATGAAATTCTTGACTTGGGACATTTACTCTTGTAGTGCCCCTTTTGTCCACACTTGTAGCATCTAGGAGTATAGGAGGAGGAGGCTTTCTATCCCTTGAAGTGTCTTCCCGTGATGTAGTTGGCTTCATGCTCACTTGGGCCATCATCATCACTAGAGGAGGAAGGGGAAGTCTGGCAAGAAAGTTGTTGTTGAAGAATGACCACTTCCACTTGTGTTTTGAAAGCACTATCTTTGATTTTTGTGGCTTCCTTCTCTTCATGCATGGCTTATTCTTCTTGCTTGTCAAGCTTTGGCTCATGGGCTTGGAGGTTACCAATGAGCTCGTCGGTTGGGATGTCACCAAGGCTCCTCACTTCTTCAAGAGAGGTGACCTTTCACTCCCATCTCTTTGGTAGAGTCCTCAAGATCTTGGAGTTGATTACACATATATCCAAAGTGTTTCCCAATGCATCTAGCCCATTGATGATGACATTGAGTCTTGAGTACATCTCTACAATCCCTTCTTTCTTGCCCATCTTGAAGTTCTCTAGAAGGATGTTCAACATTTAGATCTTAGCCTTCTTGAATTGCTTTGTGCCCTCATAAGTGATGTGCAATTTGTCCCAAATCTCATAGGCAGTGTCCCAAGATGAAATCTGGTTGAACTCCATTGGGGTAAGGGCTGCATAGAGGATGCTTAGGGCTTTGGCATTGCGTTGGGATTCTTTGAGTGCATCTTCACTCCATGTTGCAATAGCTCCTGTTGGCTCCTTGTATGGTGTGACCATCACCTTCCACATGTCAAAATTCATGCCTTGAATGAAGAATTGTATATGCCTCTTCCAATAGAGGAAGTTGGTGCCATCAAAGACCGGAGGATGCATGGAGAAGCCTCCCTCTAGGTTGACAAAACCAAGTAGTTTGTCCCCCATCTTCTCATCTCATAGGAGATTGTTGGAGACGATCCTTCACTCTAATACCACTTGTTGGATCTAGGGATCTAGGAGGGGGGGCGAATAGAGCTTCAAAAATTCTCACAAGATAGATTAGACCTTCAAATTATATCAACCAAACCAATATCTTAAGTGCAATTTGAAGTCCTAAGAAACAATCATAGTAAGGATGAGAGGAATTGATATCAAGCACTTAATAAGGTTCTTTAGAGTGGTTCCACTCTCCAAACTAGGAGAGAGTTAGTCCACTACCTAGAGAGGTCAACCTCTAGGACTTTGCAAGTGCTTTTCTCTATATATTCACCAAAGAGTTACAAAACAAGACCACCAAAGGACTTACCCATCCAAACATAAAGAGTCTTCCACTGTACCAAGGACTTACCCACTTTGCCAAGACCCTTCAGCCTTCTTCCAAGGTCTTACCTACTCTTGCACAAGTCTTCCGCCATCAAGGGTTTACCCACTCTTCTTGGATCTTCAACCTTTACCTTCTACTTCACCTAGATAAGATCTTCACCTCTTCTTCAACCTTGAAGAAGAACATCAACAACTCCACCTTCACTCAGAGTAACTTGCTTCACCTTTGCTTCATGCAGGAAAGGGGTAGGGAAGATGGAATGGATTGAGTGATTTACAAGCACGAGGAAGTAGCTCTCTTACAACTATCCTATCTCACTCATAATCACGAAATGAAGTGTAAATTAGAGAGAAAAAGGGGCTCAAGGAGTTTCAACATAGTCAACTATAGCAAGAACTTAGAATAGCATGAATGAGCAAACTTGGAATGAACTCTAAGGGGTCTTATATTTATAGCTAGGGGTGTTCCCTTGAGTGTGGGATCACTTATGGTCGAAATATAGCCATTTTCCAAGATGCAACACATCTATTTTCACCCCAAAAATTACTAACAATTATAATTGGGTTTTTTTTCATTTTCTGTACAGTACATCCGGTCAAGTTTCAATAAAGGTAACTCGATCGATCCACTAAATGACAAAGCCAATTTTCAAACTATCAGTCGAGTTTGTTTTGGGAAACACAACTGATGAACTAAAATTAGTTTTTCTCAGTGAGTCAGTCAGTCGAATTCTATGAGTGTGCAACTCGACCGATGGGTCATCTTTAGAAAATCAATCATAGGATTAGTCGAGTTACCAATTTGACTGATGAACAACATGTGAAAAAATTTATAAGTTGAATTTGTGTGATTAATCATTGGAATTAAGTGTCCCTGAGTTTTTCTCATCTTAGTTACAAGTCAAATCATCAATATAAGTGATTACAAAAACTATCTTAGGTCATTTGGAGTGATTTCCAAAAATGCACACTTGCATTGCATTTGACTTGAACTTGAACAAGCTAGTGTTGGCTACATGGACATCATTTAAATCACTTTGTTTTGATAATGACAAACATTTCATTCTTGTGGATCTAATATGCTACTTGAGTGTTGCAAGAATTAGGTGGATGACAAACCCTTGGAAGATCTATATGCCTAAAAATGTCTTAATTTCATGATTGTAATCAAATGAAAAAACTTGTAAAAATATATAATGTACAAGTACTTAGATATCATGTAAATCAAGCATTTATATCTTCCCTAAACCAATCACAACACTTAGATAGGTCATCCCCTATAATAGTGTCACAACTGCACACTGATACAAACACTTAGTACATAGTTCAAAACATTGAAACAGACTCATTCTCAGTCGACAAACTTCTCGACTGAGACACTCTCGGTCGACCAATTCCTCGACTGAGAGTGACCCAAGTAGTCGTTAGACACAGTAGATAAGGTAGTTGGGAGTTGGAATCGAACGTTATACACACTTGCTCCAGACAGTCCCTCGGTTGACAAAAACTTCGACCGACTGGGCACTCGGTCGACAATTCCTCGACCGAGACTGTCTCTGTCTGCACTTTTCAGAGTTAATTAACTAGCCATTACTAAAGCAATTAGTGGACAAATAACAGCTAGTGAAGCACTAAGAACCCCCTAGAAAGTGTCTAGAACGTCCTTAAGCACTCATAGGCCATTCCTATAAATAGGACATGCCTTAGGACACCCAATACACACTTGTGCAATACTTGAGCTTACATACTTGCAATTGGCAATCCTTTCTTGAGAGCAATTGAGCAACTCCAACATTTGCTATTTGTTTCCACTGCTCCAAATTCGTGTCCTATAGGCTAGCATGTCCTACCCACTGCACTTACACTTCCATACACATTGCTTAGGAGATCAAAACGCTTGATATAGGAAATCAAGCCTTGTGCTACAACGGTAATTGTAATTTCCTTTTTCCCTTCTTGTTCATTCTAATTGCTTATACTCTCCTTGCTACTCGTAGGGTTGGAGGTTGTGGATTAGATAGGGTTTGATCTTCTCGGTGGAGAAGGAGGACTTTGGACTACTTCAAGAAGGTTTTCTCAATGGGAAGCTACTTCAAGAGGAAGGCTACTTCAAGGGGGAGCTTGAAGTTACTTCAAGGAAGGCTGCTTTGAGGTTGGTGGGACTACTTCAAGGTGAAGGTTGTCTAAAGGGTGGTGATAGTATTTGTAATTTTATGTAATATCCTTGCAAGGTAATAAAATTTAAATACTTTCAAAATCCCAATTGGAAACAATTAGGTACTAGACTGACACCTTTAGTTTTTGCTAAATGTGGAACCACTCTAAACACCTTGCCTCCTTCTTAAAGTTTCAATTGTGGTTGTTTGAGTTGAATTATTGTTAAAATAAATATAAAACCCTATTCACCCCCCTCTAGTAGTTTTTCATTTGGTATCAGAGCGATGCTTCAAGGAACTCTAACAAAGTCTTGAAGAATGGGTGATGGGGTACTCAACAACCTCAACTTGGAAGGAACACTCGTGGCTAGACCTCCACCTTTTGATGACACTAACTACACCTACTGGAAGAGGAGGATGTAGTTCTACTTCCAGGGAATTAGTTCGGATCTCTAGAGGATGGTATCAACTCCATATGACTTTCCTCAAATAGAGTATGCAAATTGGGATGCTAATACGGTAAGATCAGCCCAAATGAATGCAAAAGTTGTAAGTATACTCTATTGTTCAATTTCCATTGGTGAGTTCAATAGAATATCAAATTGTGAAACGGCATATGAAATATGGCATAGACTCTCCATAACTTATGAAGGAACTGTTCAAGTTAAGAACTCTAAAATCGGAATGCTTAAGGTCTCTAGTGAAATGTATTCAAAATTTTCTTCTATTGTAAATGGTTTAAATGTTTTAGGTAAAGTGATCAATGAAGAAGATCAAGTATCAAAAATTCTTAGGTCTCTTCCTCCCAAGTACAAGCCCAAGGTGACTGTTATTGAAGAAGCAAATGATCTCACCCGACTAAGGATGGAGCAACTCATTGGCAACTTAGAAGCACATGAGGCAACCTTGGAGGAAGAAGAACGACGAGAGCGTGAACTTCAACAAGGAAGAAAGAAAGACATGGACCTAAAATCTTCAAAGATCATCACGCAAGAAAGTGATGAAACAAGTGATGGAGAAGGAGAAGAAGCCCTAATTGTTAATGGTAAGAAATATAGAAGATTTAGATCTAACAAAGTTGTTGGTTCT
Source organism: Alisma plantago-aquatica (assembly GCA_963693085.1). Classification (NCBI taxonomy): domain Eukaryota; kingdom Viridiplantae; phylum Streptophyta; class Magnoliopsida; order Alismatales; family Alismataceae; genus Alisma; species Alisma plantago-aquatica. The sequence continues at coordinate 1,154,000,243 of OY856410.1, read as the reverse complement.
TGTTCTTCCCCTCCTAGGTGTTTTGAATGTCAAAATAAGGGACATCTAAAAATGAATGTCCTAAACCATAGAAAGGAAAGAAAAGTTCATCCAAGAAGGAGGGAGAAAAAGCATACAAATTTTGCATGGGATGAGTCAAGTGATAGTGAAAGTGGAGAAGAGAATGTGGAGTGTCTCATGGCCAAAGAAGATGATAGTGACGATTATCAAAAGGGTAATCCTTCTTGATTTGCCAATAGAAGATCTAATTGTTAGTCTACAAGATACTCATGATAAATATGTTAATTCCAAAAAGAAACTAAAGAAGGTTACTAGAACTAATGAGGATCTATATGCTAGATTGAATAATCTTTCTTTTGAAAAGGATAGTATTGCTTCTAAAAATTTGACTTTGAAATCATCTCTAAATGATTGCAATATGAAGTCCCTCACTTTAGAAACAAATCATGATCTTCTTTCCCAAGAAAAAGTTGATTTGCTTGCAAAACTGAATAATTTTTAGACTCAACCTATTCTATGTAATCATCTAGATTATGATGTTGTTGTTAAGGAAAGAAATTCTTTATTATCTGATCTAGATCAAGTAAGTGTAGATATCAATAAGAAGATGGATGAGATTGCTAAACTATAGAGAGAAATTAATGGTTTAAGGGGCAATGATGTTCTTGATAATATTCTGAAATATTCTTCTAGTTACAATGGAAGAAGAGGTTTAGGATATGTTCCAAAAGAAAAATTCTATCAACCTAAACCTAGGAGAACTCAAGCATCCAAGACCAAGATCATGTTTGTACCCAAGAACACAACTACAAATCCTAGAAAGAGAAATGAAATTGATTCTATTTGTTGTCATTATTTCTTGCGTCTTAGACATTACTCTTTTTCATGCCCTTATAAGAAGAAGGATTCTAAATTAGTTTGGGTCCCTAAACCTCAAACTTAGAAGATTTGAATGTAATTTAGTTGGGATATGATCTAACACTTCTTTTGAACATCTAAATGTCTTATCTTAACTAAGTAGATAGCTTCATGTATTGCTTTAAATTCAAAACTGATACAAACAAATTACTGAATCAAACAGAAATATTCTCGGTCGACAAACAGTTCGATTGAGACATACTCAGTCGAGAAAATATTCGACCGAGAGAATGCCTATGACAAATCTGAAATCTACAGGAAATTTATAGTGAAAACAGTGACTATTTCGGTCTAAGAATGTTCGATCGGAGCAAAAATTGGTCGAGGAATTGTTGACCAAGTGAATTTCTATTTTAGTTCAGTTTTAACCTGTAAAATAGAAACTTTCTCGATCAAAAAATTGTTCGACCGAGACGTCTGTCGGTCGAACTATTTGTCGACCGAATGAAGTTCTATTCAGCTTACTTTGTTAAAACATGTTCAGTTTGTTATTAAATGTACCTAACCATAATGGACCATCACATGGGTACCAAAAACTATATTTTATTGCAGGATTGGGTAGTTGATAGTGGATGTTCCAAATACATGACCGGGAACAAGGATGCATTTCAAACTTTTGAGGAAAAGAAAAGTGGAACGGTTACTTTTGGAGACAATGGTAAAGCTAAAATTGTTGGAATAGGTAATATTGGTACAAACCTTAAAATAAAGAATTTTTTACTTATTGATGGTTTGCACCATAATTTAATGTCATTCAATTATGTGATAGTAGATTTGATGTTTTATTCAACAAAAATTGGTGCAAGTTACTAATAGAAAATACTACAAATGTTGTTTATGAAGGAAAAAGAGTTGGAAATCTATATATCCTTAGACCTAACTCTATGCAATCTATAGTTGGAAAATGCTTACTTGCAAAAGAAAATTCTTTACAACTATGGCATAGAAAATTAGGTCATGCTAGTTCATATGTTATCAAAAAGCTAGTTAAATATGATCTTGTTCGTGGTTTGCCTAAGTTATCTTTTGATCAATCTGAAAATTGTGAACCATGTACTTTGGGTAAACAAACTAAAACTTCTTTTAAACCCAAAAACATGCTTAGCATCAGTAGATCACTAGAACTTATTAATATGGATTTGTTCGGACCTATGAGGACACAATCTATTGGTGGGAAAAGATATTGTTTTGTTATTGTTGATGATTATAGTAGATATACATGGGTACATTTTCTTGCAAATAAAGATGATATTATTCAAGTTTTCATACAATTTTGTTCAAAGATTGAAAATCAATTACAAAACAAAATATGCACAATTAGGAGTGATCATGGTGGAGAATTTGAGAACCATCTATTTGAAGAATTCTGCACATCTCAAGGCTACACTCACAATTTTTCTGCTCCACGCACTCCACAATAAAATGGCATAGTTGAAAGGAAAAATCGGTCATTACAAGAAATGGCTAGGACTATGATGCTTGAACATAATACACCTAAAAAATTTTGGGTTGATGCACTAAATACAGCTTGTTATGTGCTAAATAGAGTAACTGTACATTCTCATTTGAAGCAAACCCCATATGAAATCATGTATACTAAGAAATCAAGGGTTGACTATTTTCATACTTTTGAATCAACTTGCTATATCTTGAACACAAAAGATGATAGAGAAAAGATTGACTCTAAATTACAAAAGCTTTCTTCTTGGGATATTCAACTTCTAGTAAAGCATTTAGAGTTTACAAAACTATCTCTAGAAAATTTCAGGAATCTATTCACATTACTTTTCATGAAGAACTAAGAACTGAAAATTATGATGTGGTTGATATTACTCATCAAGTAGAAAATCTAACCATATCAACTAAAGATGATCAAAATGCTACAAATAATCAACAAGTTGAGACACAACAACTTGTTCCTAGACTCATTAAGGATCACCCTCAAGAACTCATCATTGGAAATCCTAATGATAAAATAAAACCATGTTCATCTTTTAGAGATGTTGCAAATATGGCATTTGTATCTATAATTGAACCTAAGAAGGTGACTGAAGCTCTAAAAGATTATTATTGGATAATGGCAATGCAAGAAGAATTAAACAAATTCACTAAGAATGATGTATGGGACTTAGTTCCTAAACCTCAAGATAAGACTATTATTGGAACTAAGTGGGTTTTTCGAAATAAGTTAAATGAAGTCGGGGAAGTAGTAAGAAATAAAGCTAGGTTGGTAGCACAAGGGTATAATCAACAAGAAGGAATAGACTTTGATGAAACTTATGCACCAGTGGCAAGACTTGAAACCATTAGAATGCTACTAGCTATAGCAGCCCACAAAAACATCAAATTGTTCCAAATGGATGTCAAAAGTGCATTTCTAAATGGAATAATACAAAAAGAAGTATATGTTGCCCAACCACCTGGTTTTAAAATTCCGGAAAAAGGTGACTATGTATACAAACTTAAGAAAGCACTTTATGATTTAAAACAAGCATCTAAAAATCAGTATGAAAGACTCAAAAACTATCTCTTTGATAATAGTTTTTCCATTGCAAATTCAGATTCTACTTTATTTTTCAAAACATATGAATCTGACTTTCTGGTTGTTCAAATTTATGTTGATGATATTATTTTTGGTGCATCACACGAATCTTTATGTAAACAATTTAGTGATATTGTGCAAAAAGAATTTGAAATGAGTATCATGGGAGAATTGACTTTCTTTCTTGGTTTTCAAATAAAGCAAACGCCCGCTGGGATTTTTATAAGCCAGGAGAAGTATACAAATGAGCTTTTAAAACGTTTCGGGATGGAACATTGCAAACATGCTACCACTCCAATGGCTACCTCTACTAAAATTGATAAGGATGAAAATGGGGAACATATTGATGATTCCTTATATATGGCCATAATTGGTAGCTTGCTTTACTTAACCGCTTCTAGACTAGACATCATGTTTTCCATTGGACTTTGTCCTAGATTTCAATCACAACCTATGCAAACTCATTTTCAAGTCATCAAACGGATTTTAAGATATTTTGCTGGCACTACAAGTTATGGTCTATGGTATCCTAAAGGACAATCTTTGGACTTTAAAGCTTATACTGATGCCGATTATGCTGGTTTTCGAATTGATCAAAAGAGCACAAGCGAAAGCTGTTTCTTGTTAGGAAGAGCCTTAGTATCTTGGTTTAGCAAGAAACAAAACACGGTTGCCCTCTCTACAACTAAAGTTGAATATATGGTAGCCGGATCTTGTTGTGCTCAAGTGCTTTATATGAAACAAGTTTTAAACGATTATGGTTTTACATTTAAATCCACGTCTATCTTTTGTGACAATAAAAGCACTATAAATTTGGCACATAATCCTATTTTACACAGTCGTGCCAAGCATATTGAAATTCGTCATCATTTTCTAAGGGATTATATTTCTCAAAATCATGTATCCCTTCATCATTTTGATACGGAAGATCAATTGGCTGATATTTTCACAATACCGCTTCCATTAGAATAATTCAATAAAATAAGGAAGAAACTACTCATTACTCCCTTAGAAGATGTTTTCTTTGAGATTTGTGCTTCTTAAATCGGTTGGTTTTTCTGCTCCTTACATTTTGGCTTCAAATGGACATCTTTTCAAATGATTTGATGGTTATTTTTTAAAGGGATAACAAATTAAGGGGGAGTTTTCACACATGATTTTAATGGATATCTTTTTTAAATGACAAAGGGGGAGAAATAATGTAAATCTTAAATACTCAATCAATGAGTTTCATAAACTCTTGGCTTTATATTAAAAGTTGCTATATTCCCTAAGAGTTGGACTTTATGTTCCATACTTCTTTGGGAATAATAAGAACACATTCCATAAACAAGAGAAGAAATACACAAGGTAAATCTCAAGTATGAAAATCAACTCTAATTAAGATTATTTGATTTATATTTTGGAAATGTTTGTCATCTTCAAAAAGGGGGAGGTTGTTGGCTAAATGGGCATCATTTAAATCCCTTTGTTTTGATAATGACAAACATTTCATTCTTGTGGATCTAAAATGCTACTTGAGTGTTGTAGGAATTAGGTGGATGACAAACCCTTGGAAGATCTATATGCTTAAAAATGTCTTAATTTCATGATTGTAATCAAATGTAAAAACTTGTACAAATATATAATGTACAAGTACTTAGATTTCATGTAAATCAAGCGTTTAGATCTTCCCTAAACCAATCACAACACTTAGATAGGTCATCCCCTACAATAGTGTCACAACTACACACTGATACACACACTTAGTACATAGTTCAAAACATTGAAACAGAATCATTCTCGGTCGACAAACTTCTCGACCGAGACACTCTCAGTCGACCAATTCCTCGACTGAGAATGACCCAAGTAGCCGTTAGACACAGCAGACAAAGTAGTTGGGAATTGGAATCGAACGTTATACACACTTGCTCCAGACAGTCCCTCGGACGACAAAAACTTCGACTGATTGGGCACTCGGTCGACAATTCCTCGACCGAGACTGTCTCTGTTTGCACTTTTCAGAGTTAATTAACTAGTTGTTGCTAAAACAATTAGTGGACAACTAATTGCTAGTTAAGTACTAAGAACCCCCTAGAAAGTGTCTAGAACGTCCTTAAGCACTCATAGGCCATTCCTATAAATAGGGCATGCCTTAGGACACCAAATACACACTTATGCAATACTTGAGCTTACATACTTGCAATTGGCAATCCTTTCTTGAGAGAAATTGAGCAACCCCAACATTTGCTATTTGTTTCCACTACTCCAAATTCGTGTCCTATAGGCTAGCATATCCTACCCATTGCACTAACACTTCCACACACATTGGTTAGGAAATCAAGCCTTGTGCTACAACGGTAATTGTAATTTCCTTTTTTCCTTCTTGTTCATTCTTATTGCTTATACTCTCTTTGCTACTCCTAGGGTTGGAGGTTGCGGATTAGAGAGGGTTTGATCTTCTCGGTGGAGAAAGAGGACTTTGGACTACTTCAAGAAGTGTGTCTCAATGGGAAGCTACTTCAAGAGGAAGGCTACTTCAAGGGGGAGCTTGAAGTTACTTCAAGGAAGGCTGCTTCGAGGTTGGTGGGACTACTTCAAGGTGAAGGTTGTCCAAAGGGTGGTGAAAGTATTTGTAATTATATGTAATATCCTTGCGAGGTAATAAAATTTAAATACTTTCAAAATCCCAATTGGGTAATGGACTGACTCCTTTAGTTTTTGCTAAAGGTGGAACCACTCTAAACACCTTGCCTCCTTCTTAAAGTTTCAATTGTGGTTGTTTGAGTTGAATTATTATTAAAATAAATATAAAACCATATTCACCCTCCTCTAGTGGTTTTTCAGCTAGGGCTTGTATAATTTGATCCTTTTCATGTACCTAAAGCCTAAAATCAATCTTGAACAAACATATTAGATACATAGGAATGGAATGGTTTAGTCATTATCAAAATATGGGAAATGTATAACTCTCAAGTCAACACATAGGATTTTGTGTCACGGTGTGTACTGACATGTTCTTTATTTCTAGTCACAATTCATATGATTATGTATAAAGGAAAGTATGACATGAATAACATGTAGATAGAAACATACCATCAAATATGGAGCACCATCATCATGATGAGTAATCAAGGGAATAAATAGCTAGAGTTCCTGAAGTGTAATATGGGTAAACCTAACTATTTACCATGATTTTCTCTAGACCGATTAATTTAGACACGTAGGCATTGTTTGGACAATTGATTTCCATTTTTGTTCTTGTGATGGAATGTATTACATTATCATGCCCTCAAACACTTTTTCCACCAGCTAAACTCATATACAACTTGGTGAAGTCATTCAAGAACATGTGTAGAATAGGAGTGACATTGTATGTATGCATAGAAAATATGATATATGCGTACCTATTGTTGACAAAGATTCAGAAATTTTTTGTATATTTTGAGATCTCGGATGAGGATAACATGAGATTTGAGACTATGCTACCTATCCAACCTCAATTACATTTATCTCTCTAATATTATGATTTATTCTTGGTTTTTTAAACAATAATAATGGTGTAATACATCATATACCTACTTTCCACATTTAAAGATTTGTTGGAGGGGCGTTTTGTCTTTTTACTTAAGAAAGATATAAAATAGGTAGACGAGTTGCTATGAATGATTGTTGTCATTGTATCAACTTGATAGATCATTTTTGTTGGATAGCTATCATGAATTGTCTTCAATGGGTCATCGTGAGTCGATGCATGGTTCACAATTATCACCATCTTTGGGACATATTGATTTTTTGAGTCATAGCAATCATTGTCACCGATTTGTATCAATCCCATGTTGGGTCATTGTGGACCCATAATGGTTAATTATGAGTTGGGTTTATGTTGAAATTCTATAATAAGGTAGTTATCACAAAGTTTCACTCAAACCTAACCCTATATATAAACTCATAGTGTCATATAACATGTTTTTTTTATTGAGAAAGTAAATGAGTTCTTGGTGGAGATCTCCATGTATGTTCCCGATTATGACGATTTTGTGATTATCCAAGCTAGATATCACCATATCAACCTAGAATATACCTAATCTAAGTAGCTTTCTTCATTCTCTATCATACTTTTATTTATTGTTATCTTTTCTACATTCCAAGTTAGAGTTTTTTTTACTCATGGTAGAAAGCATCTCTCTTCTTCCTAATATATCTTCTCCCTCTTTAGCCTAGTTGGAGCTATTGGATTTGAATTCGGATATTAGGAGATTGTTTGGCATAGAGTATGAGCTACATTTTTTAGGTTCTTCTTATTTTAAGATCGTTCTTTCATAATGTGAGTGGTTAGATTCTAGTTATCAATCTTTGTAATGTGATTCCTACTTACAATTACCTAATTTCACTAATTTGAATGTTTTATGAATGTAAATGGGATTCTAATGTGGTTTTGGGTGTAAACATGAGAACTTCAAAAATGTATCCTTCTCTACAATAACCTTATTAGAGAATATAAAAGAATGAAATCTTTAGTATCTCATAGTGAAAATTTATGATCTTTTGCATAAATATGCACTAAATTGTCAATTTTGGTAGTTTTGCAACATTTGGCATATTTAGCTAAAATCAAGGAATATTTTAATGAAACTTTGTTGAAATGTTTCTTACAATCATGAAAGACTATGTTAAAATGTTTTAGATGTATTCTAATCCTATTTTGTGAAATGTTCAAAAAGTGAAAATTTTGGCTATGGGTGTGCATACTGAATACAAACTATGGTTTCATCTCTTTTATTGGATTTTTGTGTGAAAAAATGATTAAGATGATATGAAGTTTGATCCTTTTCCATAAAATATGATTAATTTGACTAACAAATAATAGAAAACCTAATAATGTAATTCCCTTATATGAAGTATAACTTCCCCATTGTTTAGGATTAGAGAGTTGAAACTAGTATTCTTGTATATGTTACTGAGAAACATTATTAGTTATTCCATTTATTTCATATCCCTTCCAATGTTATTGAAAGAATTCCTAATGTACTACACATGTTATACATGGAGGTGTCCTGACCTGAGTACCTATGCCAAACTTGTTGTTTTATGTAGGTCACCTGTCGATGAGCCCCAGTTGTTTATCTTTGTATGGACTCAGGCATGTTGGGATCCCAGTGATACTGAGTTGTCCTAAGATCCTTTATGGTAAGATGAGGGACTTCAGACTCATTTTCGAGTAATTTATATTGTACATTTCATATTATCCATGGCTTATTAATAGCATTATTTATCAAGCTGACTAGCTTAACTTGTACAATTTCGCTACCTTATGATTCATATATTGTCTTTATTGATCTAATATGTCTTGCATGTGTCAGTTTATATTATATAACTATATAATTTGATTTATATAGTAGATATCTCATAGTCTAGTTTCTTTACATATTTTTTTATCTCTTGTTGAGACTTTGGAATCACTCTTGTAGTTTATCATCTTTTGAGGAACCCGCCATAGCTCTATGGTTTTTCAGTTAAGAATCTCCTTTCTTGCGGTATTATAGGTTGGTATCTTTTCTCTTGTAGTGTCCTAGTGTCATCCATGGTCTGGGGTGTTTTATATATCAATGCAGATACGACTCAACTTTTTAGTGTATTGTTGTTTATTATTCTTATGATGTAAGTATGAATTGGAATATATTTTTTATCAAGTTGTGGCTTATGATACTTGATATAAACTTATAACTTCTGGTAATATGTGGATATGATTCACCTCTCAAAGTTCTTGTGTATGCAAATCTTGTTGGAAATATATCATATTTTTGTATGATTTCTTGGATAATGTTAGTTATGATCAGTTCATCAATTATTTTTTTATTTCTTCATGTGCATGTCTATATTTAGGTATACTTATATGTTGATCCTAGAGTTGGTGTGTCCACATGAGACATTATATATATCTTATCAAGGGAAGTAATAGATAGTAGTGGGCCATGAAGAAGGAAAGAAAGCTACTGAGAAGATCACTTAGGTTGAGTTCATAAAGAGTTTGAAATTATTATTAGCCATATATTAGGGAAAATATGAGACACTTTAATCATCTAATACAAAGTATATGTCATGATATGAATATCAAGCTTAGTTTATGAACCATCTTGGTTTGTATATATAACTTGCTCCTATTGAGAAAGAGAATATTGGAAGATATAAAAAAGGGTTGATTGAAAATCTTCAACAATTGAAATATATAATGAAGATGAGAGAGATGTTTCCATAATTTGCATAATCAATATGAATGAGTGATGGAGTCTCAAAAGTAATACATGATCTTGACTCTCACAAGAGGTTAGATCCTATGTATATTTGTGCTAGTAGCAGATATACCAAATTGAGGTACCATACCCAACTATAGAAACTGAGATTGAAAGTTTCTAAGCCAAGAAGCCAGGTTTCACATCTATTTAGAAGAGGTAGAGGATACATAATTTTCTTTATGTGACAATAAGGTCATGATATGCATCTATTACTAGACCACATGCATATCCACATGAATTTATTTTCCTATGTGCATCGGACTTGTGGTAACACAAATTAGAGCATGCGATTATAATTTTAGTAAATCTATTATGGTTAAAAAATATCTTAGTTCAATTTATATGTATGAAGTATTGCACTAATATCTACATTTCAAGTTTGTGTAAATATTAGTATTAGTTCAATATTTGATATATTGTAAAGATTTTTCTATTTTATCTTTATTAAATCATAATTGTTTTGTAATGTGATGGCAGCAGTTATATTTTCATTGTATCGATGTAGTTTCCATTTTGAACATAGTTGTTGATATGGTGCAATTATAGCGTTTAATGGTTTGCCATAGTTTGGTTATAATGTAGGATATTTTACCATAGTATGGTTATGATTTCAACAATAAAGAATATATGCATCGTTTCCATCCTTATTCATAAATATTCTATATTTTTCATCTATGAAAAAATTGAATTAGTTGTATAGGAAGTGTAGTTAGTTAGTCTAGAACTCATTTTGTGCTTTTTTTCAAGATGAAACTTGGGAGTTGTATTTTATATGTATGTATGTAACTCTCAATATGTCACTCACACTCAAGTTCCTTGTTTACGTGAAACCAATATGAAAAATATATAAAGAGATGAGTTCATAAGTTTTTTGAAGTGGTAACAATAAACCAAATGGAGTGTTAATGATAATTGTATGTATTGTTGTGTAGTGCATTTAATACACCATTTAAATATGGCATAATTTAAATAAGTGACTGATAATGTTGCATTTTAGGAGTGTCTTTTATTTATTTGTGGTAGTTAGAAAAAATCAAATTGGATGATGTATGATTGAATATTATAGCTTAACTACAACCAAAAATTGGCATTTGTTTGTTTGACTTACATTTTTTTATTTACTATTGTGAAACATCAATAACTATTTCAGCTCAAGATGAGATTTTTTCTTCCCAAAGTGTCACATTTTTAGAGGCATGTTGTAGGAGTGGTGGGTAGATCATGAAAGTCATAGTTAGCTAGTATATGTTGGAGTGCCATTGGAAAATCACTAGTGAAAGTATTTGGAATGATATACATCACATGTTGGACAACACTAGGAAATTTCAAGTTGACATATTTTAATAATCACACCATTTGATGATATATGGTGATATTTGCTTATCCATGTTCTATTCCCGTACATGGGAACACAAATGAACAATGTAATTTTTTACCTTCTATAAAAATGAGAATGGTTAAAATTAATTTACTCATTGAGGTTATGGAAGATTTCACTTTCTTCTGCTAGGTTCTAAATTCTATCATTTTGAGTGTGTCAAAATGGATGGATCACTTCATTTGACGGTCAAGCAGTTGTCATGTGTTGATTACGTGGGATGAACCATATATCAATATTATGATTTTCATCTATTTTTTCTTTATAGAGGAATGTCATTATGTTAGTGTATACACTATTATATACATAAAATGCCATAGAATCTATCATAACATTATTGTCATTGTATTTAAAAATTCAGTATATTGTAGTTCAGAATTATAGATATTTTGAATAAAATAAAATAGGAAGTTATTATTCTAAATTTTTAAAACATTCTATAAGTATAATAAAAAATACAACGGAAATCATCCTATTTTTTATTGCATTGCATAGTTAATGTTGCTTTTATAAAAAGTGTCATATCAATGGTTTATATATATTCAAAATTGGTATTCATGAGTTAATCCTACATTAAAGCATCAAATACCTTAGAACTTGCCTTATGTATATCTCTTATCAAAGTAGGCCATATTGGTCATTTGCTAACCATGAAGTATGAAATCTAATTACCATTTCTTCTCCTCCACATGAAAGTTATTGTCATTTATTTAACCTATAGTGTTTTGGTTTTGAGAAAATAGTTAAAAATTATTGTATTCATTATATAACTCCTTGAAGTGTGAATGATTTTCGAAATAGCTCATTTCTATTTAAATTAATGAACTAGGGGTCTGCATATTAGTTCAATTGACTAAAATATTTTCAGACAAAAATACAAATTAGATGAATATAATTCAAAAATATAACCATATTTGCTAAATTATATGAAAAAAAAAAATTCATATGGTATGTATTTCTGTAAAAGGTATGAATCATATAAATCTTAGTATTCAATATAAGGATATAAAAATAACATGTTCCATCTTTCCCAGTGATGCATTTTTTTGAATTGTGTTATACTATATTTTTATTCAATAATATAATAGTATTGTTCTTAGATTTATCCTTTTTTCTTTTTATGTATACTTTAGTATACTATATTAATATTTAGATTTAAACTAAAATTAACACTAAAAACTTATACTTTGGACCCATAATTCAACCATTGTGACTATTACATAATTTATGTAAGGTCAAGTGGAAGAAGAGGCACATATTGAAACAAGTTGATCTACAACACATTGAGGTAACAAGTTTTGAGTCTCAGAAAAACAAGGCAATTCCCTACTTTGGGTTAAAGTAGGGAATGTGACGTTAAGCCAAAACAAGAAAGTATATCATTGATGTTGACATCAGTGTGTTGAATTCATTGTTTGTTAATGCAATCGATCTACAAATTCTCATCCAAGAATAACTCTACTACCTTTAGAGTAGAGATAAATGCAACAATGATGCCTCCAATGGATTTAATCACCCTAGATCTTCTAGAGAACTTGCATAGGATTTGTGAATAGGAAAAGAAAAGATCTCTTGCTCCTAGCTCGAAAAAAATCTATGACATTGTATATACCAACTCTATTTCTCTTGCCTTCCTTTCCTTTGATATTGATACTAAATGTTGCTACTACTATGCTCCTTTACTTTTAAATTACTTGAGTTTGTTAGCATTGTCGGTTAAAAATAACCCTTATACTTTTATTTCAATGAACATTCTCATTTATTTGTTAATTAGGTTTTTATGAATTATACAATGTTATAGTTAAGAGAATTAACCAAACAACCAAAATTTATTTGGAAAAAGTAAGCATCTAACATACTATCAATAGACATTCCCATTTGTATATTAATCAAGATTTAATTAATTATAAAATGTTATATTTATATGTATTATATTATAATTGTTCAAAATTCTACAAATATTTTTAAATTATGTTATTAAGTTGTTTTGTTAATCAAAATAAGCTATGGATATAAACATTAATTAAATAACCTTTGTCGAATCAACAAACTCTAATTCCATTATCTTAATGGTAAAAATATAAAACCACAAGTTAATCCATTAAATAAATTGAACTAACCATTATCTGATAAGATTAACCAGATGCTCACCTCTATAAATGGATGTAGCTAAGTATTTTTTTGAGCATTAAACATAAGTTTACAATATACTATGTTGATTCTCTTTCACGACCATTGATAGTTAATTTAATTAGACACAAACATATTAGCGTGAAAACAATGAATGCAACACACTATTCATTGTTTAACCCAAATAGTGTGTTGCATTCATTGTTTTCACGCTAATATGTTTGTGTCTAATTAAATTAACTATCAATGGTCGTGAAAGAGAATCAACATAGTATATTGTAAACTTATGTTTAATGCTCAAAAAAATACTTAGCTACATCCATTTATAGAGGTGAGCATCTGGTTAATCTTATCAGATAATGGTTAGTTCAATTTATTTAATGGATTAACTTGTGGTTTTAGATTTTTACCATTAAGATAATGGAATTAGAGTTTTTTTATTCGACCATGGTTATTTAATTAATGTTTATATCCATAGCTTATTTTGATTAACAAAACAACGTAATAACATAATTTAAAAATATTTGTAGTATTTTGAACAATTATAATATAATACATATAAATATAACATTTTATAATTAATTAAATCTTGATTAATATACAAATGGGAATGTCTATTGATAGTATGTTAGATGCTTACTTTTTCTATATAAATTTTGGTTGTTTGGTTAATTCTCTTAACTATAACATTGTATAATTCATAAAAACCTGATTAACAAATAAATGAGAATGTTCATTGAAATAAAAGTATAAGGGTTATTTTTAACCGACAATGCTAACAAACTCAAGTAATTTAAAAGTAAAGGAGCAGAGTAGTAGAAACATTTAGTATCAATATAAAAGGAAAGGAAGGCAAGAGAAATAGAGTTGGTATATACAATGTCATAGATTTTTTTCAAGCCAGGAGCAAGAGATCTTCTCTTTTCCTATTCACAAATCCTATGCAAGTTCTCTAGAAGATCTAGGGCGATTAAATCCATTGGAGGCATCACTGTTGCATTTAGCTCTACTCTAAAGGTAGTAGAGTTATTCTAGGATGAGAATTTGTAGATATTAGAATAGTAGTAAGAGTGTGACTAGAACTTTCTTCTTTAAAAGATTACTTGACTTACTTCATGTGGCGTCAAAGGTAGCGAGTGAACTCATGTAGAGAAGTTGGAATATAATGAGTTTGTCATGACCCTTCTGTTGCTGATTAATAGGCCTTTGTCTCCTACCACTCCTAGGAAGAATTAGAAAGAGATTCTCACATCCTATTTGTTTGGGTGTAGATCTGATTTTCCTTCTATGGAAACTAGTGAAATTATAAGGAGTGTGCTCCCCTTTTGCATAGAAAAGCATTTGCTATTTCCTTTTTGATTGCACAAGTATAAGTATAGTGTGAATAACTGATACCTACCATCCATAGTTGACAAAAGGAACCAAAAGAGCCTATTTATTCGCATTCAACGTCAGTGGGTATCTCTACTCTCCAAAAGAAGTTAGAAGAACCAAATCGCCTCTATAAGGCACCTAGAATTGGTACTCTTCGCCATTACCTATGGATGTGTCATATCTAAGACTTATATACAAAAGAAAAGAAGGATGTCATCACCATTTTAATGCCATCTCTTCTGAAAGGGGTTCTTATGGGAATATTTGATGAGAAGTCAAAAATGCTAGAATGAATATATTGTTGAAGGATGAATCATCCTCATGTGCATGTCTAGCTGAACGATTCATATCTTCCTCTAGAGTAGTAGATTCTGCAAGACATTTGGTATGACAAAAATGATTCTAAGGATGAATTTCTGGAATGAAAAAAAGGAACACAGAGAAAGAAGGAAGTAGGGAAGTAGCGACCCCTCTTCATGGCAAAGAGGAACCAACCCCATCCTTATATACATTTATATACTGTAGATTGAGGAAGGGATAATCGATGCTACAAGCCCATTAGAGTAGTTATCGAATGATTGTTTTCCCTATAACTCAAAATATGATTACTCAAAACAACTATTATTTTATATATGCACTAGAAAAACCTTTATTTTGTATTTAAAAAAGAATCATCTATTTTATTGTTAACAACTTCGAAAGAAAATACTAGAAAAGGTAGATCCTACCTCACAATCTTTTGTTGAAGGAGAGATAAAACTATTTGCTAGTGTTCCTTGTCATATAAATATTCTTTGAACAATATACACATGGATTTAGGTAGTAGCGCTGAATATGAAAGAGTCCACCCCTTTTAGTGATTGTTAGTTGTATGAAGTTTAGAAAGGTGTTACTCTCAATAAAAAAATTAACTCTTAGAAGGGTGATGATACTTCTAACTAAGGGTTGATACAATTCAATAGGCTTGGGGCACCCTCTCATGTTGGTATCCCTCTATTTGTTGGATCCTTTGTGCATAGGCTTGGGGGAATGAATTAGTTTAGTCCTATGCATCCAAGTTACCTATGATTTTCAGGTATGGATAGGATTCTAGGAAATCCTCCATAGTCTTTCCTTTCATATATTGCATGAATCGCTCTTATCTACAATTAAGAGAATAATAGAGACCATTTGGTTAATTAAATGATAACATTGGTCTTTTCATTAAGAGTTTCAAAGAGTCTACTTTGAGCATTTCTCAATCCGTGCACATCATCCTTGTACAGGGGCAATTTTTTGAACCATGGATGAAACAATTATAGTAGTGGACCAAGATAAGTGGGTTAGTGAGATAAAGATCCAACTTCTCTCTAAAAACAACAACTGAGATACAATAACATTGCCCCTTAAACCTCTCATGTTGTCTCCACATCCATGTTCCTTCAATGCTACAAAAGGAAACAACTCAACACCATCCAGAAGAAGATATAGAAACATAATATTCTAGTACTAAACCTACTCTTGCCAACAACCATAGGTGCATACTAGGATATCACATCGGTCACCTATAAAGAAATGTCTTATAACACCTTGAATAAAACTCAGTTATAACTGGACAACACAGCCAGGAGAAAATACATGATATGAGACCTACCAAATTACTATACACCATCTACTATACGTGATACACATTCATATATCATAGTTGAACCCATCTATACTAGATAGTGCATATATAAAGAAAAATAGCAATTGTCAGCGACATTGCTCCCCAAATATCAAAACCCTTTGTTCGCGCTACATGAACACAAATGCCTTTGACCTGCCAAACACATCTATAATTCTACACAGCTCAGTGTTGTTGCTGACCATGAGGATAGGCAGCCCCATCACTAACATACTCAAAAAATCATGTAAAAATAGAGTAGTAACTTATAAGAAGATCAACAATGCCTATATACAGAAGGGATGACATCAGGGCAAGAAACTACATACAAACCACTCTTCACACCAAACGACTATAGACATGGCTTAAGAATTTCTATTTGTGGATTACACGCTCAATCCAAACACAATGAAGTTTGTCCCACTCCCAAAATAATGGAGGTACCACCATTTCGAGATCAAGCAGGGAATCAACACCATCAAGATTGAGCACAAGAGCTTTCAAGTTTCACTACAGACACACAAACACAATATTTTGCATAGAAAAGAAGGATGGGCAGATATGATCACAAAACTAAAATGCAAACCAGACCAGATCATCTACCTCATACCCATTGACCATTATACACTAATGTCTTGGGTTACATATCTATTTATTGAAACACCAGTACAGCTTCTTCCACTTTTTAGAATGTCAGGTGATTTCGATTTTGAAGAATCAGATTTTGCAGACCAAATGTTTGTGTGAGATGTGTACCAAGTTGCACATAGTAAATTCACAAACACCATAGAAGTTGAAACTTCACCAAATACATTGTCGGACACCACAGTGGAAGACACTACATCATCAGTTATACTTTCACCATACAATAGGTATACACCTTCTTATCTTCTCCCTGATGGTAATTTGATCTTGTTCTCATTCTACCACCACCTCATCCTTGATCTTTTCCTCATCTTTCTCCCCCCTAATCCATCATACGGCTCCATATAACTTCCAATCTCCTCTTAGGCCTTGGCTACTGACCTTCCCATTGCCTCCTTTTTGCCTATCCTACATCTTTTATCTAGATTGTCAATTCTCATTGTCAAAAATGATTCCAAAAACATGTGATTTGATTTTGGTGCCTCATGCGTGGACATATTAAACACCAGTATTCTTTTCCCCCTCTTTGCTTTTACTATAGACAACATGGCCACCTATCCTACTCCTGCCCACAAACCCTTAAACAATACCTTTCTCAACTTCACCCCCACATAGTGCATGGATCATCTTACGTCCCCCCTTACCTTTCCAATAGATCCCACCATGCTAGGAGAACCTTTTCTCCTTCCCCCACACCCTTGATCCTCCACCATTCCCTCTCAGTGCCCAAACCCTTTTTCCTATCTATTTATCCCTGACACGATTCCTGATCCACCGCCACATGCCACCTCTCACAACCCCACTATATCTCCTCTCCATTATTCCTTTCCACCTCTCTCATCCTCTCCCTCTCCTATCCCTACTTCCCCCTCCTTCTCATCACGTTATATCCCTCCTTTCCCCTCCACCTCCTTACCCCCAAAACACCTTTCCACCTCAAAGCTTTCCCCCTAATTGTCTTCCTGACCTACCTCAATCTAACATGGCCCGTTCCATTCACCTCAAGACTGAATTCGTGATTGACCTTCCTACCAACACTATGTGTCTTCTATGTGTTATCACCAATACTAGCATCATGGTTACTATCTTTAACAATATCGATAATAACAAAGTAAACATCTTGGATGATACCAGAGCCATAGCTCTTCTCCTTTCCAATCACATTGTCCTCAAACCAAAGATTCTCTCCCCACCACAACTTCTTTACTCCATCCCTAAAGGTACAAAGCTTGACCACCTTTTTAGACAAGTGATGACAATACCCTGTGTCACTAGTTTTGTCCAGGCATCCATTACAAAATGGCCCCCAAACAAGGATCCTCCCAACAGGTTCTGGAGGATCGGGATCAGTATCTATCTCCAACCTCCCTCCACACCTCTGGGAGGTGGAATTTTTTGTGCTATAGATCACGCCATCAGTGCCACACTAGAATTCTTTAGCAATGATACCCTTCATCCTAAAAAAATCATCTAAATTTTTGTGTCTTATTTTTCAAACACACCTTTGAACTTCATGCATCCATAAAGATCTACCTAGGTTAAAAGATCTACACCATCAAACTAGTATCTAAAAACCCTACACACCCTACCACCACCTTTTTTGACATCTCTAGCCATCCACCATCGTGGTTATACCCAGTAAACAATGCCAATAGCAACCCATGGTTTGTGACTACCCAAAAACCTTATGACTAAAAAATGTTTGGGAAAGGAAGAGCTCTATGAACCCCTCAGATAGAAACATAAACCCAAATAGTACAAATAAGAGACCTAGTTTGTCCTCCCCTCCAGCTGAAAACAATCACAACTCCATTTTTGATGCTATCAACCCATTTCCATTCCACAATAATCCTTCACCTACCATAAACATTGGTAGGGACGCACTAGAAAAGATTAAAAATAATATCATTGAAGAGATTTAGTCATCACAGAGCCTAATAAATAAGAACAAAGCAAAACTTGATATTGATGTATCATCTTTCAACTCTCTCATCATCACACCAGAGAGACACACTAAGAAAATTTACTTTGCTATGGAGGATGAGGATAAATCATCTGACCAAACTACTATTTCATATCTTAGTGAACTTCCATTCTTTATTGATTACATAGATGATCATGAAAACGCCATGCCACTAGATGATATTGACGTCATTGCTTCACATCCAGATATAAATTCCTTCATTGACTTTTCCACAACTCTAGGCATCACATTTGACATTGAAACCACAGTCAACCTAGAACTTGCTAACAGTGAAAAATTCATGGGACGGCATAACCAAAGACATATACACAGTACAAATCTAGAACTACAACAACTTCACCTAGCATAAACCTACAACAGCCATCACATTAGGATTAACACTTTTTAGTCATGATAATCTCTACTTGGAACATTTGTAGATCTTCAAATGATAAGAGAAGAAAAAATATTTATAGATTCACATATAAAATCAGCATAAATATTATCACTTTATAAGAGATGAAAACATCACTAAACCCTTTCTAACTCAAATCTATAGGAGGGAAACACATAAATGAATTGTACCAAATCCCTCATGACAGATTCAAAGGGGGTATAGTTACAGGAATAAACAACAGACTTCTCAAAATCACATAACATGAATATTGTAAATACATTATTATTATAGACCTTACAAACAAAATTGAATCTCACTCATGGATTTTCACAAGAATCAATGTAGAAGCTAGTAGGGATAATCATTGATACATACATGAAATATCTAACCTCTTCACTCTTTACTCATGCACTCGTGGATCATAGGGGGTGATTTTAACCTCCTCACTGATGCTACATGTAACATCCCTGACCTGGGTTATGCTTTAACCCTAGGTGTTTTGATTAAGAAAGATGATTGTATGCTTAATCTTATCTTGTGAAAAGTAATTAGGGCTCAAGAGGAACTTATATTTCAATTTTAGTCCTTTTTGAATAATGTTGAAACAATGTTTTACTTGATTTGGACTAAAGTGCAAATTACGAAAGTTGAAGGGTTAAATTGCAAATTGTGCATGATAAGATGTTCCTCATGTATTGAAGCACCATGAGAATGAAGATGATACAGAGGTATGGCTTGTGGTAGCCTAAGTACCAAGAAAGAGCTGATAAAGCAATGTTTAGGCATTAAAACCTAGTTTTGGTGTAATGTGCAATTTACCCAAAACCTAGAGTTCAATATGCAAATTACCACTTCAATAAGGTCCCTAATGTTTCTTGGCATCATATAGAACAAACAAAATGAGAGGGGATCCTCATTTGAATTAAGTTGGAGGAGAGAGAATCTTGATATTAAAATAATCAAGATTTAAGCCCAATTTAAAACCCTAATTCAATTTAGTGAAAAAATAAATATATTATTTGAAGTGCCCTTTAACCAAAAATTTGACACATCGTTCGAATAAAATGTTATTAACTAAGCGGAAGCGATCACTAAGTTGTGGATTACCAAAAATCACTAAAAATTAAAACCATTTATACAACTATACAAGGCATATCAGCTAGTGTCTCCACCTGAGACTTTACTGATGTCCCTGTTGCTACTTCTACTGTCCTTCACCTGTTGAAGGATTCCTTCCTCCTCATCTGCGTCCACCTAAAAATGTGGTTCCCACGGGGGTGAGACAATTGTAAAATTGCCCCAGCAAGAGATATAACTCTCTGCCAGAAACATTGTTATTGCAGTTTATTAAGATAAAACTGAGCAGAGGAATCACAATTGCTTAACAATAGGTAATTCATTGTTTAATAGATTAGAACATGATTCTTATCTAAAGTATTGCAAGTGTACCCTGATGGAGCATCATGTCACTTATCCAATAAGGAATGTGAAGAACATGTATAACATGTATTCACTATAGAGTTATAACTGCAACATATATCCTCTTCAGGCTTAGATCACATAGCTAATGCCTGGCATTGTCTTTGTGGGTTCATGGCCTGTAGCCATATTCTTTTAGTAAAGTAATGGGATCTTAATCCCTCATCTCATCAAGTACATTTCCATTTCTTAACAAGTTCATCATCATAATTATAGAATATGGGTATTCGAACCCTTAACTCATCATAGAATACTTGTTACCACTTATTAGGCAACTTAATAACTTCAGGTCATCTGACTAAGGAAATTATGATTCTTATTTCACAAAGTATTCCACATAGTTCACAAAGCTCATATCACCTCTTATTACCCCTTAATAGGCAACAAGGCATATTATGGCTTATGAAACCCATAGCCAATTTCAATAATTAAAACATTATATGGCACACAGGGCTCACTAATTTCAGGTTACTTCTCACTAAGCAACAAAGCATATGAAGGCTTATAAGGCCTATAAAACATTTTCAATATACAGAGCATGATAGCCCATACCTGGCTATACTCATCATCTCAACATACCTGCATGATTAGTACTCATGATATCAATCATATATCAATACCATGCAATACAAGGGTTTTCTTATTACATTCCTAACTCATCAATGTGTATTTGAGCTTCACATAGAATTACTCTGTGTTAAGACTTCACATAGCATCACCCTGTATTAGGGTTTCACATAGCATTACCCTATATTAGGGTTTCACATAGCATTACCCTGTATTAGGGTTTATTATCTCCTATTGCCCAATTTAGGGTTAGGATGCACTATTCACATCAGATTAGGGTTCATCATGTCCTTTTACCCAATTTAGGATTTACTGTAACATTACATAACATCACCCTGAATTAGGGTTTTGTATAAATAACCATATATGTTCTCAAGATCATATTATTAATGATCAAGTACTATTCCATTGCTTCACACAGCTAAGAATCTATATGGATAACATAAGTATTCAATCATACTTATTTATTCTCATCATTCATCATTAAATGAATTATCAACACAAAGTATAAGTTTCTCTCTCATCTTTACCAAAATATAATTGCGTCATAGTTTACTGGTTTGGATTAACCTTTTCATAAGGCATGTTAACCTACACTCATCAAAGTGCATTACATCTCAATTTAACAATTGACATGGCACACTTCATGTGTCACTCATCCAAATATATTGGGTTCAAAACACATCAAGGTGTATTAGTTTTGAGGTATTGAATGTGATATCTATCACATCTTGATGTATCACTTCCCTCATCACCTTTATCATACTTGAGTTCATCCACTTATCTTGTATTAGGGTATTCCTCATCCTAATACTTGATGCACGAGTTCATCACATTTATCATGTAATGTATTGGTCATAAGTCACTTATTTAGAATATACAACCATTGTCAATGATATGGAATCATCCTTGAGTTAGGAACTATTGATATAAGAGTATCCATTATCAACCTCTCTAGGTGTTACATTTGTCAATACATTAATCACTATTCCATTATTAGGAATAGGATTTTCCATAATTATAAATTGAGGTTCACATAGCATCTCTCATAAATATGGATTTCACCTAATATAACTCTTCATTAGGGTTTCACATAAAATCCTTCTATATTAGGGTTTCACTTAGTATTACCTAAAATTAGGATTTCACAACACATCACCCAATGTTAGGGCTTCACATAGCATTACCCTAGATTAGGGTTTCATATACCTTTTCCCCATTTTAGGGATTAGGGTTAACCATTCACAGCCAAGTAGGGTTTCTTATACCCTATTACTCAAATTAGGGTTAGGATGTACAATTCCCATCAAATTAGGGTTCCTTACATTATTACACTGAATTAAGGTTACATCATCACCCTGGAATAGGGTTTCACTCAGTTTTTCCCTAAATTAGATCAATGGCTCAATAATCTTTTCAATTAGGGTTTCATGATCTCATTATTATGGATCAAACCCTAATCACATATTTTATTCATAATGAGAGAATTAGGGATTAATTATGTAAGCATTCCTCTCCTTCTTTCTCTCTCTATCATCCTCTCTAGGAGGTTAAGTAGTTCAAGATTGATCTAGGTCATCTCTTCATTTAAGTTCACACAGTTAGGGTTAACCATTATAATCACCTTTAGTCTACATCATTATCAATCAAGTAGCTAACTGACCTTTAATCTTATTAGGTATCCAAATGGTTTAACCAATTTGGACCTCAAAACAGTCTTGGTCACTTAGACCCCAAACGGTCTTGATCACTTAGACCTCAAACGGTCTTGACCAATTAAGTTCAAATGGCTTGAAACCATTTAGCAAGGTTGGTACTTGAAACCGTTTAGACAACACATTTGAAACCGAATGAACTTGGCTCTCCAAACGGTTTGAGACAGTTTGGTCTCAAACAGTCTTGAGACCGTTTGGACCTAAACGGTCTTGAGACCCTTTGGACTCAAACGGTCTGAAGACCGTTTGGTCCAAACCCTCTCAAAACCGAATGGACCAACATGGTCTTCCATCACTAAGTCAATTTAGGGTTTCACTCATTGAACCATCTATTAATTGAACCACTAATTTATTCTTCAATTGAACCATTGAATCACCCTTCAATTGGACCTTCAATTAAGGTTTTGAACCCAATTTAACTAGGGTTTATAATCAAGAAACCATCACTTAGGGTTTTGAAATCGAGGAACAATCAATGGTTGACATTATGGAATTGTAACATACTGAAATTCGGTATAAAATTTAATTATTGAGATATAAAAAAAATATTTTTTTTTACCTTTTCATTCATATTTACACTTCATTTGAATTATGTTGAAACTTGAGCACCTAAATGCAGTTTGTTCTCATTCTGATTAAAGTATCCCTTCTGGGACCCACACTTGATAAATTGAACTCGGTAACAAATTCTTGGACTTGAAATCACAAATATATATATATTGGATACTTAGATATCATATTAGAATTAATGATGAGAGTAATTATTCTAACCATCTTGGATTCATAACGAAGGGAGTTACTATTTTCTATATTTAGAATAATGACATGCGAACCAATGTTGAAAATTTCAAGAGAAACTGATAAAAGGTATAGGAGATACAAAATTTTGAACTTATTAACATAAAACAACTAAAAAAGGAATTAAATTGTTCCGTCAAACCAGGTTTGACCTGGTGCCCCGCTCCTTTGTGCTGGATCAATGTCGTTGCCGCTTCCTATGAAGGAGAAACGGCCAGGACGTTCTCCCTTGATGCTTATCCATTTTGATCGATTCAAAGTCCATCGAGTTCGTCTTTCACTCCTCCAACTCGACAGCTACGTCTCCAGGCGCCCAAACTGCCATAGAAAGATCTGCCATTAAAGCTCCCTAGAGCAAAGACAGAAACTGACAGACCTCAGATCCCTACGTTACGCCACCCAGATCTAGTTGAAAGAGCTCCACCTTGCTACGGAAATCCTAAATCCACCATTTAACTCATATATATATCCCCATCCATCTTGACGCCAAGGTACCCAGATCTTCACATCATCTCCACTTCCCTCAACCCGCTGCGCCGCCAGACCCTCACCCAACACCACGAAACATACATGTGCCACCCTCCACAAGAGTACCACCAACCCTGGTTCCTACGATGGTCATAAGACGACCTTGCTGTTACAAGCAGGGAGCTTCACGGCTCCTGGTGCATCTAAGATCTACGACAACACCACCACCACCACCCCCTGCAAACGGCGTCGACACGTCTCCTCCTCCCTGAACCATCGGCCGTCCTCCTGGTCCCCGAACTCCCTGTTCTCCTCCACACCGACGAGCCTTCATGCTCGCATCTTCTTCCTTTCCATCCCTTCTCCCACCTGTTGTGCGTCGACCAACGCAGGCTGCAATGAATAGTCGCAAACAGCAACAACTCCGACGTCGGTAGCCATACCATATACCCCAACTCCGCAGGCATGGTTGATCCCACAAACTCCTCACTTATGTATGTGCCTTGCGACCGAATTCTTAGACTCCAACTTCTACAGCTGTTCAAAACTCCAATCTAAAGGTTACCAAACGTTGAAGAAGGACTCTGCCGCAACGATCTGTAGGTAAGTTCTTTGGCCTTAGAGTTCACGTTTGTACTTAGCATGCGGAGACCCATATTTAAAGATCTAACTAATATAAAATGTGAAGTCAACGGAAAGATTGGGATATCAGTATAGCCAATGTATTACCGTAAACGTTATTGTAATAATATATATACAATACAATTACGTAGTGTACTGCTACTAGTAAGTTAGTAATTAAGTTTTTTGAATTTCAGTAAAGTGCATATTGTAAATAACACATTAATTTTTTACACATAACTATCAATTGGAAATACCTGAATCTACCCAAATATAAATGGTTAGAGAAGGAATATTATATACAACCTCTATAGGAAAAACTATAGTAAGTAGGTGGCATTTTTTAATAGGGATGGTACGTGTGTGTGTTGAGACCGTATAGATTGATTTCGAAAGTCTTATATCTTCATGCACATACAACATAATCCTACCACTAATATGAGTTAGTTAATTGTATACTAAAATATAATCTACCTAGAACTATATACATTAGCTTATAAATACCTAGAGATCCTAATATATGAAATTTAGTTGAATCCTTCTCTATTGGGTGTTATTGATTAGTCAACAATAATATAATAGATGGATGATGATAATAATCATTAGGCTGATGGGAAATCACGTGATATTAGTATATGTGCTAAGATATTTATATGTTAGAATGTCAATAATAGAGATAATTGATAAATGTAGCAATAATATTGCTAATACAATTAACCTTCTTCTTTATGAAGTCAAACCTTAGATCACCAATAAGTTATATTGGGAAAATAACCTAATTGATCCTAGTGACTAAATGGAATTCCATTACATATAAGATAAAATAAAAAAAATTTACAATTTAATCTTGAGAAAATGTGATAAAACAATTGCGTATGTGATATGGATTATGTATAACCTATCTAGAAATCCTAGAAATGAGACTAATGGGAAATATGGAATAATAACCTAAAGGATAACCCTGATAGCATTTGATTTCTAAGAAACAACCCTTTGATGACATAGAAATTCATTTTTTTAGATATCTAAAGTATGGAGCTCATTGAACTTTGGGTGTGAAACAACATGGAATCTTATCTTGAGAGAAGGTACTTAATTCTCAATTATTTATTGAACTGTTTATTTCCCTCTTGGATTTCATCTACATAACTTTGAAAAAGTGGTGAACCATTTTATTAGCCTTTTCCTTATTGTTAAAGTTCACCACAACTACATTTGAAAGTTGACTATTATAGAGAAATCAAAATGTTGTATATTTAGACATTGGCGCAAAAAACTCGAAATATTGGCTAAAGAGCTTTGGCTCACTAGATCCGGTGGGTTACGACCCCCAACCCTGCACAGTGGATAATGGACAATTAGAGGTCCCCCAGTACTGGTTACCCCCACAGGCAAAGTGTCGTTCTCTCCTAGAGGGGAGAATACTAGGCACCTAGCCACTAGCGAAGACAAAATATTAGATTGATTGTGCCATAAGATATATCATTTCATTTTGAATAATTTGATATGTTGATATTTGTTTGAGAAATCTCATTTTTGATTCTAGTTACCACTCTACATTATTGTACCCCTTTTGAAATTATCATGGTAACTAGTTCATTTTTTTTCTATTATCATAGTCCACAAGCAATCTTACCCAAATTTGATCTATAACTCTTTAATTTTTAATAGTTCAATAATGTATTTAGTACCAACCTAGCTGACCTTATTTTCCCTTTAATGGGGTCCATGTGTGGTTTTGTTCCTTCGGGAACTCATGGGCAGGTGATACAAAGAAGGTCAAGAAAAGACGTGCAGGAGTTGTCCTCTGTTGAAGACTAGATAGGAGTCAGCTCTTATTTTTTCAAATTTGCAATCTTATGTTTACAGCTTTCGCAACTCAGATGTAAAAGCATGATTGTAATAAAGATTGTTTATAATTTTGATATTATTTTGTAAATATTTGATCGTAAAGATCGAGTCTTTACAGGAACTAATTCGATTACAATCATTGAATAACCACTTAGCTAGATCATGACCTGAGCTCAAACGGTCTTGAGGTCATTTGGATGACCTCCAAATGGTCTTGAGACTGTTTGCCTAATCCATCATTAAAATCTATGAAATTCAATTAGGGTTTGCATCATTGAAACAATTATCAATTAAGCTATTGATTGTATTTCAATGTAATATCATTGGATCTTCAACCATCCAATCATACTTCCTCAAAAACTTCCAAACAGTCTTGGTTGACCTCCAAACGGTCTTAAGACCGTTTGGGTGACCTCCAAACAGTCTTGAGACTGTTTGGGTTAGTCAACCCAAAGCATTAAAATAAACAATTGCTATTTCAGCACTTAGCCGACTAGGGTTTCCACTTGGAGGATTGTTTTTATATTGAATCAATCAATTGGATCCATTGGATCATCATCCAACATGTACTAGGTTTCTGACCTCAAATGGTCAACCAATCCAAATGGTCAACCCTTCTAAACGGTTTGGGGTTCAAACCTCCAAACGGTTTGCAAACCGTTTGGTCTCCAAATGATTTGGTGAAACCGTTTGGACCAACTCATTGAAACTATTTGGTCCAACAATTGAAATTGTTTGCCTATGATATTTTTGAGGTGTTTACTTAGGATTATGTCATCATCATCAAGCTACAAACCCAAGAAACTTTCTGTGATTTTCATAGTGATTGCATCAATCAACCAAATAAAATTTTGGGAATGAAGGAAGGGTTATCAATTGATAAGGAATTGAATCCAATAACAATAATAAGGGTTCAAGTTATAAAACCCGCCTTCAATTGAGCTTCAAAGCTTCAACCTCCACGTATTTAATGGTGAAAGCAACACCTTCCATGATCCCAAGCTCGTCCTTAAGCTTTGAGTGAAAAGGAACAACTAGAATTGAAGATGGAGTGGAGATAAGAAGAAATCATGCATTGTTTTGTGCTTTCCACCATGAATTCAAGGTGAAAGAAGGTAAAGAAGCTTACCAACAGGTTGGGGGTCATCCTCCTATTGCTCCCAGCTCCCTTGGTCGTTTTTACAAGCAAGAAGTGAAAGGGGTTTCGAAATTATCCCTTCACCTCAAAGATAAAGTAGCTTATATATGAATTTTATTGAAAATTCATTTAAGAGAGAGAAATAGGAATTATCTCCTCAACTTTCTTGCCATATGCCCCCTTTTCTCCCTTAGGGACGAGGCTATCTTATTTTCCTCTTATTCCTCTCAATTATCCACATTTTAAAGGAAAACAAACTAAGCACCTTAAATCATATAATAATAATATCCATAAGTGAGTGGATATTACTTTTTCTTATAATAATGTGAGTGAGTTATCCACTTCCTTTGAAAATCTTCGTGTCTTTGCAAGGCACATGGTCGTCCACACATATCCAAACTCAACCATCATATTTTTGGTAGAAGGGCAATATAATTAATATAATTATTTTTGCATTAAATTGGATTCGGGTTTCGATTATGCTTAAATCTTGATTATTTTAATATCAAGATTCTCTCTCCTTCAAAATGATTCAAATGAGGCGTCCCTCTCAAATTATTTTCTCTACCTGATGCCAAGGATCATGACGGACCTTCGTGAAGTGGTATTGTGCATATAGAACCCTAGATTTCGGGTAAATTGCACATTACACCAAAACTAGGTTTTGATGCACAAACATTGCTCAACATGCTCTTTCTTGGTATTCAGGCTATCACAAGCCATATCTCTAGATCATCTCCATTTTAATGATTCTTCAACACATGAGTAACATTGTATCATGTACAATTTGCAAGTTAACCCCTCAACTTGGGTAATTTGCACTTTAGTCCAAAACTAACAAAACATTATTTCAACATTATTCAAAAGGGACTGAAATTGAAATATAAGTTCCTCTTGAGCCTTAATTACTTTTAGAGAGATAAGAGAGAGTCTATAATCAACTTCATTAAGTAAAACATCTAGGGTTAAGCATAACCCAGGTCAGGGATGTTACAAATTATAAACCCCTAATAAGGATTTCGTTCCCGAAATCCCAGATAACAAAAGATAGTTGTAACTCATGTCATCACGTCTCTAATTATCATCTCAATATCATGGAGATACTATAGATATTTAATACACATAAAGTTCTTCCACACAGGATTATTGTAAGAAAATATTTTCAACTTGATAAACTTTTCCACCATAATTACACTTGTTCCTTCCATTAGTTCAACCTTATCAATGTTTATGTTTATGCAGAGCATAAACCCCTAAGGGGTACACATGCACAAAGTATTTATTTTGTTTTAGGACATTGCTTGTTCCATATATCATTATCTTGGAACCAAAGTCCAAAGCAAATTGATACTTTTCTAAGTATCCATTAACAGATTATTTCTAATCCAAAAACATCAACTGTCATAATACTTACTTGATTGTCATGTAAATGAAAGGAGAAACATAAAGTATCATACTCCTATCATTACCCAAGGTTGTTCATCAAAGGAGAAACATATATATTTAACAGAGGTAATCCACTCAACAATCCTTTATTTGTTTGGGAAAGTTCACTTCGTACTTCCTATATGGCTGGGAAAGTTCACTTAGAAAACCCTATATAATTGGGAAAGGTCACTGAGAAATTTCATATTTAATTGGAAAAGTTCACTTAGCAGTTTCTATTTAATTGGGAAAGTTCATTGAGCAATTTCCTATTTAATTTGAAAAGTTCACTTAGCAGTTCCTATTTAATTGGGAAAGTTCACTAAGAAATTTCCTATTTAATTGGAAAAGTTCACTTAGTAGTTCCTATTTAATTGGGAAAGATCACCGAGAAATTTCCTATTTAATTGGAAAAGTTCACTTAGCAGTTTCTATTTAATTGGGAAAGTTCACTGAACAATTTCCTATTTAATTAGAAAAGTTCACTTAGCAGTTCCTATTTAATTGGGAAAGTTCACTGAGCAATTTCCTATTTAATTGGAAAAGTTCACTTAGCAGTTCCTATTTAATTGGGAAAGTTCACTGAGCAATTTCCTATTTAATTGGAAAAGTTCACTTATCAGTTCCTATTTTATTGGGAAAGTTCACTGAGCAATTTCCCATTTAATTGGAAAAGTTCACTTAGTACTTCCTCATTAGTTGGGAATGTTCACTTAGTTCTTCCTCATTAGTTGGGAAAGTTCACCTAGCATTTCCTTATTAGTTGGGAATGTTCACCTAGCTCTTCCTCATTAGCTGGGAATGTTCACTTAGCTCTTCCTCATTAGTTGGGAATGTTCACCTAGCTCTTCCTCATTAGTTGGGAATGTTCACCTAGCTCTTCCTTATTAGTTGGGAATGTTCACCTAGCTCTTCCTCATTAGTTGGGAATGTTCACCTAGCTCTTCCTCATTAGTTGGGAATGTTCACCTAGCTCTTCCTCATTAGTTGGGAATGTTCACCTAGCTCTTCCTCATTAGTTTTCATTATACTCACTAGATTATTTCAGAATGACTACTTGATCAGAGTAATAAAAAAGATAACAATCTAAGAGTTTCATACTTGCCTTATCTCAAATAATCATATACCTGGCCAGGGTATACAAGTATTGAGATTAGGTAGTATGCACTTTATTTTCTATCATATTCCTCACTTTTCATATCATTATACACATAGGATTTTTCATTCTTGGATTTTCTTCAGGCATCACTTCTATATCTCATTTTTTAACACACATATAAGAGATATTATAAAACATTTTAAGGAACACTGAGTAAGATGTAAGTTCTCATCTCCCTTGTGTCCTTATAGGACTAGTCAGAGAGAGTTCAAATACAACTACTTTCTTATTTTTAACACATAGAATCATGAAATGAATTACGAGAATGAATCTATTTCATCTGACATGTCACAACTGGAGGTTTAACTATTGCATCATATTGATTCATTGGATAGAACCTCGTAGTTGCTTGTTGTTGTTTTTTCCTTTACTTAGTGGCTACTGCCCTGGTGCACTAGGCATTTATTGCACTGGTGACACCAGAAACTTTGGCTTTTTAGAACAACTAGGCAATTGTCTCTAAAATTATAGAGATCTTACCTTAAATCTCAGCTTATTGCCTCTCCTTGGGCACTACCATCATAGATGTACTATCTGTCTAAACTTATGGTAGAGTCTACTTTCTCGCCATGTGTTAATCCTTCCCACATTTCCACTGTTCCAACATGACTATGTCATTCAGGAACCCTTTATAAGCCCAAAGTTTCCACATTAAGGATTGGTAACCTAGGTTGTATTGCCAGTATCCAATCTTCTATATGTATTACTGTTGTCATAACCTGCCCTTCAAGAGCATGAACATAGGATTCTCTATCCTGATCAGGTCAGGATGGGAATTCTCAGGCACTTGTTCTTCTCTTGCCTGATCCGATGCACCCTCTCCTAGTGCAACAACATTGCCCTTAGCAATGTGCTCCTCGTGTTCCCCAGTAGTTTATAAACTTTACCCTTTACTTTGCATAAGAAGAAGTCACTATAGGGTATACTGGAAGACACTAACAGAGACTCAACACCTTAGTCCTATGTCTCTGTAGACTCAGTGAACCTCGCTCTGATACCACTAAATTGTGACACATCGCTCGAATAAAATGTTATTAACTCAGCGGAAGCGATCACTAAGAAGCGGATTACCAAAAATCACTAAAAATCAAAACCATTTTACAAAGAGATCCACACATAGGAAAACTCTTTCATAAAGAACCGGAGTAACTTAATTACATACCGGTTCATAAGTACATGTCCTATATCATCTTTTTCTGAGGATTACATGCATCAACTGCTCTAGTAAACTAAACACAGACAGTATAAAATCTCGAGACACTGAGCCAAAATCTCGAAAGTACTAACTACTACTCTGAGGACCTGAGAGTACAGAGATGACACATAGGACTCTATATACAACTATACAAGGCATATCAGCTAGTGTCTCCACCTGAGACTTTACTGATGTCCCTGTTGTTGCTGTTGCTGTCCTTCACCAATTGAAGGATTCCTGCCTCCTCGTCCGCGTCCACCAAAAAATGTGGTTCACATGGGGATGAGACAATTGTAAAATTGCCCCAGCGAGAGATATAACTCTCCGCCAGAAACATTGTTATTGCAGTTTATCAAGATAAAATTGAATAGAGGAATCACAATTTCTTAACAGTAGTTAATTCATTGTTTAACATATTAGAACATTATTCTTATATGAAGTATTGCATCTGTAACCTAATGGAGCATCATGTCACTTATCCAATAAGGAATGTGAAGAACATGTATAACATTTATTCACTATAGAGTTATAACTGCAACATATATCCTCTTCAGGCTTAGATCACATAGCTAATGCCTGGCATTGTCTTTGTGGGGTCATGGCATGTAGCCATATTCTTTTAGTAAAGTACTGGGATCTTAATCCCTCATCTCATCAAGTACATTTCCATTTCTTAACAAGTTCATCATCATAATTATAGAATATGGGTATTCGAACCCTTAACTCATCATAGAATACTTGTTACCACTTATTAGGTAACTTAATAACCTCAGGTCATCTGACCAAGGACATTATGATTCTTATTTCACAAAGTATTCCACATAGTTCACAAAGCTCATATCACCTCTTATTACCCTTTAATAGGCAACAAGGCATATTATGGCTTATGAAACCCATAGCAAATTTCGATAATTAAAACATTATATGGCACATAGGGCTCACTAATTTTAGGTTACTTCTCACTAAGCAGCAAAGCATATGAAGTCTTATAAGGCCTATAAAACATTTTCAATATATAGAGCATCATAGCCCATACCTGGCTATACTCATCATCTCAACATACCTGCATGATTAGTACTCATGATATCAATCATATATTAGTACCATGCAATACAAGGGTTTTCTTATTACATTCCTAACTCATCAATCTATATTTGAGCTTCACATAGAGCTACTCTGTGTTAAGACTTCACATAGCATCACCCTATATTAGGGTTTCACATAGCATTACCCTGTATTAAGGTTTCACATAGCATTGCCCTATATTAGGGTTTATTATCTCCTATTGCCCAATTTAGGGTTAGGATGCACTATTCACATCAGATTAGGGTTCGTCATGTCCTTTTACCCAATTTAGGGTTTACTGTAACATTACATAACATCACACTAAATTAGGGTTTTGTATAAATAACCATATAGGTTCTCAAGATCATATTATTAATGATCAAGTCCTATTCCATTGCTTCACACATCTAGGAATCAATATGGATAACATAAGTATTCAATCATACTTATTTATTCTCATCATTCATCATTAAATGAATTATCAACACAAAGTATAAGTTTCTCTCTCATCATTACCAAAATATAATTGCATCATAGTTTACTGGTTTCGATTAACCTTTTCATAAGGCATGTTAGCCTACACTCATCAAAGTGCATTACATCTCAATGTAACAATTGACATGGCACACTTCATGTGTCACGCATCCAAATATATTGGGTTTAAAACACATCAAGGTATATTAGTTTTGAGGTGTTGAATGTGATATCTATCACATCTTGATCTATCACTTCCCTCATCACCTTTATCATACTTGAGTTCATCCAGTTAGCTTGTATTAGGGTATTCGTCATCCTAATACTTGATGCACCATTTCCTCACATTTATCATGTAATGTATTGGTCATAAGTCACTTATTTAGAATATACAACCATTGTCAATGATATGGAATCATCCTTGAGTTAGGAACTATTGATATAAGAGTATCCATTATCAACCTCTCTAGGTGTTACATTTGTCAATATATTAATCGCTATTCCATTATTAGGAATAGGATTTCCCATAATTATAAATTGAGGTTCACATAGCATCTCTCATAAATATGGATTTCACCTAATATCAATCTTCATTAGGGTTTCACATAACATCCTTCTATATCATGGTTTCACTTAGTATTACCTGAAATTAGGATTTCACAACACATCACCCAGTGTTAGGGCTTCACTTAACATTACCCTGGATTAGGGTTTCATATACCTTTTCCCCATTTTAGGGATTAGGGTTTACCATTCACATCCAAGTAGGGTTTCTTATACCCTATTACTCAAATTAGGGTTAGGATGTACAATTCCCATAAAATTAGGGTTCCTTACATTATTACACTGAATTAAGGTTACATCATCACCCTAGAATAGGGTTTCACTCAGTTTTGTCCTAAATTAGATCAGTGGCTCAATAATCTTTTCAATTAGGGTTTCATGATCTCATTATTATGGATCAAACCCTAATCACATATTTTATTCATAATGAGAGAATTAGGGATTAATTATGTAAGAATTACTCTCTCTCTTTCTCTCTCTATCATCCTCTGTAGGAGGTTAAGTAGTTCAAGATTGATCTAGGTCAGCTCTTCATTTAAGTTCACACAGTCAGGGTTAACCATAATGATCACCTTTAGTCTACATCATTATCAATCAAGTAGCTAACTGACCTTTAATCTTATTAGGTATCCAAATGGTTTAACCAATTTGGACCTCAAAAAGGTCTTGGTCACTTAGACCCCAAACAGTCTTGACCACTTAGACCTCAAACGGTCTTGACCAATTAAGTTCAAACGGTTTGAAACCGTTTAGCAAGGTTGGTACTTGAAACCATTTAGACAACACATTTGAAACTGAATGAACTTGGGTCTCCAAACGTTTTGAGATCGTTTTGTCTCAAATGGTATTGAGACCATTTGGACCCAAATGGTCTTGAGATAGTTTGGACCCAAACGGTCTTAATACCGTTTGGTCCAAACCCTCTCAAAACTGAATGGACCAACAGGGTCTTCCATCACTAAGTCAATTTAGGGTTTCACTCATTGAACCATCTATTAATTGGACCACTGATTTATTATTCAATTGAACCATTGAATCACCCTTCAATTGAACCCAATTTAACTAGGGTTTATAATCAAGAAACCATCACTTAGGGTTTTAGAATTGAGGAACCATCAATGGTTGACATTATGGAACTAATTTGATTACAATCATTGAATAACCACTTAGCTAGATCATGACCTGACCTCAAACGGTCTTGAGGTCGTTTGGATGACCTCCAAACAGTTTTGAGACTGTTTGCCCAATCCATCATTAAAATCTATGAAATTCAATTAGGGTTTGCATCATTGAAACAATCATTAATTAAGCTATTGATTGTATTTCAATGTAATATCATTGGATCTTCAACCATCCAATCATATTTCCTAAAAAACTTACAAACAGTCTTAGTTGACCTCCAAATGGTCTTGAGACCATTTGGGTGACCTCCAAATGTTCTTGAGACCGTTTGGGTTAGTCAATCCAAAGCATTAAAATAAATAATTGCTATTTTAGCACTTAGCCGATTAGGGTTTCCACTTGGAGGATTGTTTTTATATTGAATCAATCAATTGGATCCATTAGATCATCATCCAACATGTACTAGGGTTCTGACCTCAAACGGTCAACCCTTCCAAACGGTTTGGGGTTCAAACCTCCAAATGGTTTGTAAACCGTTTGGTCTCCAAATGGTTTGGTGAAACTGTTTGGACCAACTCATTGAAACCGTTTGGTCCAACAATTGAAACCGTTTGCCTATGATATTTTTGAGGTGTGTGCTTAGGATGATTCCATCATCATTAACTTCCAAACCCATGAAACTTTCTGTGATTTTCATAATGATTGCATCAATCAAGCAAATAAATTTTCAGGAATGAAGGAAGGATTATCAATTGATAAGGAATTGAATGCAATAACAATAATAAAGGTTCAAGTTATAAAACCGGCCTCAATTGAGCTTTAAAGATTAAACCTACACATCTTTAATGGTGAAAGAAACACCTTCCACTATCCCAAGCTAGTCCTTAAGCTTTGAGTGAAAAGGAACGGCTAGAATTGAAGATGGAGTGGAGATAAGAAGAAATCATGCATTGTTTTGTGATTTCCACCATGAATTCAAGGTGAAAGAAGGTCAAGAAGCTTACCAACAGGTTGGGGGTCGTCCTCTTGTTGATCCCAGATCCCTTGGTCGTTTTTGCAAGCAATAAGTGAAAGGGGTTTCGAAATTACCCCTTCACCTCAAAGATAAAGGTGCTTATATATGAATTTTATTGAAAATTCATGTAAGAGAGAGAAAGTAGGAATTATCTCCTCAACTTTATTGCCATATGCCCCCTTTTCTCCCTTAGGGACGAGGATATCTTCTTTTCCTATTATTCCTCTCAATTATCCACGTTTTAAAAGAAAACAAACTAAGCACCTTAAATCATATAATAATAATATGCATAAGTGAGTGGATATTACTTTTTCTTATAATAATGTGAGTGAGTTATCCACTTCCTTCGGATATCTTCGTGCCTTTGCAAGGCACATGGTCGTCCACACATACCCAAACTCAACCATCATAGTTTTGGTTGAAGATCAATCCAATTAATATAATTATTTTTGCATTAAATTGGATTAGGGTTTCGATTATGCTTAAATCTTGATTATTTTAATATCAAGATTCTCTCTCCTCCAAAATGATTCAAATGAGGCACCCCTCTCAAATTATTTTCTCTACCTGATTCAAAGGATCATGAAGGACTCTATTGAAGTGGTATTTTGCATATAGAACCCTAGATTTTGGGTAAATTGCACATTACACCAAAACTGGGTTTTAATGCACAAACATTGCTCAACAGGCTCTTTCTTGGTATTCGGGCTATCACAAGCCATACCTCTACATCATCTTCATTCTCATGATGCTTCAACACATGAGGAACATTGTATCATGTACAATTTGCAAGTTAACCCCTCAATTTGGGTAATTTTCACTTTAGTCCAAAACTAACAAAACATTATTTCAACATTATTTAAAAGGGACTGAAATTGAAATATAAGTTCCTCTTGAGCCTTAATTACTTTTAGAGAGATAAGAGAGACCCTATAATCAACTTCATTAAGCAAAACATTTAGGGTTAAGAATAACCCAGGCCAGGGATGCTACAAAAAAGGTGAGAGATTAATTTGCAAAGGATTGGACGAGCTTGTGCCTTGCAAAGGCATGAAAATATCCAAGGGAGTGGATAACTCACTCACAATTTTATAAGAAAAAGAAATATCCACTCACATATGGATATTAGTATAATATGATTTGAGGTGCTTAATTTGCTTTTCTTCAAATCATGGATAATTGAGAGCAATAAGAGGCAAACAAGATAGCCTCAGATTCAAGGAGTTGAGGGGGAAGAGGCAGCTCCATTTTTGGGATTAAATGATTTTTTACAAGGTATTTTCTCTCTCATTGAATTTTTATAAAAAGACCTTTTACAAGACAAAACAAAGGCTTTTCCGATCCCACTTCTTCTCCTTGCTTGGAAAACGACCAAGGGAGCTTGGGAGGATCAGGAGGATGGCCCCCAACCTATTGGTCAGCTTCTTGACCCTTGTTCACCTTGAATCCATGGTGGAAATCACAAATCAATGCATGAATTCTTCTAATTTTGATCTCCTCTGCAATTCTAAACATTCCTTTTCACTCAAAACTTGTGGACAAGCCTTGGAGTAGTGAAAGGAGTTGCATCCACCATTGTTGATGTGAGCATGAAGCTTTGCAGCTCAATTGGAGGCGGGTTTTATAACTTGAACCCTAAATTTTGTTATTGCATTCAATTCCTTATCAAATAATGATCCTTTCTTCATTCACGATAATTTATTTGGTTGATTGATGCAATCACCATGAAAATAAAAACATGTTTCATGAGTTTAGAGCTTGATGATGATGACATCATCATAAGCACACACCTCCCCAAATATCAAGTGCAAACGGTTTCAACTTGTTGTTCCAAATGGTTTCACCAAACCATTTGGAGACCAAACGGTCTTCAAAACCGTTTGGTGATTTGAGACCCAAACTGCTTAAGGGATTTGACCATTTAGGAGGGTTTCCCATTTGAGGTCAGAACCCTAATACATGTTGGATGATAATCTAATGGATCCAAATGATTAATTTAATACATAGATAATTATCAAGTAGCAAACCCTAATGGGGTTAAGTGTTGATTTTGTAATTGATTGTGGTGAATCTTTCGGTTGATTAACCAAAACGGTTTCAAAACTGTTTGAGGGTCACCCAAATGGTTTCAAAACCATTTGGAGGTCAACCAAGACCGTTTGGAGGTCTAGGGTTGAGTATGAATGGGTATTTGAAGATCCAAAGATACCAAATTGAAATGCAATCAATTGCTGATTTGATAATCAATCCAATGATCCAAACCCTAATTAGATGTCATGGATTTTGATGATGAGATGGGCAAACGGTTTCAAAAGAGTTTAGAGGTCAAGAACCTCAAGACCGTATGGATGGTCAAAGGTTGTGATTTGAAGGATTAATATCCAAGGGTCAATAATTGTTGAACCTCAATAACTTAATTGATTGAAGGTTTCAATATTGCTAATCATGATTAATTGATTGATGAATGTACCTCATGAACCCTTGCATTTTTAGGACTGATTTGGCCCAAATGGTCTTGACACCGTTTGAGTCCAAACGGTCTTGAAACTGTTTGGAGGTCAAACAGTTTCAAAACTGTTTGGTGATGAAACCTCAAAACCGATTGAAGTTTGTTGATGATTCAATCACTTGGAAATGGAAGGTAATAATTGTTCCAATGATCCAATGATTGATAGTGATGGTAATCAAAGATGGTACAAAGGTTAAAGACCTAAAAGTACCTAAATGATTAGTACTATTAATGGGGTAAACCCTAATCACTATAAGAACAATAATTTGGTACACTATGTCAATCATAGTTATATGTACTTGATTGAAGGGTTGATATGACCTAATCAAGTTGAGAGGATGAAAGAATGGAATTCATACATGAGTATAATTCATGTGGTGGTTATGAGTATGATCCTTAGTAAAGAGATTATGAAACCCTAATCATGAGTATAAACCCTAATTGACAAGGTTATTGAACTCTTACCCTAATTGAGGGAAACTCTAAATGAAACCCTAATCTAGGGTGAGGATGTAACCCTAATCTAGGGTAATACCATGAGAAACCCTAAGTTAGAATGATGTATATGGAACCCTGATGTAATAATGTGATTTGAGAATCAAATCCAGGGTGATACCATGTAATGATATATGAAACCCTAGTTGAGGGTGATTCCATGAGAAACCCTAGTTGAGGGTGATTCCATGAGAAGCCCTAGTTGAGAGTGATTCCATGAGAAACCCTAGTTGAGGGTGATTCCATGAGAAGCCCTAGTTGAGGGTGATTCCATGAGAAACCCTGACTAAGAATAACACCACATGATTCTCTAATACTATGTTGTGATGTGAGGCCCTAAGAAGGGTGAAGGTATGTGATACTCTAATTTGAAGTCATACAAGATAAAGCCCCAATCATGGGCAATATGACAATAAACCATAATCCTAATTTTTAGGTATGGATATAAGAAAAACCCTAATGATGAGATAGAAGGAATTACCTTATAAAGGTGAAATATTTCATGTGGTTGATTATAAGCATCCTTATAGTAAGCAATGTCTTTATCATTAGACAAGTCCACATCATTAAAGATAGTTGGACAATTCTAATGTCTGGCCTATGCATTACATGCTAAAGGTGATAGGTTAGTGATTGAAAGTATTAAGAGGGAAATACCTTAATACAAGATAAGTTGGTTAATTCAAGAAAGTCTGAAATGAAAAGAAAAGTGATACATCAAGATATGGTAGTTATCACATTCAGCACTTCAATGTTTATATACCTTGATGCACTTCAAATCCAATATATTTGGGTAAGAAACATATGAAGTGTGTAATGCAACTATTATAATGAAATGTAATGAGTTGATACACTCTGATAAGTGTTGACTAATGTACCTTGAGAATGGGGTTAAGCCAAATTAATGAGTATGATATAATCATACCATGATGAGGATGAGAAATGAACTCATACCTTGAATTGATGATCATTAACGCTATATGATGAAAGTAATGATCTTGAGTAATTATTAATGATCTCTTTGAATGCCCCAGAGGTATGGAATAATGAATTAAGGGTTGGACAGATAATATAAGCAGGAAACCATAATTAATGAGAAATGGGAAACCCTAACCCTAATTTTGGGTAAAGGGAATGAAAAGCCCTATTTGATAGTAAAACATAATTCCTGGTAAAGGAATAATGGTGTTACTATTGTATCACATGATGTGATGAATAACTTGTATGATTGTTATTATGTCTAATAACCATGCAGGTAATATGAGATGATGAACATAGCCAGATTTGAGTTGTGACATTTATATAATAAATGTTGATTGGCCTTATATGCCTTAATGTTATTGATGCTTAGTAAAAGTAACAAATGTGCATGGATTTTATGAGTCATATGAGTAAGTTGTTGCCTAGAAAAAGGTGACCAGACACTTTGTGGCCTTATGAGCCATGTGTGATGCTTGTGTAACAAGTATCATGAATGCCTTGGTTAGATGACCTGAAGGTGATAGTTACCTAATAGATGGTTATGATGCTCAATGATGAGCTAAGGTTTTGAATACCCAGAACCATATGATATGGTGATGAGATTGTGATGGGATGATAATTCCCAGTATTGAAATGAGGGACTGAGTTCCCAAGGTCTTTTAAAGACTGATAAGTATTTGATGAAAATAGTACATGTCTCTTTATAGCATTGTTATAATAAGTCATGTTTGAGAACTTGGTTGATGCTAAAAGAAGGTGAAAATGTACTTAATTAATCAAGTGAAATCATATCATGTAGAGGCCTGACCATAGATCCATCATCGTCAGTAATAAGATGACGGTGAAACGGGTGCTCCGCGACAAAAACCGAAATGCATATTTTGAATATGTGGGGGTAAATGGGCGAAACTATCCTTACGTCCGGTGAAGAAATTGAGGGAAGGTAAACATTAAACCTCTGAATTCTTCATGTGTCGGGATGGATGTATCATTAATCTCCAAATGATATTTAATGTCGGGCCGATGGAGATAAACATTAAATCTCTCGATGGCCGATAAGAGTGCAGTTGACACAGTAACTCTATAGCGAAGTTGCCAGTATACCCTGGAAAGCTATATTGAGCAGTTAACATAAGTCCTGCTTGTGGTCCCACACTGACCGGGATGTGGGAGGTCATGGGAATCCGGCTCTTCCATCGACCTATGTATGGTACCGATTTTGACTTCGCAATGGTCGGTTGGAGTATGAGCGGTATACCTCATCTCCTCAGGGCATGAGTGTGTTTGTAAAATTAAATCAGCCGTATAGCATGTTTGCCTAAGGATTGAATACAGAAATTTATTGGCTGATGTTATATTTCTTTCATGCAACTCTAGTTCATTGATGTTATTCATATATGTTTGTATTCATTGCAAGTAGATGGATGAACTATGATTCTACCATGAGTAGATGCAATGTTCTCCTTGGGAAAGGAGTTTATTTCACTCTGTTCATACAGTGATTTAATTGATGTTATATATATAAATCCTTCTGCTCAGTTTATTTTAATAAACTGCTATAACAATGTTTTGGCGGAGAGTTATATCTCTCGCTGGGGAAATTTGTAATTGTCTCACCCCCGTGGGATCCAACATTTTTAGGAGGACGCAGACAAAGAAGAAGAAATCCTTTTATAGGGAAAGGACAGCAGTAGTAACATCAGGGACATCAGTGAGATCTCAGGTGGAGATATTGTCTGTCAAGTCATGTAACTAGAAAGTTCTATGTGTCGTCTCTGTACTCTCAGGTCCTCAGAGTTTTTAGTCAGTGTTTTTAAATAAATCGATCTGAGGTTTTGGCTTGATGCCTCGAGATTATTATTTTGTATGTACATAATGTTAATAGAACAGCTGATGTTGTAATTCTCAAGAAGAGATGGTACAGGTTAAGTGTGTTTGAACCAGAATGTAAATGTTATACAATGGTTCTTGATGGAAGAGACTTCCTATGTTTGGATCTCTTGCAAAAAATTTTAATTTTTAGTGATTTTCAGTAATCCGCTGCAAATGATTCACTTCCGTTTAAGTAAATCTTGTTTTTGTGAGTTCGATGCCACAATTTAGTTGGTATCAGAGCTCTAGGTTCGCTGAGTCTACAGAGACATAGGACTAAGGTAGTAGAGTTTGTTCTAGTGTCATCCATTGTATTTGATAGTGTCTTCTGCTCGTATAAGAGAAGAAGAACTTAAAGATGATTGGGTTACATGAGGAGATTGCTGCTGAAAGCAGCAATGTTGCACCAAAAAGAGTTGCATGGGAGTAGGCAAGAGAGAGACAATTGCCTGAGAATCCCCTAGCTGATCCAACTGTAATAAGAAATTCTTCTTTAAGTGTTACTATTGGAGAATTTAGGGCAACAATAATGTATATAGTGGATCAAGCATTGGCAGTGTAACCTAGATTACCAGCCCCCAATGATGATGTTTTGGATGTCAACATAATTTAAGATCAACATCAACAGGTTGAAGGAATAAGGAATGATGAAGTTATGGACTTAAATCGAGTTTGTGCTCAACCTCAGCCTATTGAATCAATATATAGTGATGGAGGGAATAGATTACAACCTGAAATCAGGGTCTTCCACAAGAGTAGGAAACCTGGACATATCAGAAGATACTGCCCAGAGAAGAAAAATAAGATGATAATTGAGAAAAGGCCTATCCAAATCCAGGAACAGAGGCCTAGTGGTTCCAAAAAGAAGAAGTTTTTGGTACCACCAGTACAACCAGAGCCTAGTGCACTAAGGCAATGGTTACCTGGAAAGGGTAAGGAATCTTCTAGGCTGCATCTAGCACCTAGAATTTGCTACCAATGTAGACAAGTAGGACATCTGGCAAGAGATTGTTCAGCCAGAAATGTTATGGTGAATTAACCTATGAGGTAGAGTCAGCCTGAGGCAGTAAATAATCCACGAATCATGACAAGTTAGACAAAATAATGTCATTCTAATATGTCATTTTATGAATTCTTGGATTAATTGAGAAAGTAATTGATTGATTTTTCCTTGTTTAGTCCTATAAGGACTTACAATTTGCTTAGTAAAACATCACAAATGTTTTATGTTGTTCTTACCTCTACGAGAAAAGATGAGGTACAGAAGAGATGCATGGATAAAATCTAGGGATGTTAAATCTTATGCTTGTGATAATATGAAAAATAAGGAATATGATAGTATACAAAGTGCATACCACTTAATCTCAGTATTTATATACCCTGGGCAGGTATACAACTATTGATGATAAAGTGAGTATGGAAACTCTTAGACTGTTGTCTTTTTTATTGCTCTGATCAAGTAGTCATTCTGAGACAATCTAATGAGTATCATGAAATTATAAATATGGAATGAAAAGTGTGTCATAAGCATAAGAAAGAGAAATCTGAGAGAATCTCAAATGAGCATGTTGGTATGAGGAACTAAAAGTGTACTCCTCATAAGATAAAAATGTTCATGTAATGGATACTTAGAAAAGTATCAGTTTGTCCTGGACTTTGGTTCCAAGGTGAAGACATATGTAACAATTAATGTTCCAAGATGAAAGGAAGATAAATATGTGATGTGTTTTCAACACATGTGATAGATACCAAGGTGAAAGATTCTGGTATCCAAGAAATATCATATGGTTTATGTTGGCCACCTGGAGTGGTCAACTATGAAATTAGTTTGATTATACGAAATAGTATGAACATCATATGTTAGGGGTTTATGCTTTGCATAAACATGATATTAATAAAGAATATATGATGTTTCTCTGAATAAGAAAAGTGTTACTTGACACAAAACTAATTCCACTGTCAATGATGAAGAACAGTGGAGCATGTGTCTTGTGTGTTGATTCTATGAGAATCTTGTATGGAAACACTTTGTGTTGATCAAAGTCTTATGGAGTCTCCATAATAAGGATATGAT
This sequence comes from Alisma plantago-aquatica, assembly GCA_963693085.1. NCBI lineage: Eukaryota > Viridiplantae > Streptophyta > Magnoliopsida > Alismatales > Alismataceae > Alisma > Alisma plantago-aquatica. Next base: position 1,153,956,389 of record OY856410.1, on the reverse strand, counting down.
ATGTGAGGACTAGATATTATGATGAATGAAATATATCTGTCTTCCTTTATCTGGATTTCGGGGATGAAATCCTTGTTAGGGGTTTAGAATTTGTAACATCCCTGACCTGGGTTATGCTTTAACCCTAGGTGTTTTGATTAAGAAAGATGATTATATGCTTAATCTTATCTTGTGAAAAGTAATTAGGGCTCAAGAGGAACTTATATTTCAATTTTAGTCCTTTTTTAATAATGTTGAAACAATGTTTTACTTGATTTGGACTAAAGTGCAAATTACCCAAGTTGAGGGGTTAAATTGCAAATTGTGCATGATAAGATGTTCCTCATGTATTGAAGCATCATGAGAATGAAGATGATGTAGAGGTATGGCTTGTGGTAGCCTAAGTACCAAGAAAGATCTCATAAAGCAATGTTTAGGCATTAAAACCTAGTTTTGGTGTAATGTGCAATTTACCCAAAACCTAGGGTTCAATATGCAAATTACCACTTCAATAAGGTCCCTAATGTTTCTTGGCATCATATAGAACAAATAAAATGAGAGGGGCGCGTCATTTGAATTAAGTTGGAGGAGAGAGAATATTGATATTAAAATAATCAAGATTTAAGCCTAACTTAAAACCCTAATTCAATTTCGTGCAAAAATAAATATATTATTTGAAAAGGCCTTTAACCAAAAAGGTGAGGGATTAATTTTCAAAGTATTGTACGAGCTTGTGCCTTGAAAAGGAACGAAAATATCCAAGGGAGTGGATAACTCACTCACAATTTTATAAGAAAAAGAAATATCCACTCACATATGGATATTAGTATAATATGATTTGAGGTGCTTAATTTGGTTTTCTTTAAATCATGGATAATTGAGAGGAATAATAGGAAAACAAGATAGCCTCGGATCCAAGGAGTTGAGGGGGAAGAGGCGGCTCCATTTTTGGGATTAAATGAATTTTTACAAGGTATTTTCTCTCTCATTGATTTTTTATAAAAAGACCTTTTACAAGCCAAAACAAAGGCTTTTCTGATCCCACTTCTTCTCCTTGCTTGGAAAATGACCAATGGAGCTTGGGAGGATCAGTAGGATGACCCCCAACCTGTTGGTAAGCTTCTTGTCCCTTGTTCACCTTGAACCCATGGTGGAAATCACAAATCAATGCATGAATTCTTCTTATTTCGATCCCCTTTGCAATTCTAACCATTCCTTTTCACTCGAAACTTGAGGATGAGCCTTGGAGTAGTGAAAGGAGTTGAATCCACCATTTTTAACGTGATCTTGAAGCTTTGGATCTCAATTGGAGGCAGGTTTTATAACTTGAACCCTTAACTTTGTTATTGCATTCAGTTCCTTATCACATAATGATCCTTTCTTCATTCACGATAATTGATTTGGTTGATTGATGCAATCACCATGAAAATAATAGCATGTTTTGTGAGTTTAGATCTTTATGAGGATGACATCATCATAATTACAAACCTCCCCAAATATCAAGTGGAAGCAGTTTCAACCTGTTGTTCCAAACGGTTTCACCAAACCGTTCGGAGACCAAACGGTTTTCAAAACCATTTGGTGATTTGAGACCCAAACCGCTTAAGGGAGTTGACCATTTAGGAGGGTTGACTATTTGAGGTCAGAACACTAATACATGTTGGATGATAATCTAATGGATCCAATTGATTAATTCAATACATAGATAATTATCAAGTAGCAAACCCTAATCGGGTTAAGTGCTGATTTTGTAATTGATTGTGGTGAATCTTTGGGTTGATTAACCCAAACGGTTTCAAAACCGTTTGAGGGTCACCCAAATGGTTTCAAAACCGTTTGGAGGTCAATCAAGACCGTTTGGAGGTCTAGGGTTGAGTATGGATGGGTATTTGAAGATCCAAAGATACCAAATTGAAATGCAATCAATTGGTGATTTGATAATCAATCCAATGATCCAAACCCTAATTGGATGTCATGGATTTTGATGATGAGATGGGCAAATGGTTTCAAAACCATTTAGAGTTCAAGCACCTCAAGACCATACGGATGGTCAAAGGTGGTGATTTGAAGGATTAAGATCCAAGGGTCAATAATTGTTGAACCTCAATAACTTAATTGATTGAAGGTTTCAATATTGCTAATCATGATTAATTGATTGATGAATGTACCTCATGAACCCTTGCGGTTTTGGGACTGATTTGGCCCAAATGGTCTTGAGACCGTTAGAGTCCAAACGGTCTTGAAACCATTTGGGTTCAAATGGTTTCAAGACCGTTTGGAGGTCAAATGGTTTCAAAATCGTTTGGTGATGAAACCTCAAAACCGATTGAAGGTTGTTGATGATTCAATCACTTGGTAATGGAAGGTAATGAATGTTCCAATGATCCAATGATTGATAGTGATGGTAATCAAAGATGGTACAAAGGTTAAAGACCTAAAAGTACCTAAATGATTAGTGTTATTAATGGGGTAAACCCTAATCACTATAAGAACAATAATTTGGTACACTATGTCAATCATAGTTGTATGTACATGATTGAAGGGTTGATATGACCTAATAAAGTTGAGAGGATGAAAGAATGGAATTCATACATGAGTATAATTCATGTGGTGGTTAAGAATATGATCCTTAGTAAAGAGATCATGAAACCCTAATCATGAGTATAAACCCTAATTGACAAGGTTATTGAACTCTAACCCTAATTGAGGGCAATTCTAAATGAAACCCTAATCCAGGGTGAGGATGTAACCCTAATACAGGGTAATGCCATGAGAAACCCTAAGTTATAATGATGTATATGGAACCCTGATGTAATGATGTGATGTGAGAATCAAATCCAAGGTGATACCATGTAATGATATATGAAACCCTAGTTGAGGGTCATTCCATGAGAAACCCTAGTTGAGAGTGATTCCATGAGAAGCCCTAGTTGAGGGTGATTCCATGAGAAACCTTAGTTGAGGGTGATTCCATGAGAAGCCCTAGTTGAGGGTGATTCCATGAGAAACCCTGACTGAGAATAACACCACATGATGCCCTAATACTATGTTGTAATGTGAGGCCCTAAGAAGGGTGAAGGTATGTGAGACTCTAATTTGGAGTCATACTACATAAAGCCCTAATCCTGGGCAATATGACAATAAACCATAATCCTAATTTTTAGGTATGGATATAAGAAAAACCCTAATGATGAGATAGAAGGAATTACCTTATAAAGGTGAAATATTTCATGTGGTTGATTATAAGCATCCTTATAGTAAGCAATGTCTTTATCATTAGACAAGTCCACATCATTAAAGATAGTTTGACAATTCTAATGTCTGGCCTATGCATTACATGCTAAAGGTGATAGGTTAGTGATTGAAAGTATTAAGAGGGAAATACCTTAATACAAGATAAGTTGGTTAATTCAAGAAAGTCTGAAATGAAAAGAAAAGTGGTACATCAAGATATGATAGTTATCACATTCAGCACTTCAGGGTTTATATACCTTGATGCACTTCAAATCCAATATATTTGGGTAAGAAACATATGAAATGTGTTATGCAGCTATTATAATGAAATGTAATGAGTTGATACACTTTGATAAGTGTTGACTAATGTACCTTGAGAATGGGGTAAAGCCAAATTAATGAGTATTATATAATCATACCATGATGAGGATGAGAAATGAACTCATACCTTGAATTGATGATCATTAACGCTATATGATGAAAGTAATGATCTTGAGTAATTATTTATGATCTCTTTGAATGCCCCAGAGGTATGGAATAATGAATTAAGGGTTGGACAGATAATATAATTAGGAAACCCTAATTAATGAGAAATGGGAAACCGTAACCCTAATTTTGGGTAAAGGGAATGAAAAGCCTTATTTGATAGTAAACCCTAAATCCTGGTAAAGTAATAATGGTGTTACTATTGTATCACATGATGTGATGAATGACTTGTATGACTATTATTATGTCTAATAACCATGCAGGTAATATGAGATGATGAACATAGCCAGATTTGAGCTACGACATTTATATAATAAATGTTAATTGGCCTTATGTGCCTTAATGTTGTTGTTGCTTAGTAAAAGTAACAAATGTGCATGGATTTTAGGAGTCATATGAGTAAGTTGTTGCCTAGAAAAAGGTGAAAAGACACTTTGTGGCCTTGTGAGCCATGTGTGATGCTTGTGTAACAAGTATCATGAATGCCTTGGTCAAATGACCTGAAGGTGATAGTTACCTAATAGATGGTTATGATGCTCAATGATGAGCTAAGGGTTTGAATACCCAGAACCATATGATATGGTGATGAGATTGTGATGGGATGATAATTCCCAGTATTGAAATGAGGGACTGGGTTCCCAAGGTCTTTTAAAGACTGATAAGTATTTGATGAAAATAGTACATGTCTCTTTATAGCATTGTTATAATAAGTCATGTTTGAGAGCTTGGCTGATGCTAAAAGAAGGTGAAAGTGTACTTAATTAATCAAGTGAAATCATATCATGTAGAGACCTGACCATAGATCCATCATCGTCAGTAATAAGGTGATGGTGAAACGGGTGCTCCGCGGCAAAACCCAAAACACATATTTTGAATATGTGGGGATAAATGGGTGAAAATATCCTTATGTCCGGTGAAGAAATTGAGGGAAGGTAAACATTAAACCTCTCAATTCTTCATGTATAGGGATGGATGTATCATAAATCTCCCAATGGTTGGGATGGATGTATCATTAATCTCCCAATGATATTTAATGTTGGATCAATGGAGATAAACATTAAATCTCTTGATGGCCGATGAGAGTGCAATTGACGTTGTAACTCTATAGCGAAGTTGCCAGTATACCCTAGAAAGCTATATTGAGTAGTTAACATAAGTCCTTCTTGTGGTCCCGCACTGACCGGGATGTGGGAGGTCATGGGAATCCGGCTCTTCCATCGACCTATGTATGGTACCGATTTCGACTTTGCAGTGGTCGGTTGGAGTATGAGTGGTATACCTCATCTCCTCTGGGCATGAATGTGTTTGTAAAATGAAATCAGCCATATAGCATGTTTGCCTAAGGATTGAATACGGAAATTTATTGGATGATGTTATATTTCTTTCGTACAACTCTAGTTCATTGATGTTATTCATATCTGTTTGTATTCATTGCTAGTAGATGGATGAACTATGATTCTACCATGAGTAGATGTAATGTTCTCCTTAGGAAAGGAGTTTATTTCACTCTGTTCATACAGTGATTTAACTACTGTTATATATATATAAATCCTTCTTCTCAGTTTATTTTAATAAACTGCTATAACAATGTTTTGGCGGAGAGTTATATCTCTCGCTGGGGCAATTTACAATTGTCTCACCCCTGTGGGATCCAACATTTTTAGGAGGACATGGACAAAGAAGCAGAAATCCTTTTGGAGGGAAAGGACAGCAGCAGTAACATCTGGGATAGCAGTGAGATCTCAGGTGGAGATACTGTCTGTCAAGTCATGTAACTAGAATATCCTATGTGTCGTCTCTGTACTCTCAGGTCCTCAGAGTTTTTAGTCAGTGTTTTTAAATAAATCGATCTGAGGTTTTGGCTTGATGCCTCGAGATTATTATGTTGTTTGTACATAATGTTAATAGAACTGCTGATGTTGTAATCCTTGAGAAGAGATGGTATAGGTTATGTATGTTTGAACCAGAATGTAAATGTTATACAATGGTTCTTAATGGAAGAGACTTCCTATGTTTGGATCTCTTACAAAAAGTTTTATTTTTTAGTGATTTTTAGTAATCCGCTGCAAATGATTCGCTTCCGCTTAAGTAAATCTTATTTTTGTGAGTTGATTGCCACACTACCGACCGACTCAATTCTAGTAGCACACCATCAACATTCACATGTTTTTATAAGTGTCTTCAAAACACGATTACAGAGCACCAAATGATTCATATCATTCCATGGAATGCCAAACATACTTGGAATTGTGGTTCCTCAAGGGCCAGAATATCCCACTTTTTTTGCTTTCCTTCATGGGAGGAAAAACACCCTCATTCATTTGCCACTATTGCACCTAGACCATAGCATATCACTTCCCCATCTACCATAACACCTCCTAGATACATTTGGGCCATAAGCCATTCTGTACTGAAAACTTTTGTCTCCCTGTCCCTGAATTCAAGCTGGTCTGCTTATAAAATTGGCTTTCTACACCCCATTTATACTCGGAATGGGGATTCCACATTCACAACAACACTAAGTAAATTAAATCATCCCTAAAATATGGAACAAGAAAAAAATGGTAACATCCTATATAAACCTGCAGAATTAGAAGAAATTCTTCTTAGAGACTACAATGATCACCATATCGACCCTACCTTCACACTAGCCATCAAATCAGACATCAAAAACATCCAAGATAAAGTTATGCTATTTGGATACAAAGGGCCAAGATTTAAGGGACTATTGAAGGTGACAAAAACACAAAATTTTTCCATAAATGTTGTAACAATAATGCCTAAACAAACACTATAATTAGTCTTACCATTCATAGCTCTAGCACCACAAACAATACCTTATCACAAACCATATCATCACATTCTTCTATAAGATCTTCAACACTGCCATAACCCATCCTTCCTCTCATCTATTGACTGGACAAAACTATGTCCAATGACCATTGACGCACCACATAATATCATTGAACCCTTCATTGAAGCTTAACTCAAGAGTGCCATATTTAATCTTGGTATGAACAAATCACCTGGTCTTGACGACCTAAACACTGTGTTCTACCAAACCATGTGGGAACAAGTAAATCATAAACCTTCTCAACCAGATACATAATCATGAACATAACCACAATAAAATCAGAATTTTATACCATACACATATTTCTCTGGTAAATAAGGTTGACCAACCAGAATTTACCAACCAATTCAGACCTATTATCTTGATCAACACATCTTACAAAATCTTCACAAAGATTCTAAGTAGCCACATGAAACAATTTTTGAATATTGTCATTGACCTAAACCAAAGTGCTTTCCTCAACAATAGAAACATACAAGTTGCATACATCATGGTAAAAGAGACCATACACTCCTACTAAAAAACAAAACACCTCTCCTAAACTTAAATTGGATTTGGAAAAAGCTTTTAACAATGTCAGTTGGAATTGTCTCCTTCACACCATGCAGGGATATAGATTCCCACAGAAATAGATATGCTAGATATATGTCTAGATCTCTACTAGAAAATTCTCCTCTATCATCTATGGCTCTCCTTTGGGTTTTTTCCACAACACTAACAACCTCAGACAGGGTGACCCCTTATCTCCATATCTCTTCATAATGGTCACATCCTTACTAACCAAAGTGATAAAAATTGGAACAAATAAAGGACTCATTGAATCCCCATCTGAATGTTTGGAAAATATCACCCAATATGTGGATGACACCATGATCCTCATTAAACCCAAGGACTCCAGTATTGTCAACACCATACGAATCATAGGCATCTTCTCGTACATCTCAGGGCTCAAGATAAGCCTGAAAAATCTCCCATCATCGGAATCCATATCCAACCTGACATCCTATAATGATACAAAGCCATGCTTAAATGCAAAACTAAAATCTTCCCATTCATGTATCTGGGATTCCCTATCACATGTTTTCCCATAACAAATCATACGTGGAACCCCATCAATGATAAAACCAGCCATCGACTCTCATCATGGACCAATAACTTCCTCAACTTAGCTGGAAGATTTACACTCCTGAATAGCTCTTTGACTTCAATCACCATATATTATCTTAGTTGCTTTCCACTGACAGATAAATCACTTAGAGATATTGATATCCTTAGGAAAAAGTTCCTTTAGAATCATTTTTCTACAAACATAGAAAAACCAAAGTCCACATGGTAAATTGGAATACCATCTTTGTTCCAAAAAGACATGGTGGGTGGAGAATCATCAACCTTAAAAACACATGTCATCTTCCTAATAACTAAAATTATTGCCACACTTTCCTCAAACCTTGATAATATCTGAAAACCTTTCATCCTTCAAAAATATTACCTCAGAAAAAAAAATCATGGTTGACAATAGGAAAAGGCATAGCCTCCCCCTTATGGAGATACATTAACAAACACATAAACATTATAATCCATATGATCAATTCCCCCCACGTGTCTCAAAAAACATAAAGTTTTGGACTGACCCATGGTACCTCGACTCTTCAATACAATACCTAGGAGTTAACATCCATATTCCTCATACCTTGGAAAATTTAAGCACTGCAAAAGCATTGACCCTCCTCACTAGTAACAAAAGTAATTATCTCAATATTTCCTTACCCCACTCATAACCTTTGACACTATGGATAATATTATCCATGTTCTAGAAAACAACACTACAAACCGCATATCATGGACAAGGGGTAGTGCATAAACACCCCATCATGCTTACCATTTCCTCATCCATAGAGGAATCACCTCTAATATGTTCGATGTATGGCACATAGAATGGTCACTAAAGACTAAGATTATCATTTGGCTCATCATACACAAAAAGGTCCTCACTGACAAAAACCTAATGAAATGGGGCATTTATGGATTATCTAGATGTCACATGTGCCAAAACAATATTGAAACCACACATCATCTCTTCATACATTGCCATGTCACCACCTAGATTTGAAACATATTCTTCCTCACCACAACAACATCTCCTGAGTTGAGTATACAAAACCTTATCAATCAACTGAAACCAAATACACATGAAAAAAAATTCATGGCTGCTATCATCTAGAATATCTAGATCGAAAGAAATTCTAGAAAGCACAATAACAAAAACAAACCCTTCAGCACATAACATCAAATATTGAGCATTCTTATTCTTTATTCCTTCATTGCAAATATTCCCATTCCTAAGAGGCGACAAGATGAGGTACGCCAGACAAATTTTGAGAGTAGTAGAAGTGGTGGAAGGGGATTCACTCTAGAGGATATCATGGTAGATTATAAGATTGGCTTCTGATCAGCTAAATACCTAATGCTCAAATCAATATCCAATTTTCTTCATCAATTAGTTGAGGCGTACTATTTAAAGGGGTGCCTCCCCTGAACTTTATCATCCTTATCATTTCATCATGTTTATTTGCATTTTTTTCGCTGATCGGAACATTAAACTCTTGGACACGCCTTTAGTGTTGTCTAAGAGTTTTTCATCCTATAACATTTATGATTTGTAGACATTTTTGGTCACAAATCCTACTATCTAATATATTGCAGAACTTTCATAAAAAAGAGTATACTTAGTAGTCTAGCTTTTAGTAGCAAAGACCAAAGCGCAACACAAATTGAGTTTGAATTTGGTGAATAGTTCTTTTATTCTGCTTCTAGTATGATGCATTCTCTTTTCTTTGTTTATTCTCTTGTACTAAAATTCAGAGAATGTTCGCAGGTTGCGAGATCATTATAGATGATTCAAGACTTTTGCCTACCTTACTAATCAAAAGGCGGCCAACACCGGAGTAAAAGTTTCTTAAGAAGTTCCAATTCCTTTTATGTTATATAAGGTATTCAAACAAATAGGGATGCAGATTAGTTTTGGATTTCATCCTCCATCCTAAACAAAGAAAGAACATTAATTTCATCCCGAAGTGCCAATACAAGAAAATCTTTCTTTCTAAAAGCATTCCCCACAAGCAAGAAGTTGTTAACTGCTTAAACAATTGACTTAAATAAATTAATTGAATTAGCGTACCAAAATAACGATTTGAAATTAACCGTCAATGAATCGATAATTAATCGAATTCTACTCAACCAAAACTCACTTGGTTATTTCATCACCATAAAGGACAACATGAAGCTGCCAAAACGTCATTAACTTATCATTCATCATAGATGTCAATGAAGAATGATCTATGGTACTCTTATTAACATTTTCTTTTAAAATATGAATTATGGTTGTGATCATAACAAATACACATACAGTCAAGACAAGTATACCTCAAAATTTATAATTACACTTTCGCGTCAGTTCAACCACGACGAATATGTATTGTTCACAAGTATAAAATTATATACTTAGATGCTCACAACCACGCAGTACATATCAAGTGCTAACAAGCACAAAACCTACCTTTGCGTAAGTGTTTTGTATTGTCGATGCGGATGAATTACTCATGAAATCCAAATTAAATGGCCGACGGGTACCCGTGTATCAATTAACTAGATTGATAGATTCAGCTTTAATAACCACGAACTATGTCCAGTGATGCCCCTTCAATGTTTCTATCATCTTTTTCTGCTGTTATTGAAAACAGGAAGAAAAAAAGTTGGAATGAATGGGGTACCACAATGCCGGGCATTGCAATTCTATAATAAACAAAAAAAGGTGCAAGAAATCCCTGATAGAAAGGCCTTATCTGGTAAGAGGGCTTGGGCTCATGTGTCCAAACTTCAATAGCTTCCCACGGGGCCTTGGGCTTTGTATATAACGCTCGCACTCAGTGCCCTTCTTTATACCGTGTTTGGGTTTATTTACAACCACCGTAACGGGCTCTGGAGTCTAGAGACAAATCAGATACTATGACTAGGTATCATTTTACAATGGCATCAAATTGCTTATTTTATTTTACGCCGTCTGCAATCGCTCAAGTCGTAAATATAGTGATTTGTATAAACCACAATATTCAAAAAGAAAAATCTTGTTTTGATGTCAAAAAGGTATCCACATGGCTACCTTGGAATAGATTTTCATAAGCTTAACGGTATGGATGCATAAACAAAGTGGTCTTATACCAAATGGCATGTGCATGAGTACATCTCTTCATCGGGAGGGAGAAGAAACGTGGGGATGAAGGAGAGGAGAGTCTTGATTAGAGAGAAATGAAAGGGGAGGATCAAAGTAATCCAACAGCAAGAAACGACAGCTACCCCGTGTCTTGTCTTTTAAATTCATATATATTGCAAGATATAAGTTAGAAGCTTTATTTTTACTTACTAGATAACATGACAATTTACACGACAAAATGGTGTACCATACCGATGCTTTGTTTACTTTATGTGAAAAAGCATTGAAGAGAAACTCAATATATATGTGTGGAAGGATGGCAACTCCACCCTCATTCATGATGAATATGATGATTATTCACTCGAGTCTTGAAGTGAGGGTAGGGAGGAAAGTATCATGTTTTGTTTATTGCACAACACTATGCACAAGTAGCTTGTTTGTTTGTGATGTTGATGTATACATTTACTTTGTGAGTGAAGAAGAAAGAAGAAATTTGTAGTGATAGAAAAATAGCTTTCTCCTATAAGAATTCATTTTGTGGTGATTACTAGTTGTCTTATTATAGAGCCAAGAAGACAGAGAAGCGAGATTTGGTTTTCCTACCACACAAAAGCTTTTGATCATACTGATTTTTGTAAATTTAGAATTCCATTTTTGTTTGGTAATGCTAGCATTTGTATGTGGAGCATTTTAAATTGCTTATAGCACATCAAGGATGGCAACTCTTTGTTTTGAATATTGAAGTGGAAGTTGGGAGGCGAATGAGAGGGAAGCACCTCATCATCAAGACAAGTTGACTCGTCATATGATGTCTAAAGGACTTTCATATAGGAATATGATATCAACCATTTCCCATGTTATTCAGACCAAGTCTCAGTCAATAGCTAGGGCAAAAATATGTTTTGCACACAAATCATATTAAACGAGAGAGATGACATAGATGAGGAGGGTACTAACTTTGTGGGAAGAGGGGATAGATGAGGGGGTCTCTCTAGAATTTCGAATGAGGGAGGAGAGATATTAGTAGGGAGTTAGTAAGGCAGAAATAGGTTTGACTACATGGGGACGTGTGGCTCACTTGATGATGGTGGTGCGGTGTTGGGTGATTGGTAGCATGTGTGTTGATATGTTATCTACATATCAACATAGTTTTCTTCATCATTAAATCAACGAACAGTCATGCCATTTACTTTGATCTTGAGTATCCTCTCATATATCTCAAATAACTAAGAGAGAGAGAGGGTAATGAGAGTAGAAAGAGAGGAGATGTAGGGGTATGCTACAAATGTATTTTAGGGATGACATATATGATGAGGGAGTAGTCCAAGTGGGTGACTCAGCCCCTAGGACATAGATAACAAATACACATACCAAAATAAATAAATAAAGTGGTGCAAGATTGCACATGGATATTGGCCCAGATTTAACAAAATCTTAACACAATGTAAACAACAAGCATTGGGTAGATCATATAGTATTGTTAGTGTAAGATATGGGATCCTTTTCACTGCATAGGTGCAAATCTTTTTTAACAAACTTTATTTAATTGTTACATAATTGTTAGGATAAAGGTTAAATGAAGTAGAGTATATGAAAAAGCAAGTTACAAGAACATAAATATTGAATAGTAACATCATCTATTGACTATATGTCATACAAATTAAGGAAAAATCCCAAAATAGTTTGTGAATAATTACATAATATTTTGATCTGGTTTCATAAGATTAGGGGATGAAGGGATAAAATTCTAATATTCTTCTTTGTAACTTATAAATATTTATGATTGATGTGGTAGATTATAGCACAAGAGATTTACCTAGAGATAAGTCCCCAAAGTTTTTACCTGAACCTTGTATAATAATAACCACCCGTAAGTGGACAGATCTTATCGTAGTATAGATGAGGATTGAATCCAAAGGAAGACATTTTTAAGAACTAATTGGATTTTAATCTAACTAAAAAAGTATTTCACAAGGATAGATCAAGTTGATGGTTTGGTTGATTAACTAAATTAACAATGAAAGAAATAAAATAAAATTATGAAAGAAAGGATTTTTAACACTAGGATAAAATTACTGGGACGACAGGGTTCAGCGTTACTGCCTACATAACTATTATTGACATTGCATCATTCATTAATATGACTACTGAATTGAGGGAAATTGATTTCATATCCTTTTGAATTATGAAATATGTGTGAGTTGATCTTCTTGTAGGCTCAGATCTCATTACCTATGGATCATTAATGTGTCACCCCAGAGAATGCCCTTCATGATCTCATTCGGGGTTCAATGATATTGTTTGATGTTCTAATCCTATATTTCAATGTATGTACATCTAGGACTATAAAAATCATTCAGGATAGATGATCAGACTCTATAGTAAATATCTATAAAAGATTATCAAAATAGATAGTCATACAAGCAATAATTAACAATATATATATAGAATATGGGCATTAGGACTACTCTCCATGTTCCAATATAGGATCTACTCTCTAATGATGTTCATCATACAAAAGAGAGAGAAGAAGATGAAGGTCACAAATAAAGTAGCAATGTAGAGGATCAGATTAATGGTCCTGTCCTAACTCTTGAATGATAACTTTAGTCTTTGGTCCAGATCTACGATGAAGCAAATCTCCACATCAAATTAGAGGCTTTCGTCTCCGGCCTTCCTTGGTGATGGCCATGTTTGTGGATGGGAGAGAATAGATTTGAATCTCTTAACCTAAACATCCCATCAGTGATATTTTTATCACCCCCTTTAATCATGCATCTGTTCGAATTAGTCTGACGGTTGTCTGTATTTTAGTGCAGATTTCCAAATATCATGTTTTGGCAAATTTTATGCCGATCTGAAGTTTTTTGCGAAGATATACTTCTCTTGTAGACAAAGAAATTTCATTTCTGGTGCAAATTAAAACATTAAGTCCTAAATTTCGATGCAAAGATATGGCTATTTTAGTGTATGATATATAGCATGAAGTATGGGAAAAGCAAATCGACTGATTGCAAAAGCCAATCGACCAGTTTTCTTACTATAGAATTTGGGGGAATTTACTACCCACTTTTTATTGGTTTGTACCGGTCAGTTGTAATGACTAATAGACCAGTTGGCTTTCTAAAAAACTATTTCTTTGTCCTAAATTATTTTATGAAGTCCTCAGTCCACTTTTAAGAGTTAGAAAGTGAGGATTTGTGATCTTGGGTAAATTCTTGGGCCTTTGAGGAGGGATATTTGCTTCTCTTTTAAACTTGCATCGATCCTACAAATAAAACACTAGAAGTACATTACACACTAAATAAATTACATAAACTATTATAATCTTATAACAAGTGAAATATGGAGTGGAAGTGCAATTAAACATGCAAAATTAAATATATAAATGCATCTAAAATGTCCCTAAAACATGATGAATATATATTCATAAAATCACCTTGAACTTAAATGATGATCATCCTTGAGTAACATAGAATCACAAAAAACTACCAAATAATACAACTAGCATGTCATCGTCTGTCTCTAAATATCATTTTGGGCCCTACCACTAAACTTTTAGAAAATACAAGCATTAGAGTATAGTAGAGAAAATAAAATTTTTATCTATCCATATTACCATAACAGCAAGATGGCATCAACTACTATGAAATTGGAAAGTTGGTTTAACGAGTTATACCTGGTCCTGAAGCATGTCCAGTGACAACAACTCGCTTCAATGCAACTGTCTGCTAGTTACTCTTAGACAGTGGCTGTACAACTCCTTGTCTTCACTACGGGCAGTGGACACGACAGCTTCTACAACGACTCATGTGGTCTCGCCATGGACTACAGGTTGACTTTGCTCTCCTAGCAGAAGACAAATGACTCCTGCCTCTAGAGTAGTCCACACACACCAACTAGAACTCATGTTTCTCAACTTGAGTAGACAGGAAGGGGTTGCCTCTCCCATTGGCATACTAGTCACCAATGTGCTCTCCCACGACAACGATCCTCAGTTGTTCTCTCCCTTGCTATCCTTCCCTACTCAAGTAGGACTTGCTTGGGCCTCTCGATTACCACAACTAGAGTGGACAAAAATTGTCAGAGCAACTGATTTTCAGTTGATGTTATTGTTGTTCTCTGGAAAGTCCCCAATATCCCTCTATTTATAGGCAAGATTAGGGTCAGGGTTCCCAGGCTGTACGAGATTGTGTGGGAGTGGAAGGGATAGGAACATCTTGAATTTTTACAACATACGACCACTGAAATGGCCTTTTAGTGACCCAAATAGTCTTCTGGTCACACGAGATGGTCATATCATACTACCAAATGGTCGTTTGGCAGTTTATCAATCACACACAAAATTGGCAATTCGATTCCAATTAATGTTAAACATTAATTCCTTGCACCACAAGTAGTGTGCAATTGAAATAAGTTCAGAAAACTTCCAGAACATTCATTCAGCCCCAACTGAGCCGTCTCACACATGCGAGACGCCGGTCACACTCACCCAATGGCCTTCTGGTGAGTGTAGTCGAGCCGATCAGTTCAACCGGTCGGTTCAAACCTCAATTTGGGCAGAATTTAGCCAATTTGAATTCTGATCATCTTGACAACCCAAACGGCTGTCTCAACACTTGATACACTCATCTAGCTTGTCCAAACGACCGTATCAACACTTGAAATGGTCTTTTGGAAGTTCAGTCAGCCAATTTGTTGCATGAATTGAATACCTAAATGTTTTAGTAATCAATCCAATCATCATTCAAGATAAACTCCTCTTCTAGATGAGTTCCTATGTGTATGACCCTATCGGTCCCATATCACATTGGTAGTGATTTCCATAACTAACTTATGACATCACAAGCAAGGAGTAGTTCCTAGTCGCATATAAGTGCTACCTAAGTGAATGGAAAGTTGGAGAACAACTTCAACCAACAATCTATGTAGGGTGTTGTGGTGATTGTATAATTCCTTTGTATCTGATATTCAGAGTGACCTCAAGGCATGGACTCGTCATCCTATTAGTGTTTGATCCATGTTCCTTCAACCAAGAGTGGAATGTCTGAGACAATGTGACCTCAATATCATATATTGATTCACATGTGCATGCACATGCATTTCTCAGTCTCTCTTATCAAGTGGCTAGGATATCGTACTCCAGTAGGAGGGACAAATCCCATCTCTATCACTCATAGTCTATCCCCATGTGTCAAAGTCACCCAATCATCACATTTATGATGGTCCATGTTTTAACATTGCTTTGATGATGTCAAAGCGTACCCAACGACATGTGACGAGTTCAATTATTTCTAGTCTAAGAATCACAATTACTACCTTCACTATGAGATATAACTATGACCACCAACAATGGTTTACATGTGCCACTCTCAAGGTGGTTCTGTCTGATGCACGGTTCCCTAACATGTATATATGTTCTTGGTTTGAAATAGCCATATCATGATTAATGAGATTCTGTCATCAACCAACCCATACTCTGACCTTATGTGTCATTATTGTCTATCAACCTTCCACAATAACAACCGATCAGGGACATAATGAGGATATGTATATGTACTCTTAACATTTGTATGATCTCATTTCCCCAAGGCTAATACTTGAAGACATACATCATTGAGTAATATTATTCTCTAGACATTTATAATGTTACATCATTATCTCGTAACTGAATTAAACATAATAAATTGGAAGTTTGCCTTTATGAGTATATAATCAAATCCTTTACGGTATATGCCACGTCGATCATCACATGATTGGATCTCTGGGCATACCTTACCAACAGACTCCCACTTGCACTTAGAGCCAATTACCAACAAATCTCATTCTTAGTATTCAAAGATGTCCACCATGTTTCTACTGTACTAGTGCAAATCCAGTGGGCTAATTAACAACATTTTGCTATTAGTCGGTATATTGCATGTTTCTTATCTCTTCGCTCTGAGATGAATCCACAATAATATGGTATCTAATATTCCTTGCCTAACAAGTAGCTCCATTGTTGTCATAGTATCACTATTGTGTCATCAATGGTTGGAACATCTATAAGTTCATAATATGGACTTCTATATCCATATAATATTACTATGTGTTCACAACACAAGTATACTCAACTTCTATTATAGAATAGAATTAATGTCTATTATTTCAAAACCCTTAAAACTAACACCATTTGTCCTTTTTAAATTAAACATATTTTATTGTGATCACTCTGTCATTATGGAAGCTTGCATTGATGTAACCCTTTACATACAAATCTTCCTTTTATTGCTATCCTTATTGACTAGCAATCTATCCTTAACTACTCGTCAAGTACTAATGGATATCTAAATGACAATCCAATAGCCCTTATTGGAATTTTCCATCGTCTTGACATATCCAATACATACAAGATTATATGGGATAAGTATACTTATAGAATTCATGATAGATCCAATGTTACAACATATGGCATCTTAATCATGTCATTTCCATTCTTCATAAGAATTGGATCAAAAGGTTCATAAGAGACTAATCTGGATTCTCTTCATTGAATTCTTCCCATGTTGAACTCTTTCAACACGCTGCTATTGTATCTAATCAATCTTCCACTGTAAAACATTCAAGAACTATCTCATAGGTCTTGGTCCTTATCTCATAATATGTTTCACTTAATCCTCCATTGCATAAGGGGTTTTCATGTCAGATCTCAATATTCACAATATTGATATGTTATTCCTCATTGTATGTGGAATATTCATATATGCTCCCACAAAATATTTTGTAATCACAGATTTCATCTTTTATCTTGATTCAAGTCAAACTCTTTGACTATCTTGTCAAAATCAAAAGATCCCATCTCTGAGATGCTTGTTTCAATCCTAGACTGTACTTTGAAGTATAGAATTTATTTGCATTCTTGAACTTATAAAACCTTTTAGGTTGTGTCATGTACACATCCTCTGATGAATTCCCTATAAGGAATCTGGTTTTATCTTCATATGCCAAATCTCATGGTCTATTTTAACTATAATAATAAGCATGACAATTGGTAAAAGAATTTATATCATGTTCAACAACTTGAACTGATTTGAAAAACTTATTCAAATAATTCATCCTTTTATGTTATCCATGTAGGTCTATGCCACAAGACCTTATTGCACCCTTTAGGTATTACCCCTTTAGGTGGCACTATCAAGGTCCTACCTTGTTAGCTTACATGGATCTCATAATGGCCTTGAGCCATTGCTCTGATTATGGTACTTAATAGCTTCTAGTTGATTAGTTGGCCCATCCTATTATAACCAACCTATCTGAATTGTTGGATTGACAATCCTCCAATCTGAGATGTATTACTAGACCGATTTTGTTCTGTGTCACATGACGAACTTGAGATTCCACAACATCTTGTAATTCTCTTAGTTCTCATCGTACCTCTTTGTTGATCCCAAACATTTTGAGTTCTACTTT
The DNA here is from genome assembly GCA_963693085.1 of Alisma plantago-aquatica. Taxonomy (NCBI): domain Eukaryota; kingdom Viridiplantae; phylum Streptophyta; class Magnoliopsida; order Alismatales; family Alismataceae; genus Alisma; species Alisma plantago-aquatica. The sequence continues at coordinate 1,153,938,177 of OY856410.1, read as the reverse complement.
TACTCCCATTGATTCTTTAGGAACTCAGTTATCTGATCAACAAAAATTTTTGTTATTGGATTGGAATTAGTAGTAACATTCAACAATTATGGTTTGTGGATGAACCTTTTCAAGAAACTACTTTCTCAATGTAGGTTTCAATCCCATAGACATATTGGGACATTCTCAATTCATATTGTATATGATGTTTTATAAACCATTTAGATTGTACATTATTTAGTGACATGTATATATTTATGAGGGTATAAGAAGACTAGATTAATTCATATTATATCATGACTCATCATGGTATAATTCCTTCACTCTAACACATCATCATGTTCATATGGATCTGAGTTGTGATACATTAACACATTTGTTCCTGAAGGTTCTCGAGGTATTGATGTAAAAGTATTTCAACATTTGATCTCATCAAAGTTTCTTTATACTTTTATCAAAGTCATACTTCATTTATAATCTGCTCGAACATCTCAAAAGATTTGTGTTTCTATTTTACTAAGTACATATCATCATATTATCAATAGCAGAAATGATGTACAAGTAATTATCTTTAGCATTCATTCCAAAAGATCCTCATGCATCACATGTATAAAATCTTATGGAAAGCTTATCCTCCCACTACATCTAGTGAAGGATGTCATGTCACATTGTGTGTAAATAAGGCTTTGCATATTTCCTTAGGTTCTATAACCAAGGGAATCTAGATTAATATCAATATGTATTCTAGACATGCATTTCTTATATGTACGTCCAAGGTGACTATTGCTAATGATAATCTTAAGTTATCAATTACAATCCTTTGGTATTAATGTTGAAAAACTTATCTAATATTCTTTAAAGAAAAGATCATTAGATATTTGGGCATTTTCATGCAAGATCATATCTTTTGAAACAGAAACATTAATATCTTACTTTATTGATTCATCATTCTTGACATACAAGATGCTTAAAGCAAGTGTTTCTATTTTCTTGGCATAATGAAATATCAGTTCTATTAACTTTATTACATGCCCATTGGGCTAATATAAATTTTGAATGTAGACCAAAGATACCACAACTCTTGCTCTATCTTGTCCATCATTGTCCTTTTGTGAAGGCCTTTACTTCTTGTCAGATCCTTCACATCATTATGTCAGACCTCAGTTTGGTATAACATACCAAATGAATAAGTAATCAAATTTGTCTTGTAACAATTATACCTGAAGTGGAGGCCTCAGTGCCTTCCTTCTTATTCTTTAATTCCTCTAACAAGAGTGGGCAATTTCTTTTCCAATTTCCATGTTGGTGACAATGGTGACAACCACCTCTTATCTTATTCACTCCTCCTTTTGATTTGAGATCTAAAGATATGGGCTTCTGCCTAGCTTTAGATCTCTTCTTAGCTTTTCCTTTGCCTTTAGACTTCCCCTTTCTCTTATTGATCATCATCACAGACTTGGGTTTGTCTTTCTTCATCTGTCTCTTAGTTGTTCTCAACATGCCCAATAGCTCAATCAATGACTTGTCATAGTCATTCATGCTATAGTTCATGCAAAATTGACTATATAACTTTGGTAGAGACTGCATAATCATTTCAGTGGCCAACTCTTGACCCAAAGGTAATCCCAGTCTAGCTATACTCTACACATATCCAATGAGCTTGAGCACATGAGGAAATACTGGGTCACCTTCTGTCATGTTACATTTGAACAACACCTTGGAGACACCATATCTCTCTTGTCTTGTCTGATCCTTGAACATGTTCTTGAGATGTGTGACCATCTCAATCACATCCATGTTATCATGCTACCTCTACAACTCATAGTTCATGGAGCATAGCATCAGACACTTGACATCCATGACATCTTTAATATGCTTCTTGTAAGCATCCTTGTCAGCCCTTGATGCATTTTGAGGTGGTTCCTTTGGTTCTGGCATTTCCAAGATATAGAGCTTGCACTCTTATGTGAGAATGATTCTCAACATTCTGAACCAGTCATGGAAGTTGTTCTCAGTTAGTTTGTCCTTCTCAAAGACCAGTCACATAGAAAAGTGATTGTTGTTCTTTGCCATTTGATTCTACAATAGAATTTGCTTTTGTCAAAAACACATTTTTGATTTGATTTGATTAATTTTGGGAATAATAATTAGGTCTTTAATTCACAATTGTTCTCATTATTTTGTTCAAATTGACAACCCTCAAGTATCATTTGGGAAAATTGTAGTGAATCAATTTTCTAATGAGCAAGATCCAAGATAATTCAACTCTGGCCTGACCAATGCCGTAAAACATAGTTAATTACCAAGGTAGGCAACTTTTACCAATTGCATCATATGAAATTCTTAATAGATAATATGTGCAACTCCTTGCCATAATTATTTGCATGCTTCTGGTCCAGACGCTCTAAGAATCACCAGTTAAGCCTAACCTACTAGTCAATATGATAATAATGAACCCCGCGGAGGGAGAACCTACATCATTACCATCACACTTCCACATGATAGATGGTGCACCATGTGGAGGCATAACCTACGCTTAGTCGAACAACCTTTTCATGTGTATTTCTATTGGAAAGCATCTTAGACTTAATATGTTTGATTGAGGAATTATATATATATATATGTATATATATGTATATATATATGTATATATATATGCATATATATATATGCATATATATATATGCATATATTGTATCCATATACCACATATATAGTATGTATCATATACATGTTATATCCCACAACATAAACATGTAATAAAAAACAAAAAGTGATGGTTACGACCATGCCTACTTGTAATTCCTTGGAGCCACAAGGAATTACAACCACCTAGGTCAATCATCATATCACGTGTATGAACCTGTTATTGGTATAGACCTGTGCTTTCCAATCTGGGTAGATCGGTTCAACCCTTAAACCGATCATCTCATCTCTTGGCCGGTTGGTTGGTCCTATGGGACATCGTATGGCCTCCTATCCCATTGATGTTTGGACTCCTTTCAAACAGTCGGTTGGGTCCATCAGGCTATCATTTGGCTCCATCATTTTGTCCTCCATGGTGCTCCTAACAGTCGGCTCATTTCAAGAACTAGTTATTTTAGTCTGGCGATGATCATCTTCCTCATTGTTACAAGAAAAGAAACTATCTTATTGCTATTAAACTATTACATTTTAAATAGAAACCTCAAGTTACATTCGAGGGGATCAAAGATAGAAAAGAATTAATTTTACATAGGGAAGAGGGAGGTAGAGGTTCGGTATGTAGATTGAGATAAATAGGATAAAACCAAACAATACAAACACATACATATTTAGGTTTCGGCAATAACCACGCTACAAATCCACCATCAAAACTACTTTTAGGGTGATGTGTGAAAATTGTGTATATATCATATCATATCATATCATTATATATATATATATATATATATATATATATATACATATATATTAATTGGGATTATGTGGTCTTTTGTCAGATACACATATGAGATAGTTTGAATATTTGCATCGTATGCAATAAATAAATGATTAAACCAAAAATAAGATCATATCAATTATCTTAAAACATTGTAAATTGACATGACTTTGATAACATTGTTTTAAATACGGGCATAGAGTATGGAATTGGAAACAAAATGTTTATCTATCTATATTCCCATAATAGCACGATCACATCAACTACTATGAAATAGGAAGGATCGTTTAATGAGTTATTCCAGATTTTGGATCAAGTCCAACGACAACAACTTGCTACAATGCAACTGTCTGCTAGTTTCTCTTAGACAGTGGTTGTGCAACTCCTGATCTCCACCATGGACAGTGAACACAAAAGGTTTTGCATTGACTCACGTGGTCTAGCCATGGACTACAAACTGAATTTGCTCTTCTAGCAACAACCAAAGGACTCATGCTTCTAGAGTAGTCCACACAGACCAACTAGAACTCATGTCATTCAACTAGAACAGATAGGAGGGAGTTGTCCCTCCCGTTGGTGTAATAGTCACCAATGTTCTCTCCCACAACAATGATCCTAAGTTTTTCTCTTCCTTGATATCCACCCTAGTCGGGTAGGACTTTCTTGGACTCTCTCGGCTACTACAACTAGAGAGGAAAACAATTGTTAGAGCAACTGATTCTTAGTGGATGTTGTTGTTGTTCTCTATGAAGCCCCCAGTTCCCCTCTATCTATAGGCGGGGTGAGGGCCATGGTTCCCTATCTGTACGGGATTGTGTGAGATTGGAAGAGACCAGAAGATCTTAAATTTTTACAACCTGCGACCACTGAAACGACCGTCTCATGACCCAAGAAGCTGTCTTGTACTGCCAAATGGCCATCTGGTAGTTTCACAATTGCATGTGAAACTGCCAATTCAATTTCAATTAATGTTAAATATTAATTCCTTACACCACAAGTATTGTGCAATCAAAACAAGTTCAGGAAACTTCCAAAATGTTCATTCAGCCCCAACCGATCCATCTCGCACATGCAAGATCCCCGTCTCGCTCACCCAGACGGTTGTCTGGTGAGTTGAGTCAAGCCAATCAGTTCATCATAATGAACTAGTCGGTTTAGACCTCAATTTGGGTAGAACTTAGCCAATTCAAATTTTGATCAGATTGACAACCCAAATGACTATCTCAACACTTGAGATGCTCATTCGGCTTGTCCAAACAGCCATCTCAACACTTGAGATGGTCGTTTTGCCGTTCATTTAGCCAATTCGTTGTGTGAATAGAATACCTAAATGCTTTAGTAATCAATCCAATCATCATTCAAGATAAAATCCTCTTCTTAATGAGTTCCTATGTGTGTGACCCTATAGGTCCCATATCACATTGGCAGTGAGTGTCCATAACTAACTTATGACTTTGCATGCAAGAAGTGGTGCCTAGTCACACATCAGTGCTTCTCAAGTGAATGGAAAGTTGGAAAACAACTTCAAACCTATAATCTATGTAAGGTGTTGCAGTAATTGTATAATTCCTTTGTCTTTGATATCCAAAGTGAACTCGAGGCATGAACTCATCATACTCTCAATGTTCAATCCAATTCCTTGAACCAACAGTAGACTATATGAGATAATGTGACCTCAATATCATATATTGATTCACACGTGCATGCACATGAATTTCTCAATCTTTCTTATCAAGTATATCCAAGATATCATACTCCACTAGAAGGGACAAATCTCATCTCTATCACTTACAGATTATCCCCATGTGTCAACGTCACACAATCATCACCTTTATGAAAACCCATATTTTAGGACTGCATTTGATGATGTCAAAGTGTACACAATGATATGTGATGAATGTAGGTGATTTGAGGTCTAAGAATCACAATCACCACCTTCACTATGAGAGATGACTATGACCACCAATGTTGGTTTCCATGTATCACTCTCAAGGTGGGTCTGTCTGATACACTATTCCCTAACCTGTATCTGTGTACTTGGTTTGATATAGCCATATCCTGACTAATGAGATTCTATCATCAACCAACCCATACCTTGATCTTATGTGTCATTGATGTCTATCAACCTTCCACAATAAATACTGATCAGGGACATAATGAGAATATGTATATGTACTATTAACATTTGTATGATCTCATTTCCCCCAAGGCTAATACTTGAATACATACGTCATTGAGTAATATTATTCTCTAGACATTTATAATGCTATATCATTATCTCATAACTAAATTAAACAAAATAAATTGGAAGATTGCCTTTATGAGTATTTAATCAAATCCTTTATGGTATATGCCATGTCATTCATCACATTAGTGGCTATCTGGGAATACCTTACCAACATAAACATGGCCAAGCAACCCTAATTTCTTGAAATCATGTAATACTAGTTCCCATGTTCTTTGTCCTGACTTCGCTTTCACAAACATGCTTCCATGTCAAAACCTATAATGCTACAATTGTGATATCATGTATGCTTTAGATCAATTTGCGTATCATATGAGATTTACATTACAACGGTGTTTGACAATGGAAAGATGGTATTGGGTAGAGAATAGAGTGAATGGAGGTGTCCAAAGAAGAAATTTCAAATCTCTTCTCTATTTGACTTGAGATTATTTTTATGGTTGCAAGTACATTAATTGCATTTTTTGTATATGTGCACATTGGTGTCTTTTTTATTGGTGTTACGCCCCTATTACATATGAGGGCATGGAAGAGGTGGAGAAAGAGGAGGGGTACTGCCACCCCAAACTCGGAGTTTGACACTATTTTTGGATTTATATTTGTTTTTAGCAAATGGAGGGGTATAATGGAAGAAATATTAAAGAGCTTGAGTTTGTGCATCTCTTATATTTGAAATGAGCACATAGGAACAACTTTAAAAATAAATTCAAATGCATCATGTAGCATGAAAAATAATGACATTTACACAAGAAGTTTTGTGAATCATTTAAGATACATGTTGCATTTTATTCCTATCAATGTCATACGACTTGCCATCATATTCAAGGAATGATATTAATTAAGGTCCTAGGTGACATAATAGGTTCTAACATACACAAGAATTCAATTCATTTAAGGTGGGGCCATGATGAATGATGCTTATGCAATGCAACTAAGTTTTCTAGATAATATCACCAACTAATACAACAAGAACTAAGAACTAAAATAATAACAATTTCAAGCTACATGAAATGCAAGTGATCTAATTTCAAAATAAATATGCAAAACAAACATGCTAAAATAAAATAAAAATCTAAAACATATAATGCTGGTGGAAAGGAGCATGTACCACTCGACCTCCACCTTAGGATTAAACATTTTCTCATCCTGAGCAAACACTAAATCAAAGATGGAGGGAAATGAATGATAACTATTCATCCATGAGGTCTTGGCAACTCAAAGAAGGTCCAGTTGAAGGGAATATGAACAAGGGTTGGCACCTGGAACATATGAGCTCTAAGGTGGAAAATGTGATCATGTGGTTGTGGTAGCTTGAATGAACTTTGAGGATGCTTGAATTAATATTGATTTTCACCTGAAATTCATCCAATAAGATCCACAAATTCTCCTTTAATAGTAGATGTAGTGTAATAGATGTGTGTGAATCTATAGGAAAATGCACAATGTAAGAGTGGTTCATGTCTGGTGGCCTCAAGATCTTCTCATATGTGAATGTTGTTGGCAAGACTACCTTCTTTTGTGGCTAAGGTGGTGTGTAAACAATATGAAATTTGTATTTTCATCTTTGCTATATCAGGTGGATGACTTGGCTCTAGCTTCATCTCATCACGTAGATCTGCATGTAGAAGATGTAGTGTTGGCATAAGAGGAACTGTCTCATCGATAAGATCTTCCTGAAAAATATTTTGGTGTAGGGGCTCGTCCTAGTCCACTTCCCAGTTAGCATCAAATGAAGTATAAAGGATGAGGTACTTCACAATGTCAACATGTATCTCTAGATCCTCCATGTAGAACAAGTCCAACTATTATGTGGGTATGATAAGATATAAAAATGTAGATGAGGTAGAAAAGTAAGATTGTGGTGGAATGCATACCTCTAGTGGAGGTTGTACCTCATCATCTATAACAACCACAATTACAATAGAAGTTGGTTGTTCATCTTCCAAAAAGGTCTCAGTCAAGTGTTGTTGTTTATTATAATTATTTATCTTTGAACCTCCAAAAGAGAAGGGTGGTGGACTTTCCAAAACTATTTCCATGTCACAGTGACTCTCATGTTGGTGCTTTTGGTATTGATGTTTTAAAGTCCCTAACGTAGAGAAAGATGAAGTACAAGTGGACATTAGACCATGGCTCTTGTACTTTAGGTTGTTTCATTGTCTCTAAACATTGGTTGACATAAATATCATCATCCTCATCATTACCTATAAATTTCAGCAGCTCCATCTTCCCTTGAAGTCCTGAGAGAGTTGTGCTTTAGTTGTGCTAGTTGTGCCTTCAATTACTGGCCCCATGCTTCTCCATCAACAACCAATGCTTATTGGTCGGCTAATCTCTTTTGGAGGGCATCCATTTTCTCATCTCTATCAAGTGGGTAATAATCTACATAGTAAGGCTCTTCACCATATGTGATGCGTGGGCCCACTACCCAAGGTTTCAATAGAGTTTCATGAATGACGACTAGCCCCACATACCACCACTAGCCTTAAACTGCATGTTTTTTTCCTCACTCACGCACAAGACAAGGTCAATTTCTCGACTGGTCACCCATCCTAGTACTACTCCAAGTCGAGTAGGCTTAACTATGGAGTTCTTTAGTAATGGGATCCCGAAAAAGGAGGTGCACCTTGGTGATATGGGTAGTCCTATCATTCCTTTTAAGATCATTTTATCTGAGACCTCAAATCCTGGGACATTACAATCTTGACGTCCTCATCAAGGATCAATATACAGCCTCATAATCTCTTTCACATTTAAGTGCAAACTCTGAATGGCCCATGGACATCCAGCTCTCAACCACAGTTGATAACATCTCATTTTATGCACTTTTTGCATATGTTTTATGCCCCTCCTAACAAACCTTTTATAGACTTTTTCTGCTTATTTTAGTAATTTATACCAAAAATCTCAATCGCACACCTCTTCCACCTTTGTAAGGTCATATCAAGACACAGTCGCGGTTAGTACCTCGAACGTAGCTCATCCACCACTAAAGACCCCCAACCACAGTCGAGGTACTAACCGTGACCGTGTCTTGATATGACCCTGCAAAGGTGGAAGAGGTGTGCGATTGAGATTTTTGGTATAAAGTACTAAAATAAGCGGAAAAAGTCCATAAAAGGTATGTTAAGAGGGGCATAAAACTTATGCAAAAAATGCATAAAATGAGATGTTATTAATGGCTACTAGCGCAAGGGAAACTCCATCTCGTCTTAGCAGATAGCCCTTTCCAACTTGCCTGGGCCACACGTCTTAAGTCTGGCATGCTACATGCCCATGTGGGCCACACCTACTGGAGGGGAATTGGCTGTGATACCATTTGTAATGCCTGGGCCCACTGCCCAAGGCTTCAATAGAGTTTCAAGAATGACGACTGGCCCCACAGACCACCACTATCCTCAACTACATGCTTTTTCCTCACTTATGCACAAGTCGGGGTCAACTTCCCGACTGGTCACCCATTCTAGTACTACTCCAGGCCGAGCACATTTAACTATGGATTTCTTTAGTGATGTGCTCTCGAAAAAGGAGGTGCACCTTAGTGATATGGGTAGTCCAATCATTCCTTTTAAGATCATTTTATCCGAGGATGAGGCATCAAATTCTGGGACATTACACCATAACTCTCATAATATTACTTATTGTAGTCTACCTCAATTGGATAATAATCTACATAGCACGACTCTTCTTAATATTCTTTGGAAAAATGTTAATTGCAGCTTGCACCATATTTACTTTTTAAATGTCTAACTTTATGTTGTAGGATGATCTTCTAAATGTAGTTTTGACTTGTGGAGTCAATTCTAGACATCCCTTATGCTCAATACTGATCCTACCATTATGTGCGACGACGATCCTACACGTCAATACTTTAACTTTTAACTATATTCCTGGAAGCCGTATCATGATTGAAGAAGTTCATTTTCCAAATTGTATGATTTGTGGCATTGACCACTCTATTCAAAATAAATGTCTGAAGAATAGAAAATTTGGGTATCAGACTCAAGAGAAAAATTGTTTCAGTGGTCAACATAAAATTTTGTTTTCTATACAAATAACGGAAGTAATAATTTATAGAAGTCTAAGATAGAAAGAAAAATAATCTAGGGTAAAAGAAATAGTGAAAAAAACAAAATTATAGAAACAAACTATGGAGTTAACAAAACTAAAAAAATACAAAAACAAACGAAGAAATTATAAAAGCAAATTACAAATTATAAAAGCAAATTAAAATAAAAAATACAAACTAGAGAGAACAAAAAATCCTAACTTTTCACAATAGACTAAAAATTGAAATGTCCCTTTACTTCTGACAATGGTGCTAAGATTTGATGTATTACATTGTAACACAAGAAATTCACCAGGGAAAAGTCCTAAGGTTTAACCAAACTACATACAATAACCACCACCCTCAAGTGGACTGGTCTTATTATAGTATAGCTAGGGTTTGAAAACAAACACAACATTATAAAAAACTAATCAGATTGTAATCTAACTAAGAAAAAATATTTAACAATTATAGGTCAAGTTGATGGCTTGGTTGATTAACTATGATTTTTAACACTATCATATAATTACTAGGATAAGGGAATTTAACGCAATTGCCTATGTAACAGTTCTGAATAATGCATCATTCAATCATATGAATAATGAAATGGGGCCAACAGATTTCATATCTAGGAATATGAAATTCACATGGACTGATCTCCCCGTAGGCTTAAGATCTCATTACTTAGGATCCTTAGTCTGTCCCCAAAGACCGCCCTTTTATGATCACATTCGGGGTTCAACGATATTGTTTGATGTTCTAATTATAATTGCAAGGTCTCTATGTCTAGGACTATAATAATCATGATAGATGATCAGACTATAGACTATTGTCACTCTAGATGTTCATAAAAGCAAAAATTAACAATTTAGAAATAGAATACGGGCAGTCGTGATACTCTGTAATGATGTTCATATTACAAAAAGAGAGAAAACAAGAATCTCATGGAGAATATTGCAGTGTAAAGGAGAAGATTAGTAGTCTCGTCACAACTCCCAAATGATAACTTCACTCTCCAGTCCGAATTTATAGCAGAGCGTGTCTCCACGTCAAATCGACGACTTTCATCTCTGATCTCCCTTGGTTATGTCTAAGGTTATGGATGGCAGAGAATCAGTCTAAACCTCTTGCACTGGATGCCATCTATGGATATTTATATCATCTGATATAATCACGGACCCATCCAAACTAATCTAGCGGTTGTCTACCTTTTGTTGTTATATTTCCAAATATAGAGTTACATGTGAATTTCATGCTGGTCTTAAGTATCGAAGCAGTCCGATAATATATTTTTCTTGTATATAATGAAATATCTTTCTAATGCATATTTAAACATTAAATTCCAAGTTTGGATACAAAAGATATAGCCATTTTAGTGTGAGATATATATCATATATTGAGGGGAAAACTATAGGCAAATCGATTGATTGGAAAAGTTAATCGAGTAGTTCACTTGTTCTAAAATTTGGAGGAGTTATTGTCCACTTTTTTCTATTTGAATTGGCCTATTGGAATAACCAATCGATCAATTGGCTTTCTAGAGAACTATTACTTTGTCCTGAATTATTGTATGAGGTCCTCACTCCAATTTTTGGAATTGGAGAGTGAGGATATGCGATCTTTGAAAAATTATTGGGCCTTTGAGGAGGGATATTTTCTTCTCTTTTGAACTTGCATAAATTTTATGAAAATTGAAAATATGTTAAATATAAAATAAATTGGATAAACCAATAAATTCATAAAATAAGTGAAATACAGAGTGAAATGCAATTAAACATAAAAAAATATATATATATATAACTATATATATGCATCTAAAATATCCCTAAAACATGATGAATATGCATTTGTCAATGATACACATTAAATTGGTAATTTGTATTAGTGAAGATAATCTTATGTGATGCACTATGCATAATAACACAATTAGATTACGTGTTCTTAGGAAAAGTATAAAATAACAAACCCGTAAAAAACAATAACTTTAATAGAAATAAAGATCATGTATAAGAAGTTTAGGGTTCCATCATCAATGTGCCCCTTAAATAAATAACATCAATTTTTATGCATGAATTTTAGAGGATAAATTGACTAAAATCATCACTTGAGGGGAATATCACAATGCATCCCCATGGGCCTAACGTTCATCTAGGGACCATTAATACTAATCATATGTGCATGTTTTATATATGAAAACATGTGTAGGCAAAGAAGATAAATAAGTATATGGCCAAGTATCTTTTTCATATATACAAGGTTACACTTAGATATATCACTCATTATAACATTAAAACAAGTCATAGTGGTTGCTTCTGCATACCTTTTTGAAAACAAAAAGATAGAAACCTAAAATGGGATAGTGCCAACATAATTTTGGTAGGAATATAGGAATATAAAGGGTAGCATTGCCATCTGGGTTGTAGTGTATTGTTTGACAGAGATAGTTCACTTTTTACCTTGGAAGTATGCAACAAAAGTTTCAAAAAGTAGTGGAGCTATAGTCACAATAGATTATACAAATTCACAGTGTGCCCACGTTCATTATTTTAGACATGGACCAACATGTTACTTCATTTCTCTAGAATTAGGTATATAAAGAGTTGGGTACAAGGTTGAAGTTCAATATTGCAGATCAGCTTCAAGTAGATGACCAATCTGATAGTATCATCCATGACTTAGAAGATCTCTTGTGATCATCTATCTTGATTGGTGTGGCTCATTGGACTATTATTTACATGTAGACATTTTTTCATACAATTGCAATTACCAAGAAATCATCACCTTGCTTCCATATGAGGCTCTTTAAGACAAGTCTTATAGACAAAGTTAAAGAGTGGAATTTACACAAATTTGAGGAGTTTGAGTTTTTTTATGTAAGTGTTCCTCATTAAGAAGTGGATGAAAAAGTCCTAGGATCAAAAGAATTCATATGTTAAAATTCATATCCAGTTGGTTGTTAGTTTGTCCCTATAGAGCATGTGTTCTTGAATATACAATCCTTCCAAGTGTTGGCCAAGAAAAAAGGGTAGTTGAGCCTTTGGTACTTGGGACCATTTGAGTGTTTAGAGATCTTTAGGAAATACACATATAAGCTAGCCTTGCCTCCACAATTTTCCATATGCATGATGTATTTCATGTTAGCAATTGAAGTATGTCAAAAATCAAGGTCATACTCTGGATCATGAGCTCTAAGATTTGAGATATGAGCTAGCCTATTAGGAGGCATCATATAGAATTATAGACTACATATTACTAAACTCTGGTGTAAATGAGAAGATATAGTCAAAGTTATCTAGAAACATCATTTTTTTGATGATGCAACTTGATAGCCCAAACACATCATGCAAGGGAGATATACACATTTACTATCAATGGTTTCATTTGACAACAAAAGTATTGAACGAGGGAAGAATGTAATAGAGTGAGTCCTCACACTCTTTATTTCACTTTACAAAACTCTTTTGTACAAGTGCTCATTTTGTTAGATTTGTAATCTTAGATTCATATGTTGATTGAACATAAATTTAATTCACAAACACAATCCATATAAACCTACTAAATTAGACTCTTAGAAACATGTATTAGAGTTGGTTGCTATCATCTATGCCCAAAGACTTGGTAGAATTATTTGTATGGGATGCTTGTAGCGACCTTTCCACATCATAAGAGTTTTAGGTATATCATGATTCATAGAGAATGAGTCAGACGTAAATAACAGGGATGGAGTGTATGAAAATGATGAATTAATTCAAAATTGAATGTCATTGTTAACTCATGAAGTATAAAGATGATAATTGTGATATAACTAATTCAACAATAACTAGAGATAATAACATAAGTGAAGATGTGGAGGATTGTATAAAGATGAGCAACTTTTTATGCATGATCCTCAATAGAAACATAACTTAAAAAGTAAATTCTCAAAGCACAAAATGGTGAACCTAAATGAGAAGACAAAAAGAATCGGAATAGACTCAAACTAGACTAAACATGCATATAGGGAGGAAATTTTTTCATAATAGGCTATCGGTACAAATTTTTCTTTATAGAAAAATATAAAAAATACACTCATTAAGGCATGCAACTCATATTAACACAAATGATCTATGTGACTTTCAAGGGAACTTCAATGAGGCCCTTGCGAATAGTATTATTAGTGATTATGTACAACAATGTGTAAATACCCATTAGGTGATAGTTAAACACCATTAACCATAAACTAACAAAACATTTGATAGTGCACTCAAGATGTTACAATATCATTGGCATTCCCTTCATAGTTCATCCATGGAGACCCATTACCTTTCTCTAGATTTCATAAAGGCGTTAATGTCCTAATGTAAGATCATGCTCTCATACATATTTAATAGAAGAAGGAGGATTGTGTGTGTTTCGACATACGAATAGAATTTTCCTGATACTAAGAGAAACATAAGAAAATCTCTAACTTAGTTCCACTCTCAAGTAAGGAACCTTCAAATCAGTCGTGTAGTAGTTTATTGGATGTGGCTACTGCTCTTATAAATAGTGACAAATTGTGCATGTGTATTTGCCCACACTCACTAGTAACTAGGATAGACTTTCAAGTATGCCACTCATTGTAATATTTCTTCAACCCAACTCAACCTAAATTCGAGTGTCTCCAACATAGTCTTGCAAAAGGAGTTATATCTTGTTACTATAGGTAGTGCAAATAAATCCTCAAATATTGAATCAATTGCCTCGCTTTATATTTTATTTTGATAACCAAGATAATATTACTTTTTGTCATTACCAATGTAGTGTTTAGTTAGTTTATAATTTAGTTTAGCAAGATATGACAAAGAATATTAAAATTATATTTGATATCCGCATAAAAAACAATCTATAATATATATATATATATATATATATATATATATATATATATATATATAGCTTGGCATGTATTAAAGATTAGTCTCTCCCATATGTCTTTGGACTGTCTTGTGTGCAAGTTATAGTTGACTTGTATATTCAACTTGAGGGAATATTCTGGACAATTGATGTTATCTATACACCAGTTAGGAGGATGAATGATGTATGTCCATTTTCCTTTACATCTCCACAATAAAATGTTTCCTTCCTCATTATTTAATATTTTTTTCTACATGAAGTAAAGGGTCACTTGCCCTTCTTTTTTAGCCCATCATTGCTCTCACTGTATCTTGCTTTGAACACCGAATATCTTCCATTAGAGATCTTGTCAGCAGTAATTTGATTCTTGACCATTGATCTATTTCGTTTAAAAGTAATTCGAGATTCAACCAGCATAGAATATATCAATGTTCAACCAGCCACTTAGCAAACTGACTCCCGTTAAGGGCTCGTTCCTACGAGACTGTTACAATTCCTACTTAAATATTGTTACTGGCCAAAACTTAGATTTTACGCTGCACCTTGTATCTATGCAGTCAGGTAGAGTGGCGATCCAAGTAGGGGTGAGTAGAATTTGGTTAATAACTGATTAACTAAATGGTTAAATCCAAATGGTTAATTTTATTTGGACAATTTGATTAATTCGGTTAATTTGGTTAATTTATTTTGAATAATTGGTTAAACAGTTAATTTGTTAGTTAAAATTATTTTTTGTTTGGTTAACCGAATTAACCGAATAGCCACAATTTATTAAAAAAAACCTAGACATACATATTCATATAGAGTTTTACTTTAAGTTAAAAAAAAACTATATTTATATAGTATTCAAGTTTTAATAAACTTTATAGCACTATATTTATATGCAATGCTACTATAATATAACAATAATTCAAAATTTAATGAATATTTTCATACAATATTAGTCAAAGAGTGTTATTTGGTTAACCAAATTAACCGTCGGAATTAACCATTAACCGAATTAACTGACACTAATTTGGTTAAGTTAATATTTAATATCTCAAACTACAATTAACCATTCAACCGAACCGAAATAACCATAACCAACCAAATTAACCAAATACTCACCCCTAGATCCAAGGTTCAAAGAAACCGTATTATGCCCCCCCCCCCCCCCGTTATTTGGTTTTAGCTCTTACACTATGAAGTGATAGTTCCTCATATATAAAAGAGCCTAATGGGTAAAAATAACTAGTGGTTACATTTGTTAGTCTGTAAATACATAAATGAAGTCAAAGTCTCCCGTCTATGTTTTTAATTTTTAACACAGATATTCACAATATTATAAAAACATTTTTTTTGTTGCATCCCACCTCATGAAGTTACCTATTGTATGAAATGCAAAAAAAAAAAAATCAGATTCTGGTTGAAATCAAACAAACGACATAGTAATTTAAAACTCATACTAGCGATATTTTTAATTTCCAAATTACACTAAGCACTCTTAATTCACCCGACCAAAAAAGATTTTGATTATAGCTTGGGATGGATAATACGATCTAGGTTAAAATTGAGTTTTTCCTTGTTAGCCGTGAAAAGCAACAAGTGATTTCAGACTATGTTAAACACCATTGGAGATTATTATTATCGAGATTATAAAAACATTTCTTATTTCAAATGCTAACATTGGAAACTTGTTGACTACCGGAAACGTGTTGACTACCGGTACTCAAGGCAATAACCGAGACAGAAACAAATAGGTGGCATAAATAAACATACAACAAGTTATAATTATCATCCCCAAAAATTTGGAATTCGTCCATCATCCATCGGCCTCATGACCCTATTGCATACAATCCATTTCCAAACCACCACTGGCTGTCATCTCAACTAACGAGTAGGATAGTACAGAGGCATGGCTAACTTTGAAGGTAAGCAAGCTACTATGAGACGAGGAATGGGAACATCCCATCATTAATAAATTAGTTTCATAGCTGTTTGACGAACAAAAAATGAAGGCACCAAGGAAACAACTTATCATTTGAAATAAGTAATATGATAACTGGTGGGTTTCTACAATAAATGGTTGAGTTTCCTTGGAAAGGGGTGAATTTTGACAGAGAAATTGGGGAAAGGAAGTGATGAAGACCAGGGAGGTCAAGAGCCCTTCTTAGCATCCAAGCTCCTTCTTGAGCTCTTTGATTATCCCTGCAAAATACCACTGCACGTACCAAGTAATGCACTACATTTTCCTCCTGCATTCCTTGCTACAGAATTCATGCACTACCACTGCAGAAATAGAGATAGATATGAGTTGCACTAACTTTTACGTGTAACTCTCAAGATAAAGATTTAGACATTGCATGGATCTGATGGTCGCAATCTTTTCTTATGATCAAATAAGAATCCACCGGTGCATAAACTAACCACAAAAAGAGTACATCCTCTTTGGCAATCAATTTGTGTCAGCCAAAAATTGAAATTTTTGTTAAGAAGTTAGATTTGTGACTAACTGGGATCTGGAAAGTTTTTTTCCAACTATGTACTTGGTCTTTCTTCATATACTAACTGGTGAATTCCACATACTCGTTATGCATATTGTGCCATATTTGCACTCATCGAAAATCGTCAAACTTAAGCTTTAAACATAACTGATTCACCTTCATTCATGCTCAGCTTGCATGGCCTTCCCTATAAAACAGGAAGAAAATACCTGGTAAAGTACATTGGGATCATACTTATTTAAAATGATAAAAAGTATATATACACAGTTATACTGTAAATCAAATTATTCCAGCTCGGGTTTAATATTTTAATCAAACTCTACAATGCACAGGGCATCTCTTCGTCAAAGATCCTTATTTGTAGCTAACCTGATAAAAGTTTGACGAGAATGCAAGACAGTCAATTTCCATTGTTTATTTATCGGTCAGAATCTAAATAGAGTAATAGTAATCTTTCAAAGATATCACGACCCTTCTCCCAGTGGATAAACTGTATGACTAATGAGTTCATGCATACCAACCCAAAGAAAATAGGTACTTGACTTTTTTATGCCTAAAAAAAGTAGGAATAAGTTCCATAAAGTTCCTCCGTTTCATGATCATGTACATTGCTTCACTGGTGTAAATCAGCAGGCCATACAGTCTCCACACGTTAAGAAAAAAAAGTGAAAGTGACAACCTGAATGGTGCATCCATCCCCATCTGTCAAGCTATAACAAGAAACCACAAAGTGATTGCCACATGAAAGTCATAAATCACCCTGGAACTTTCTCGTATGAAAAGAGTAAAACAGATTTCACCAAAGATGAAGACTGGTATAAATATGATACAATAGCTTTGAAGAGTTTGAATACAGTTACACACTAACATCATAATTATGATATCAAATCGGTGACATAGCATATAAAACTATCTTAGATTTATTCAATCTTTTTGTATTAATTTATACAAATAAACAAAGGAGGTCATGGATATCTCCAATATCCTAGTTATTCCAATGGTTGAACCAGAATTATTTGATCATAACTCAACTGGAGAAGAGACGGATACACTAAATTGCATGTATCTTCGGAGCCAGTAGTATGATAATTTGATTCGGGATAACCTCAGCGAAACAGCATTAACTATAAGCTATTTTATATGATAAAAATAAATACGGTTAGAATCCTTCAACCACTATCATACGAGTATACAATATGGTGTGGATCAACCGGAAGAGGTATGCATAAAAGTATTTACTCCAAGAAGTAATCCTATAATCCCTTCCGTTTTTTGGTTTTGGAGAAGTGCCGATTTTCAAGAACAGATATCTTATGATATGTTGGGAATTTCTTATAATAATCATCCACACCTTAAATGTATCTTGATGCCTGAAAGTTGGATAGTTTGGCCTTTTATCCCTGATTTCTATGAAATACAAGATGCCTATTGACATGATGCTTATTAAATGATAAGAAACACATATTTCTTAATTTAATTTTTTTTACAAAACTATTAATTATTACAAACTATTAAAATTTCATATATTAATATTAAAGATAGGATAGAACTAGGACAGTTATTGTATGGGGTCTACCCAGTGCCAGTCCTACTCAGCAAGCCCCAGTTGGAATAATTATCAAATCAGATATGACATCATCATTACCTCTTAAAGAGAGGGCACACATGAAGAAACATGAAGCCCCTGACACTTATTTAGAAAAATGCCAATGAGGGATGGGCGGATCAAGTTATACTTTCACCAACTTGTCAGTCCATATTGAAGCCATAGCTATTGCATCAAATGTGATATTACAACCCTTGGCATCGAATGTGTTAGTAGAGTCATGGAATCATCAATCACCACTGGCAAATGCCACGACAGCAGTTTTTTAAAAAGCAACTTCAGTGGCTGCTTAAGCACTGGGCGCCAAATTCAGGGCTCACGTACGCCGGGTTAGATGGCGACGATTAGGGGCCCTCTTTTTGGCTACCTAGCCTCTCTTCGTCACTTAAGAGATGCTTTTTGGAAAACGATGTAGAAGTGTACATCTATATGTTATAACACCATATATGTGTATGTAGTAGTTGCAATAACCGTGCATACAATAACATTTATACAATAAACAATTTTAATGTCAAATTTTAATATGTAAGGTTATAATAATGGTATATTGTATGTGATTCTGTAGTGCAAATTGTATAATATTGTAAATTAATTAGTACATATATAGAGATAATCATAAGCATCATGTGCTTAAATATTTAAGAATACAAATATACGCATAGGTAGTGCAACTAATACATTTTTGTTTATATATCATCGAGTCAGGATTGGATCTTTGGAGGGGCCAAAAAATAGCATATGTGTTCAGACAACATTGAACCTGCGACCAATAAATCCTCTTACATACATGCCACCACTGAGCTATAAGAAACTTGATGACTCCATGCGGTATTTGTTATATATAAATTCAGTTTACATACATATATATCAAAAATGTGGCAACACAAGAGCTCGAACTCGCATAGCAGAGTTAAGGTGCGAAGCTACTAACCAGTGACCAACGGGCGGTTTGCTGCCCTCTTTGGTTGAACCTTTTATATATTATAATACATACTTATTAACATATGTATATATACATATATGCTAACTACTTTTTTATTTTTTTGGGGGGCCATGGCCCCTTCTTAACCCCCCCCCCGGCTCCGCCCTTGATATCATGTGACATGTTTTAATGTTAACATGTGTAGTGAAGTATGAAGTACATGAAACATATAAAAATAGTTGACATTCAACTTTCTAAAAGGTTGTCCACTTAAGAAATCGCCAAGCACTTTGAGCGGTTACAGGACGCTCACCTCCTGCTTTGTGTTTAAAATTGTGTTGCCTACACAGTATGATGGATATGAAGGATAAATCTATAGCACGATATACTATTTAAAATGATGAAGTGCCCATTACGTCACTTAAGATGAATGGATCAAACTATCTTGCCAATAAATGCTATATAGACCTTCGTAGTATCCCATTGATAAAGTCAAGTATGTGAAATATGCACCTCTGATACAAAAGAGTACATATTATTCTGAGGGGTGAATGCATGATAGTGAACTACTGGGTTTGTAATATCAGGAAACCGTACATTTCTGCTAAATTTATGTTTTATACTAAGGCAAAAGAAATATGAGAAGCAGCCAAAGTATTACATTCCTGAATGTAGTGCTCTTTGTGTCTACATTGCATTTGATAAAGAAAATCTCTGTAACTCAAAAGTAGTAAGAAACCTCATTGATTGTTATGACTTCATTTAATCGCACAACTGAATTTTGTCAACCGTTGAAATCTAAGAGAACAGACTTGGGATTGAAAGGGACTGATTACAGCCAGGTTTCTATCATATTTACACCCTAAGTTTGCTACAGCTTACGATTGCATTCTAGCCTTCAAAAAAATTCCTAGTCTTGATGAGGCTTATGCAAGAATACAACAAGTTTCCTTTGAATCAACTCTGTCTTATGATCTCTTCTGATTGCACCGAGGTTCATGCCTATAATGTTGTTGTTGCCTAAAAAGGTGGTAGGGTATGAGCATTTTTTCCCAAGTGTGCATCTGCTCCATCATAGGACACACTAAAGACAGATTCCTGCAAGTAGTCACCCATATGAGTGTTGACTTCATTCTGGAGGAAAGTATCCAGGCAGTGCACATCTCAATCCTATTGCTGATAACTAGCATCATGACACAATTTACAAAGAGGAATTTGAAAAGCTTTTTCATGAAAACCAGACTCGTCCTATTGATTTGTAGCGATTCAACTCATGGCTACTCGATCATTTGTTGTTACTATCAGGATCGTCTATGATTGCCTCCCACAACCAATTTGCCTAAATTGTTGACTATTGCACAACACAACATATGACTGGTATGTTGAAGCTATAGTTACTAATGATTAGTATATGCTGGATCTAGAACGTCATTATAAGCAATAGTAGGTAATTGCAATTTTATTTATAAGTTTGCAGGCCAAGTTATGAATAAGATAAAAATGATAGACCAAACATAGCAGCAGAAACAAATAAATTGAGTTAGAAAACTTAAACCGGAGTTCCCCTGAATAAGAGAGATGTTACTTTAAGAAATTGGCGCTCTGCTATCCATCCACTGGATGTGCATTGTTCTTCCAATAGATTCGGTCATGAACTTGTATCCATACTTTTCAAGGCGCTCACCTAGGCGGACACCTAAGTGGCATGGTGCCCAAGGGTCATGCCTAGGCGATGCCGCTTAATTTATAATGCCAAACTAACCTAGTTTTGTGGGTGTGGTTGTATATTCATGTATTTTAGTGTTTAATGTGGCTATATTAATGTTCAAAATCAATATTGTTGCCTACATTATGTGCCAAATATCACTTTTAATTGGATATAATACTTTGTTTTTGTTTGACCTGGATCTAGTACTCTTAATACACAATTTTTTATTTTTCTTATTTTGTACATTCGATTCAGATTGTATTCAATAGCTATGCTTTGAAGGATAGTGATTACATTGCTTAATACTTGTAGCTATGCATGACAATAAATATAATTTACTTGTTGATCACTCTCTTACATTCTTTATAATAATTCTTTTCTCATTCTTGACATTATTGTTAATGGTAATATATTAGAAATGTAATTGGTTATTTTGTCATACAATAAAATTTATATATATGGGTAGATCAACCACAAATATATATATATGGCTACATATATAACTATACAATGTGTGTATATGAGTGGGGAACGTTCATCAAAACCATGACACATGTGTATACATGCATTAAACAAATACATAAATTATTTTTTTTAAAGGTCACCTAGGTAACGCTTAGTCGTGCCTAGTCGCAAGGCATTCAGTTGGAATGTCGTGTTGCCTTGACGCCTTCAAAAGTATGTTTGTATTAGAAATCTTGATTTGTCTGTAAAGGTTAGGGTGCTCAATGTGTGTACCCATGTATTTACAGAAAGAACAATTACATATAGGTTCATATAGAATAGTGAAATAATAAGGGAACATAAAGAGCTAAATAAAAATACTATTTAACAAGGTCGTCTTGCTCGCACGTGGACGACGAATAGTAGTACCACCGATGCAGCTTAGCATTCGTTAGGTACCACCACCCAACAGGTCGGGTCAAGAGAAGAGAAGGGACAGAGAAGGATTTTTCTCACACAAGAGAAGTAATTAACATCAACAAAAAGTGACTACACAAAGCGACAACAATAGGGTTTAGCCCGTGCTGACTATTGAAGTAATTAACATCAAAAAAAAGCGGCTAAATAAAGAGACAACAATAGGGTTTAGCCCATGCTGACTATTATTAGCTAGTGCAAATATAGCTAATAATCCCCACAAAGCCCAATGTGTAGTTTGTTCTGCCACTCAGTCTCCCATATTGTGCTCTAAGCAAGTACCTTTCGGTTTGAACCATGTCTGAGTTATCCAACGTAGACCCTCGTAAGAACTAGGTGAACTAACATCTTAAATTTGAACCTTGGGTGCAAGAGTAACATTTGATAACAACACACTAAAGACAATGGAAACAAAGAAGAGCAATGCAATAAAGGCTATGCATCCAAATTAAGAATCATTATTGATATCAGGGAACAACCCAATACCCCTGTTACAGCCTACACAACATCAATCATTTAGTTACAATCTCTAAGGATGTATTGTTAGTATCCTATCTTAGAACTTGACACCTCTCATAGACTAATATCTAAATAGTTTGCAGTCATCACACTAACATGTTTTCAGGAGGCAGACACATAGATGCTAAAAGCATCAAGTAAAATATATAGTGTCAACCAATTCACATGAGAACTTGTTATTACCACATTGAACTCAATTTGTGAGATTTCCACTCTTTTGAATTGCATTGCTATTGCCTACGAATAATGAGGGGGTTTAGTCTCATCTCCAACCTTGATTTCTCAACGAAGGCCAAAGTAAGACCTTTAGTCAAATAATCTATTGTATGTTATTTTTTAGATATGTAGTCCACAACAACAATTCCATTAGATATCAGCTCCCTAACAAACTTGAGTCTGACTTGGATGGGTCTACACTGTTTTTTATTTTTCTTAGAACTCCTTATCTTGACAATAGTTATTCTGCTATCACAACAAATTGAAATTGCAGGAAGCAACTTCTTTACCATAGATAAATTGGACATGAGTCAATGTAGTCATTCATTTACCAATATTGTTTCATCTAAAGAACACAACTTAGTCTCAAAGGTGAACTGAGACAATATGGTATGTTTCTTAAACCTCCAGGAAACAACAACTCCCAATGGGTATACGTATCCTGAGACACCATAGCTCCCAAAATTCATGGCAATCAGCTTGCATCATTATATCCTTCGACTACATAAGGATATTTGTCATAATGCAGCCCAAGTAAACTAGTTCTCTTGATATACATAAATATTCTATCAAGAGCTTTCAACGGGTCTTATCATGACAACTAGCATATCTACTCAACTTGCTCACATCATACATAATGTTTGGTCATGTGTAATTTATAAGATACATCAAACTCTCGATAATCTGAGAGAATCCTAATTGAGACATAAGAACAACATAATCATTCTTAAAAAAGGGCTTAGATGAATCATATGTAGTATTAATAGGTTTACATGATGTGTATTCAAACCTCTCCAAAATCTTCTCAACACGGTAAAATTGGGAGAATGTAATACCATCAATAGACCTTATCATTTTAAGTCCTAAAATCACATCAAAGACACCCATATCTTTCATCATAAACTTGCTATACAAGAATGAATTTGTCTCATTTACTACTTTCATAACAAAACTACAAAGTATGATATTGTTTACATATAAGCATAAGATGACAAATCTGTAATTAAGGATCTTGTAGTAAACACACTTATAAAAATCATTAGAAATGAAGCTAAAAGATGATATTACAAAATCAAACTTTTCATGTCATTGTTTAGCGGTTTAGTTTGAGCCATACAATGACTTAACAAATTTATACACTTTGGATCCATTCCATGTCCTACTAAACCCTCAAGTTGGAAAGGAAAGGATGTGGGTGACGCCCACACATAGGGGACTGATTACCATACCTGGCCTGTGGAAGAAGAGGACCTTGTTCATGGGAGGACAAAACAACAAAGGTCAAATCACTATGAGGTAGACAACACAACCCAAAGTAAAGGAGCAAAGAGAGTCATCACTAGGGCACAAAGAAAGAAAGAAAACGGGTCAAAGATGAAATAGGGAAACAAACTGAACAGAGGGAAAAAGAAAATTAAACCATGGGTCTACAAGATGGGCAGAGGGGCAATAATGGGCATCCAAGAAGAGGAGGTGGTGTGGGAGCAAGCAATAGGAAATAGGGGGAGATGTCCATAGGTCTGTAACATGGACCTCGATGAACTACCAATGCAAGCAGTGGGAGAGAAAAGATCCAGGAGGAACAGTGAGGATGCAGTAGGAAGAATTGGGGTCATCACGACTCAAGTAGCAGAGATTGGTGGAGTTCAATCCCACGAAGGACAATGAAAATCTTGAGTTGGAACTATCCGGGTTTGGGCGACCCTGACACATGCAAGGCTCTCTGGTCTTAGGTTTGGAGAGAGCGCCCAAACATAGTTTTCATCATGGAAACTATGATCGCAGATAGAAGGCTAGACGATGTCAAAAGAAAATGTGGTTTTACCGATGGTTTGTGCATATCAAGTGAGGGGAGGGCGGGTGGTCTGGGATTTTGGTGGAAGGATACAAAGGTGGAGATTCTTAGCTACTCACGTAGGCATGCGATAGCCTTGGTTAAGGATGACATCAATGACATAAAGTGGAGAGCGGTTGGGATTTATGGGTGGGCAGACCAGGCAAGCAAAGTGAAAACTTGGGAGCTAATGAGAAAGATCAAAGAGGAGGCAGAGGTTTCAGTCATCTTTTTCGGTGATTTCAACGAGATCGTGTCAAATTCTGAGAAGAAAGGGGGACCCCCTAAAGAGGAAAATTTTATTCAAAACTTCCGTGATGTCATAGATGATTGCGAGCTGCTAGATGTTGGGTTTGAAGGAAATATTTTCACATGGAAATAGGGACTGACGGAAAGAACTCTGGTTCAAGAGAGGCTAGACAGATTCCTTCCTGAGCTTGAATGGAGGAACCTTTTCAGCTATTGTAAGGTATTCCATCTTCCCATCTACGAGTCTGATCATGCACCTATCATCTTGAAGGCAGATAATAGGGACAACAACAGAAAGAAAAAGAAAGGGCACTTCATGTTCGAGCCAATGTGGGTTGGTAAAGAAAGTTGCACTAAAACCATTAAAGAGGTTTGGGATTTTTTTGAAGGAGGTGAGTTGAACACAAAGTTCTGGAAATGCAAAGAGAAACTAAAAGAGTGGGATGCGAAAAAGTTTGGGGAAAGGAAAGGAAAGTTAAAGCTCTGGAAAACGAACTAAAGGGGATGCAATCTCTCCCTCCACACCATATAACCTTTGATAAGGTGGAGGAAAAATCAAAGGAACTCCAATACTGGCTACAGAAGAATGAGGAGTACTGGGCTGCCCGGGCACATGTTAAGGAACTGAAAGAGGGTGACCGTAATACTACTTATTTCCACCAAAAAGCAACAAACAGGAGGTAGAGGAACCAGATTGACTGCTTAGAGGACGAGCAAGGAATCATGAGATCACATGAGGGTGAGATCATGGAAATCATTCTAAGATACTTTGCATAGCTATTTCATACTAGTAACCCTACGGGTTTTGCAGAGGCATCAAAGGGGCTGCGGGTGATGATCACAAAGTCACAATGGGAGGATTTGGAAAGGGATATCATTGATGAGGAGATATGGACAGTGATGAAATATATGCACCCAAACAAAGCTCTGGGTCCGGATGGCATGAAGTCTATGTTCTCCCAAAACTATTGGGGGATTGTGGGAAAGGATGTGGCGAGCTACATAAAAGGATGGTGGAAAGGAGAAAGAAGTATAGGGGCTGTCAATGACACTCTTGTTGTGCTTATCCTGAAGACAGAGAAGCCTAAAAAGTAGGAGAATTCAGACATATTAGTCTCTGCAATGTGGTGTACAAGATTGCCTCTAAGGTGCTGACGAACCGATTAAAGCCTATAATGAACATCATTGTTTCTGAGAATCAAAGTTCCTTTGTCTCGGGGAGAATGATCATGGACAACACCCTCATAGCTTATGAAGTGTTCCACTATATGAAGAGAGATAAGGGGAACAAAAAAGGCAGCCTTGCTCTGAAATTGGACATGTCTAAAGAGTACGACAGGGTGGAGTGGAGTTTTCTAAATGTTGTGATGGAAAAGATGGGTTTTGGTTTGAAATGGAGGAGTAAAGTCCAAAAATGTATCACGTCCATCCATAACACTTTCACCATTAATAGAGATAGGACCAAAAGTACAAAGCCTGCATGTGGACTTCGCCAGGGTGACCCTCTCTCCCCCTATCTTTTCATTTTGTGTATCAAAGCTTTCTCTACCTTGATTTCCACTGCTGTCTGCGACACCCTACTACACAGTATAAAGTTGGGTAGGGGTGCGCCTTGTATCTCACATCTATTCTTTGCACATAATAGTATCCTTTTTGCTAGAGCAACCACTGCAGAATGCCTAAAGATAGCTGAGATCATCAACCAATATGAACAGGCATCAGGTCAAAAGATTAATTTTTCCAAGACAGAGGTTGTTTTCAGTAAAGGGATAGAGGAAGACAAACGATTGGAGTTGAGGCAACTCTTGGGTGTGAGAGAGGTGGACAGGCACACCAGTGACTTAGGCCTCCCGCCAGCCATGGGTAGGTCTAAAAAGCAGGTGTTCAACTTTATTAGAGAAAGGATATGGAGAAAGCTTTAGGGATGGTTGGAAAAGCTGCTGTCTAGAGAAGGGAGGGAGGTTCTCATCAAAATGATTTCTCAGGCCATTCCCACATGCATCATGAGCATTTTCCAGTTGTCGGTGGGTACCATAGTTGAGATCCAGAGGATGGTGGCTAGATTCTGGTGGGGAGAAAAAGAAAAAGAAAGGAAACTTCCATGGATGAGATGGGACAAAATGTGCAGACCAAAGAGGCAGGGGGGCTTGGTTTTAGGGATTTCCAAACTTTTAATCAATCCCTCTTAGAGAGACAACTTCGGCGAATGGTCAACAACCCGAAAGCACTTGCGTCTAGAGTTCTCAAAGCCATATATTTCCCAAGGACGTCTATTTGGGAAGCCAGATGGGGACATGATCCCAGCTATACATGGAGGAGTATGTGGGGGCGAAGGCCCTTCTAAAGGAAGGGGTATCATGGAGAGTGGGAGACGGGGCTGATGTGAACATTTGGAGCGACAACTGGTTGCCTAGGGAGGATGACACACTTTCATGCCACAGAAGAGAGGATGGCCCAGATTACAACACAGTCCGAGAGCTCATGACAGAGGATGGTTCTCAATGGGATTAAGATAGTGAAATGACCATCATGAAAACGACAAACAAATCGTTACTAGTTAAGCGGAATAAACATAATCAGCGGATTAACAAAAACCACTAAAATTTAAAACCATTTTTGTAAGGAAATCCTTGTCCAGAAAACTTTTACTGAAAGATCTAAAACTCATACATATCAAAATTTACATTGTACAACATTGTTCCATCTCATCTCGACGACAACATATAATAGTTGCTCTATCAAAACACATACTGGAGCAACATAAAACCTCGAGGCAATCAAGCCAAAATCTAAGATTATTCATGAAACCAGTATGAACCAACTCCAAGGACCTGAGAGTACAGAGACACCACATATGACTTCTATCTACAAGACACGACAAACAACACACTCAACCTGAGTTGTTACTGCTGCCCCTACTATTGTTCCTCCTCTGTAGAAAGGTCTCCACCGTCTCGTACACGTCCACCTAAAAAAATGTGGATCCCATGGGGTGAGACAATTGTCCTAGTGAGAGATATAACTCTCTGCCGACCATATTATTATCACAGTTAAACAGTATAAAACTGAGCAGATGATTCTTTTTCATTAATAAGAAGGATTTAATCACTATTTAATCAGAGTAGAGCAATATCATTTTATGAAGCATTGCAACTATATATGATAAAATAGTAAATCATCTTATTCATTTTATAATGATTATGAAGAACATGTATAACATCTATCCATCTAAGATGTATAAAAGAAATGTAACATCAGCCAATGATTTCCGTATTCAATTCTTAAGCAAATATGCTACATGAATGATTACATTTTACAATCACACTTATGCCCTGAGGAGATGAGGTATACCGCTATTACTCCAACTGACCACAACAATGTAAAGCATTGGTACCATACAAGGTCAATGAAAGAGCCGGATTCCAAGACCGCTACTGTCTCGGTCAGTGTGAGACCACAAGCAGGACCAGGTCAACTGCTTACATAGCTTTCCAGGGTATACTGGCAACTTTTCTATAGAGCTACAGTGGCGGCTGCACTCTCTTTGGCATCGAGAGATTTAATGTTTATCTCTCATCGATCTGACATGCATCATCATCGAGAGATTTGAGACACATCCATCCCAACATTTATAATGAAGGATTGAGAGATTTAATGATTATCTCACATCAATTCCTTTATTAGGTTGTAAGGATATTCACACCCATCACTGCCACATATTCAAAAATATGCATTCTCCAAGAGATCCCATGGGAAAACCTATTTCACCATCACCAGCTGCTGACGATGATTGATGGATCTATGGGCAGTGCTCTACATTATAAGATTCCACTTGATTAATTAAGTGCATTACCATATTCTTTTATCACCAGTGAAGTTTTCAAACATGAATTATTATGAAAAATGCTACAAAGAAAGGTGCAATACATCTATCAAGTACTTTTCAAATCTTTAGGACACATATAACATTTAGGATCTCAATCCCTTATCTCATTACTGAGTATTCTCATCCCTTAACATGATCATCATGATTACGAGATCTGGGTATTCAAACCCTTAGTTCATCATTGAACATTGTTACCACTTATCAGGTAACTATTACCTCTAGGTCCTCAGACCAAGGTATACATGATACTTGTTGCACAAGCATCTCACATGGCTCACAAGGCCCATTAAACATCTTGTCACCTCTCACTAGGCAACAAATTATCACATGGCTCACAAGGACCATTAAACATCTTGTCACCTCTTACTAGGCAACAAATTATTACATGGCTCACAAGGCCCATTAAGTTTTATCATATAAAACATCATAGCTCATACATGACTATACTCATTATCTCATGATACCAGTATGGTTAGTATTTCATGACAACAGTCATATCAAATACTTATCAACAAAATGCAAAACAAGGGTAATACCATTATCCCAATATCAGGGTTAGGATTTCCCTTTCTTATCGATTATGATTTCTCATACATATCTTCACCCTTCATTAGGGTTAGGGTTTTCCATTATTAACCATTTGGGTTTTCAATGATCATATTATCAATGATCAAATCCTAATTCATTGCTCACACATCTAGGAGCATGCATTGATATCATAAGTATTCAATCACACTTATTTATTCTCACCATTTATCATTAAATGATTATGAACACAAGGTATGAGTTTCTGTCTCATCCTCACTAGGATATTGATTACATCATACTTTATTATCTTGGCTTAACCCTTTATCAAGTTATGTTAGCCTACACTTATCAAAGTGCATTACATCTCAATGTAACAATTGACATGGCATACTTCATGTATTACTCATCCAAGTATATTGGATTTAAGGTGCATCAAGGTGTATCAACCTTAAGGTGCTGGATGTGATATTTATCATGCCTTGGTGTATCACTTCCCTCATCACTTTTAACTTACTTAAGTTCATCAACTTATCTTGTATTTGGGTATTTCCCATCCTAATACTTTATGCACTAGCCCATCACATTTATCATGTAATGTGTTGGCCATAAGTCACACACTTGAATTACCCAACTATCATCAAGTGATATGGACTCATCTCAGCTTAAGGCATTGTTGATATATGGTTGACCATTATCAACCACTTTAGGTGTTTCACCTATCAAGGTATTAGCCACACCATTACTTGGTGTTACACTCATCACTCCTAAGAGTGTCTTTCCCTGACCTTTACAAGGTGTATATGGTTGAATCATGTATGTCACGTAGAACACATGTATTGGATTAGGTGTATATTGATCTAGGCAGCATCATATCCCTCATACCCTTACCCATTAAGGTATCAACCTTACCATTCATATGGTGTATCAACTTCACCCTTCATGGATGTAACATGCCCACCTCACTTGAAGATATTGGCCACACCCTACTTTAGTGTATTGGCCATTACATGTACTAGGGAACTAACCACATTGCCACTCTTGTCATCTAGTGTATTGGGTTACCCTCCATATAATTTTAGAGATAGGTGCTCAACACCATATCAGGTATGAGGTGTGTGTGTGCTTGCGACACCATATTGATTTTAAGGTGTATGTGTGCTTGCCACACCATATCGGTTTGAAGGTGTGTGTGTTCTTGCCACACCATATCAGTTTTAAGGTGTGTGTGTGCTTGCCACACCATATCGGTTTTAAGGTGTGTGTGTGCTTGCCACACCATATCGGTAGGTGTGTGCTTAACCCAATATCATTTTTGAGGTGTATGCTTGACCTCCTATCGTGAAAGAGGTGTATACTACACCACCATATCATGCAAGTAGACATAAAATCATATCCATATCATTTTAGTGGAGTAGGTGCATTACAGTATCGGGTTAGATGTGTGTGCTTGTGTGCTTGAACCCGATATCACTTTACATTTGATGATGTCATCACCATCAACCTCTAGACCTTTCTTCTTATTGTTCTAAGTCATGGAAAACAGTCCCATGAAGCTTTTATAACTCAAAGGATCATCAATTATTCAAGAGAAATCGAATGTGCAAGTAGATCAACAAGTATGACAAAATTGAAGGTGCATAATAATATAATTGGGTTCATATTATATAACCCGCCTTAAGAAGAACTTCAAATCTCCAAGATCCAAAGATACACTTTCCTAAGGTTGAATATGAACTTCAAAACTCCTCTATATTCAAAGAATCACCATTGATAAGCAATTGTTGAAGGAGAAAAGAAAGGAAGATCATAACCCTAAAATCATGCTTCAATCCAAGGTTGAAGATGATCATTGCCTCACATTTGGGTTAAGTATGAGCTCCTTCTTGCTAATTAGCACCTTTGAACGATACCCTACTACTCTTGTACAATATTCCACCACCCATTCATGATATGCCACCACCCTTGGCTGATATGCCCCTCACCTGTGATCAAAACACTTCACTATGGGCGATATCACCCTACTTGGCCGATACCACCTTACTTGGCTGATATGAACTTGCTGTGGATGATACCCAAGGCCCTATGCATGATACCACTTCACTCCTGCACGATACAAGGACCCTATGCACTATACCTTAGGGAAGGAGGGTGGTAGGATTTGAAAAATTCCACTAAGGGGTGAAAGAAGGGGTATATATACTTGTTGTTCATGAAGAAGTGTGAAAATGAGGTGTCATCAATTTGAGCTACTAGGTGCCACGTGTCCATGCATGGGTGACACGTGTACATGCATGAATTAACATTTATCTTGACATTCAAAACACTTGAGGATAATATAGGGATGAAATTTCATCCATTACTTATCCCTATGAATAAAATATATCAACTAAATCACCACTTTATTCACAACCCGATACAACTTTTCTAAGGAAGTTGTAAACCGATACAGTTCACCTCCTTGAGGTGCTTTGCACGTCATGGGCTTTGCCAAGAGTCCAAAAAACGATATGAGACTCCTCCTTTGGCTCCTTGGCCGATAGGCACTCATATATAAGCTTTTTTTTCAACTTGATACAACTCAAGTTAGGGTTTCATATTCAACCCCTTTCTTGGTCATTTTATCACCAAGAGTACCATCACTCATAATTGATTCAAACATGGTGTCTCATTCATTATCTCTCCTATAAATGATACATAGAGGAAGTAGGGAAACTCTAGAGGAGGTAATTTGCATATCCATCCTACATTTTGGGTAAATTACAATTTGTACCAAAATTGATGCACAAGGTACTAACATTATTCAAACATGTTCAAACTTAGAATTTAGGCTTTCCACAAGCCACCACTTAGCATCATTATCTTTATTATGATGCTAAAACATATAGGGCACGTGCATCATGTGACATATTGCAATATAACCCCTCAACTTGGGTAAATTGCACTTTGGTCCAAAATAAAGGAACATTGCTCAAACAACATTCAATCAGGACCAAACTTGGAACATAAGTGTGTCACATGATAACAAAACACCTTAGAGTATTATATTAAATTTCTAAGCAACTTACTTAGCCAAAACAAATATGGTTACCTCATAACCTAGGTCAGGGTCATTACAAGTTATAAACCCCTAACAAGGATTTCATCCCCGAAATCCCAAGTAAAGGGAGACAGATATTATTCATTCATCATATCATCAGGTCTCCACATAACATCTTAATGTCATGGTGATACCATAGAACTTTGATCAACACAAAGTTCTTCCACATAGGTTTATCATAGAATCTGTCATACAAGACACATTGTTCTTTTTCATTATTGACTGTAGAGTCAACTATGTGTTAGGTAACATTTTTCTTAGTCAGAGAAACATTATACATACCTTATTTGACTCAGGTGTCAAACCTTACTGATCAACTTATAACTTTATGTGACAAGATTCCTTATTCTAGGGAGTCTTCCATACTCCTCTTTGTTTAGCATTTCTCTTCCAAGGAAAGATCGGAGTTACATTTTGTCACCCACTTTGGACTACAAGTCTTATCATACATCTACTGTGCCATCTAATCTACTGACACAACACCAAACTTTCTTACTTATTGTACCAACTATCTCGTTAGTTGTACATTCTCTTATCATAAGGGGAGGTTACTTATCAATTAAGAACTTATCTTAGAGGTATCTCTAGATGTTATGTATAATTTACCTTAACAGATATACATAGGGGTATTCTAAGGAATTATTTTTAACTTGATAAGCTTTTTCCACAATGATTTTACAATTGTTCCTTCAATTAGTACATTCTTATCGATGTTATGTTTATGCAGAGCATAAACCCCTAACATATGATGTCCATAGTATTTTATGTAACTAGACTGATTTCACAGTTGTCCATCCTAGGTAACCAACACAATTCATCTGATTAGGAGTTATGTTTCTACTTTCCCATACCACCTGATATTTCTTAGATACCAAAATTCCTTACTTTGATATCTATCACATGTGTCAAAAACACATCACATCCTCATCATTTCCATCTCTCTTTTGTCATTACCAAAGCCACACATATAAAAGGATCTTTCTTTCATCTTGGAACATTACTTGTTACACATATCTTTATCTTGGAACCAAAGTCCAAGATGAACTGATACTTTTCTAAGTATCCATCAATGGATTATTTCTAATCCATGCACATCAAGTGTCATAGTACTCACTTGATTGCCATGTCCCTAAAAGAAGAGAAAACAAAGGAACATATTCCTCTTATCACCCCATCATCACCCATGGTTGTTTATCAAAGAGAAGAGATTATCATCTCCTCTGATTATTGCATGAACTTTCAACTATTCATGAGTCACTTACTCTTGTTTCATCCTAGGTTCCTTGCCATCATCATAGGAATTATAAGGATGATCACATGTCCTCATTCCTTTCTTTGTTATTGTCTAACATGTTTGTGAACATTTTGTGATTTTATCACATTTCCTATTTCTACCTTATGGAAAAGATCTTTACTATTCACACATACTTTATCAAATAGGGATCATCTCCCTTGTTCTCATTCCCTTATCATGAGGATTATATTATTTTACCTCCTCATCCACACAGATTGATCTGAGATCATCTCAGATTCCATTTACTACACTTAGGTTGTGATAAAAATATCCATGCCATATTTCTTGTTTCATTATGCTCACTAGATTGTCTCATAATGACTACTTGATCAGAGTAATCAGAAAGATAACAATCGAAGAGTTCCATACTCACCTTATCTTCAATAGTTGAATACTTGGCCAGGGTATACAAGTAATGAGATAAGGTAGTATGCACTTTGTGCACTATCATATTCCTTACTTTTCGTATCATCACAAACACATGATTTAACATTCCTGGATTTTCTCCAGGCATCACTTCTATATCTCATCCTCTTTCACATAGATAAGAGAAATTATAGAACATTTAAAAGAATACTGAACAAAATATAAATTCTAGTTCTCATCATTTATTCCCTGTGTCCCCATAGGACAATCAATATGGAAATCCATAACAGCAATCCTTCTTATGTTTATCAGATAACATCAAGATAAGGCATATCAAAATGAAAAAGCTCTATGTGATTATTACCCCTCACGGTCATCTACCGCTTTAGGTTGACTCAACACATAGAGTCTAGTTATTTCATGTTGTTACTCTTGCCTTTTTACGTTATTGGGTTGTAACTTTTGTAAGCCCTACCGAGTCTACCTCGGTTGTTGAGTCATTTCCTCCCTTCTTTTTAAAGAAAAGAGTTTAGTATCCTCAACATGTCATACCTATAACATGTCTTGACCTTGTACCATGGTCTTATCGATCTTATTACCGATGTAAAAACTAATCAATGGGTTCTTACAGGTGGAAAGTTAGGACTTTTGCCTTTACTTGGTGGCTACTGCCTGATACACTAGGAATTTATTGCACTGGTGGCACCAAAAACTTTAGCTTTTTAGAACAACTAGGAAAATGTCTCTAGAATTGTAGTGGCATTTCCTTAATTCTCGACTTATTGCCCCTTCTTGGGCACTACCATCATAGATATGCTATCTCTCTAAACTTATGGCAGAGTCTATTTTCTTGCCATATATTAATCTTTCCCACATTTTCCACTATTCCAACATGACTATGTCATTCAGGAACCCTTTCAAATCCCAAAGTTTCTGCATTAAGAATTGGTAACTTAGGTTGTAATGCTAGTATCCAGTCTACTATATGTATCATTGTTGTCTTAACCTTTCTATCAAGGGCATAATCATAGGATTCTATATCCTGATCAGATCATTATGGGAATGCTCAGGGACTCATTCTTTTCTTGCCTGTTCCCTTGCACCTTTTCCTGGTGCAACAACATTGCCCTCAGCAACGTGTCCCTCGTGTTCTCCAGTCATTTTTAAACTCCACCCTTTCTTCTGCATAAGCAGAAGTCACTATAGGGTATACTAGAGGACACTAGAACAAACTCAACACTTTAGCCATATGTCTCTGTAGACTCAATGAACCTTAAGCTCTGATACCAAAACCTGAAACGGCCGTCATGAAACTGACAAACAAATTGTTACTAATTAAGTAGAATAAACATAATCAACAGATTAACAAAAATCACTTAAATTTAAAACCATTTTTGCAAGGAAATCCTTGTCCAAAAAGCTTTTACTGAAAGATCTAAAACTCATACATATCATAATTTACATTGTACAACATTGTTCCATCTCATCTCGAGGACAACATATAATAGTTGCTCTATCAAAACACATATGGAAGCAGCATAAAACCTCAAGGTATTCAAGCCAAAATCTCAGATTATTCATGAAACCAGTACAAACCAACTCCAAGGACCTAAGAGTACAAAGACAACACATAGGACTTCTATCTACAAGACACGACAAATAACACACTCAACCTGAGCTGTTACTGTTGCCCCTGCTGTTGTTCATCCTCTGTAGAAAGGTCTCCACCGCCTCGTGCACTTCCACCTAAAAAATGTGGATCCCATGGCATGAGACAATTGTCCCAGCGAGAGATATAACTCTCCTCTGACCATATTATTATCACAGTTAAATAGTATAAAACTAAGCATATGATTCTTTTAAGAAGGATTTAATCATTGTTTAATCAGAGTAGAGCAATATCATTTTCTGAAGCATTGTAGCTATATATGATAAATTAGTAAATCATCTTATTCATTTTATAATGATTATGAAGAACATGTATAACATCTATCCATCTATGATGTATAAAAGAAATGTAACATCAACCAATGATTTTCGTATTCAATTCTTAAGAAAATATGCTACATGGCTAATTACATTTTACAATCACACTTATGCCCTGAGGAGATGAGGTATACTTCTCATACTCTAACTGACCACGACTATGTAAAACATCGGTACCATACAAGGTCAATGGAAGAGATGACTTCCAATACCTCTACTGTCTTGGTCAGTGCGAGACCACAAGCAGGACCATGTCAACTGTTACATAGAATTCTAGGGAATACTGGAAACTTCGCTATAGAGCTACAGTGGCGACTACACTCTCTTCGGCATCGAGAGATTTAATGTTTATCTCACATCGATTCAGATTTCATCAACTTCGGGATATTTGTGACACATCCATCCCGACATTTATAATGAAGGATTGAGAGATTTAATGTTTATCTCACATCAATTCCTCCATTAGGGCGTAAGTATATTCATGCCCATCACCCCCACATATTAAAAAATATGCGTTCTCCAGGAGATTCCATGGGAAAACCTATTTCACCATCACCAGCTATTGACGATGATGGATCTATGGTCAAGGATCTACATGATAAGATTCCACTTGATTAATTAAGTGCATTACCATATTCTTTTAGCATATGTCAAGTTTTCAAACATGAATTATTATGATAAATGCTACAAAGAAAGGTGCAATACATGTATCAAGTACTTTTCAAATATTTAGGACACATATAACATTTAGGATCTCAATCCCTTATCTCATTATTGGGAATTCTCATCCCTTAACATTATCATCATGATTACGAGATCTGGGTATTCAAACCCTTAGTTCATCACTGAACACTATTACCACTTATCAGATAACTCTTACCTCTAGGTCCTCAGACCAAGGTATACATGATTATTGCTGCACAAGCATCTCACATGGCT
Source organism: Alisma plantago-aquatica (assembly GCA_963693085.1). Taxonomy (NCBI): domain Eukaryota; kingdom Viridiplantae; phylum Streptophyta; class Magnoliopsida; order Alismatales; family Alismataceae; genus Alisma; species Alisma plantago-aquatica. The sequence continues at coordinate 1,153,901,055 of OY856410.1, read as the reverse complement.
CACAAGGCCCATTAAACATCTTGTCACCTCTCACTAGGCAACAAATTATCACATGGCTCACAAGGCCCATTAAACATATTGTCACCTCTTACTAGGCAACAAATTATCACATGGCTCACAAGGCCCATTAAGTTTTATCATATAAAACATCATAGCCCATACATGACTATACTCATTATCTCATGATACCAACATGGTTAGTATTTCATGATAACAGTCATATCAAATACATATCAACACCATGCAAAACAAGGGTTATACCATTATACGAATATTAGGGTTAGGATTTCCCTTTCTTATTGATTAGGATTTCTCATATATATCTTCACCCTTCATTAGGGTTAGGGTTTTCCATTATTAAGCTTTTGGGTTTTCAATGATCATATTATCAATGATCAAATCCTAATTCATTGCTCCACACATCTAGGAGCATGCATTGATATCATAAGTATTCAATCATACTTATTTATTCTCACCATTTATCATTAAATGATTATGAACACAAAGTATGAGTTTCTCTCTCATCCTCACTAGGATATTGATTACATTATACTTTATTATCTTGGCTTAACCCTTTATCAAGTTATGTTAGCCTACACTTATCAAAGTGCATTACATCTAAATGTAACAATTGACATGACATACTTCATGTATTACTCATCCAAGTATATTGGATTTAAGGTGCATCAAGGTGTATCAACTTTAAGGTGTTGGATGTGATATTTATCATGCCTTGGTGTATCACTTTTCTCATCACTTTTAACTTACTTAAATTCATCAACTTATCTTGTATTAGGGTATTTCCCATCCTAATACTTTATGCACTAGTCCATCACATTTATCCTGTAATGTATTGGCCATAAGTCACACACTTGAATTACCCAACAATCATCAAGCAATATGGACTCATCTCTGGTTAAGGCATTGTTGATATAGGGTCGATCATTATCAACCACTTTATGTGTTTCACCTATCAAGGTATTAGCCACACCATTACATGGTGTTACACTCATAACTCCTAAGAGTGTCTTTCCCTGACCTTTACATGGTGTATAGGGTTGAATCATGTATGTCAAGTTGAACACATGTATTGGATTAGATGTATATCGATCTAGGCATCATCATATCCCTCATACCCTTACCCATTAAGTTATCAACATTACCATTCATATGGTGTATCAACTTCACCCTACATGGGTGTAACATCCCCACCTCACTTGAAAATATTGGCCACACCCTACTTAAGTGTATTGGCCATCACATGTACTAGGGTACTAACCACCGTGCCACTCATGTTATCTAGTGTATTGGGTTACCCTCCATCTCATTTTAGAGATAGGTGCTCAACACCATATCAGGTATGAGGTGTGTGTGTGGTTGAGACACCATATCAATTTTAAGGTGTATGTGTGCTTGCCACACCATATTGGTTTTATGGTGTGTGTGCGCTTGCCACACGATATCGGTTTTAAGGTGTGTGCTTGCCACACCATATCATTTTTAAGGTATGTGTGTGCTTGCCACACCATATCGGTTTTTAGGTGTGTGCTTATCCCAATATCATTTTTTAGGTGTATGCTTGAACTCCTATCGTGCAAGAGTTGTATACTACACCACCATATTATGCAAGAAGATATAAAATCATATCCATATCGTTTTAGTGGAGTAGGTGCATCACCATATTGGGTTAGAGGTGTGTGCTTGTGTCCTTGAACCCGATATCATGTTACCTTTGATGATGTCATCCCATAAACCTCTAGAACTTTGTTATTATTGCTCTAAGTCATGTACAATGGTCCCATGAAGCTTTTAGAACTCAAAGGATCAATAATTATTCAAGAGAAATCAAAATTGCAAGTAGATCAATAAGTATGACAAAATTGAAGGTGCATAATAATATAATTGGGTTCAAGTTATATAACCCACCTTAAGAACAACTTCAAAGCTACAAGATCCAAAGATCCACTTTCCTAAGGTTGAAGATGAACTTCAAAACTCCTCTATATGCAAAGAATCACCATGGATAAGCAATTGTTGAAGGAGAAAAGAAAGGAAGATCATAACCCTAAAATCATGCTTCAATCCAAGGTTGAAGATGATCATTGCCTCACCTTAGGGTTAAGTATGAGCTCCTTCTTTCTCATTAGCACCTTTTAATGATACCCTACTACTCTTGCACAATATGACACCACCCATGCACGATATGCCACCTCCCTTGTCCGATATACCCCTCACTTGTGATCAAAACACTTCACTATGGGTGATATCACCCTACTTGGTCGATACCACCTTACTTGGTCGATATGAACTTGCTATGGATGATACCCAAGGCCCTATGCACGATACCACTTAACTCCTGCATGATACAAGGACCCTATGCACGATACCTTAGGGAAGGAGGGTGGTAAGATTTGAAAAATTCCACTAAGCGGTGAAAGAAGGGGTATATATACTTGTTGTTCATGAAGAAGTGTGAAAATGAGGTGTCATCAATTTGAGCTACTAGGTGCCACATGTCCAGGCATGGGTGACACGTGTACATGCATGCATTAACATTTATCTTGACATGCAAAACACTTGAGGATAATCTAGGGATGAAATTTCATCCATTACTTATCCCTTTGAATAAAATATATCAACTAAATCACCACTTTATTCACAACCTGATACACCTTTTCGAAGGAAGTTGTAAACCGATACACTTCACCTCCTTGAGGTGCTTTTCACATCATGGGATTTGCCAAGAGTCCAAAAAACGATATGAGACTCCTCCTTTGGCTCCTTGGCCGATAGGCACTCATATATAAGCTTTTTTTTCAACTTGATACAACTCATATTAGGGTTTCATATTCAACCCCTTTCTTGGTCATTTTATCACCAAGAGTACCATCACTCATAATTTATTCAAACATGGTGTATCATTAATTCTATCTCCTATAAATGATACATAGAGGAAGTAGGGACACTCTAGAGGTGGTAATTTGCATATCCACCCTACATTTTGGGTAAACTACAATTTGTACCAAAATTGATGCATAAGGTACTAACATTATTCAAACATGTTCAAACTTGGAATTTAGGCTTTCCACAAGCCACCAATTAGCATCATTCTCTCTCTTATGATGATAAAACATATAAGGCACGTTCAACATGTGATATATTGCAATATAACCCCTCAACATGGGTAAATGGCACTTTGGTCCAAAATAAAGGAACATTGCTCAAACAACATTCAATCAGGACCAAACTTGGAACATAAGTGTGTCACATGATAACAAAACACCTTAGAGGATTATATTAAATTTCTAAGCAACTTACTTAGCCAAAACAAATAGGTTTACCTCATAACCCAGGTTAGGGTAATTAGAGATAGAGTTCGAGAATGTTTCTCAGACAGCCATGCAAGAAGGATATGTGCCATGCAACTTAGCTTGAGGATACCCAGGGACACGTGGATGTGATGGCCCTCAAGAGACGTGGAGTACTTGGTCCGTTCAACTTACTGGCTGGGAGTGCTAGGAAAAGAGGATGCTAGGAACTATACTTCTCGATAAGGTGACACACTGTGGAAGAGAATATGGCATGCTGCATGGAGTCCCAAAACAACCTACTTCCTTTGGAGGATATGCACGGGGTGTCTAGCGACTAGAGGATGCCTCTTTGATAGACATTGCTTGGATGACAACTCTTGTATGCTTTGTGGGATAGAGAAGGAGTCTATACCACATATGCTTTTTTGTTGTCCCAATGTCGTTGAAATATGGGACCATACGTCGAGAGAGGTGCAAGTGTGGGTGGAAGAAACTAGGGACGAGGATATTAGCTCATCTGTGGGTGCAGCACTAGAAAGGACATCCATGCAAGAGACTGAAACCATGGTTTCTGCCATGTGGATGATTTGGAGGGCCAGGTGCATGAGGACGTTCCAGAGTAGTGATATCCATAGTGGCTATCTTTTTCGGGGAGCGTTGACAATGGTGAGAATGGGAGGCAAGCGTCATGGCCGAAGGGAGGAGGCGTTATCATGGGCAGAAACGTCCAGCAGCAACAAGCAGGGGGTGACGACACCCAGATGAGGGGAGATGGGGGAAATGTAGACTAGTAGGGGAGAGATGGGGGTGATGGTGCCCAGCGGAGGGGTGACGGGGATGATGACGCCCAACAAGGGGAGAGGGGGATGATGACATCCAACAGAGGAGGGATGGGGAGGACAGTGTGGTCTTAGCAAATAGGGATGCCGTGTTTGGAAGAAGCCAATAGGGGGTAAAATAAAAATGAATGTTGATGGCTCAGTAGGGGAGGACGGTAGGGCTGGGATTGGGATGGCAGCCAAAGATGACATGGGCAGGCTGGTGGGAGTAATGGGGGAGAAAGTAAATTCGGGGGAGGATGTCACTATCACTGAAGCTCTAGCAGTGCGAGCAACATTACTATGGGCAAGGAAAGTGGGACATGACCGAGTGGAGGTAGAGATAGACTCTTTGGAGGTCATTCATGTATGCACTAGTAAGAAGACACATAGGGACTATCTAGGAGCCATTGTTGAAGAAATTTCTTCCTTGCAACCTCTTTTCTCTTTTTGTAGCTTGGGTGATGTCATTCGTAGGTGTAATAGGGTTTCCCATGAGGTGGCCAACTCTGCCCATAGGGGCCAAGTAGATAGCTTTTGTTTTACTCAGCCATTTCCTTTGATTTTTTCACTTCTTATAAACCTTAATTTAGCACGTTAATAGATAACGGGGAGCCTGAATCATAGGGCTACCCATCCCCTTTAAAAAAAATCTCCTTTTGCAGATCTCTATGTAAGAACATGATCTTCACATCCATCTAAAGGATAGAGAGTTTATAACTGGAAGCCAATGCTATGAGCATACAAATTAAGTGCTATGAGCACAAGAATTGTGGTCATGCAAGAAACTCGAGAATATATATCAAAATAGTTTATTATCTCCCTTTGTGTGTACTCTTTGGCAAGAAATCTAGCCTTATATTTATTGATTACTCATTGAGTTTCTTTTTAAAGATCCATTTACATTCAACTACAAAACAACCTGGAGGGAAATCCACCAGTTCCCGAGTTCCATTTGAAATAATTGATTGGATTTCATCATTAACAATTTCCTTCCAAAACTTGCTTTTGAGGATGCCATAGCTTGTTTGAAGGTTGTAGGATCATCTTCAACATTGTAAGTGAAGAACTCACTTCCATAATCCATAGACGTCCTGGGCCATTTAATTTTCCTTGGTTCAATTATTTCTTTAAAATCATCAAACTCAAAAATTATATGTTTTAAGTCATCCCCCACATGTGCCATCCTTTCCACGTGCTAGGGAATAGAACTTTTGGTAAATGGATCCCCTTGAGAAATTTCCTTGGGAATACCAGACTTCATGGAAAATATATCTTAAAAAAATGCAATCACAGAGCTCCAAAATTGTACTGGCATCAATGCCTGCGATTTTAGATTTTACAATCAAGAATCTATGGGCAATAACATGTCTCTACATAACTCAAAAAAATAGCATCTACTATTTTTGGTCTTAATTTCTTTTTTTGTGTTCAGTGACAAGTACCTTTGCGAGGAACCCCCACACTCGAAGATATTTGAGACTTTGCATTTCAACCTCTTCAGAATTCAAGTAAACTACTATATTTATGTTTGGGAAACTCTATTCAGAGTATGACAAGTTGTATTCAAGCCTTCCCCCAAATAAGGTTGGGCAATCCGGAAGTTTGGAGCAAAGTATTTACCATATCAATCAAGGTTTGATTCTTGCATCTTACAGTCCCATTAGATTGAGGTGTATAAGGAGAAGTAACCTCATGAACTATCAAATGAGTTCAAGGTATACTCTCCTCACCCATCATGCTTTAATCTTCTAAGTATCTTACCCATTATTGTTTCTACTTCTTTCTTACATATTTTAAATTTATATAATATCTCATTTTTACTTTCAAGCAAATAGACATAGCATTATTTACTAACATCATCAATGAAAGTTATGAAATAATTTTTATGATCCTTGGTTGCACTCTATTAAATTTGTAGATATTAACATACGCTAAATCCATAATTTTAGATTTCCTTTCAACAAAATGAAAAAGCTTGCTAGACAGTTTAGCTTGCACACATATTTCACATCTAATATTATTAATTTTAGATTTTGGGTTCAAATCCAGATTCATTATATGTTTCACAGAGCCAATATACATGACCCAAACAACAACGACATAGTTAGGCAATACAAAATTCAAGGAATTTGCATTATCATTCAAATTAAAATCAAAATTTGATGTTGAAGGTTCTACAAGAATCGTAAATAAGTTCTCCAAGTCACATACATGAACACAAATAATAATTGCTCGATTAAATTTGTATCAATTCTTGAACCATCTATAATTGATATTGCACCACTAGTAATATTATGACGAATAGATGTAACATGTTTGACTCAGTGAAGCATCAGAACATTTTCCATGGGAAACTACAAATCCACCTGTCCTTTGTCTTTGACTTCTATAGAGTTTGAATTGTCTTAAAGTCACAGATCAGTCTAAAGAGACTTGGTAAGACACACATAGAGAATTATCCACACAAACATGTAGATTATCCCCCGTGTCTGTAATCCACTATAGAGATTCAAATACATAAAGGATTTCTAGTTTATTAGAAGTATGTCCATCATTGAGTGTCAAGAAAGTAGTCATAATTTTGACCACCGCCTCCTCAACTGTAGATGAAGTAGCTTTTTTCACTTTCTTTGAAAGACAATCCTTATTCCAGTAGTCAAACTATCTACAAGTCCAACAAAGTTTGTTCTTTTGTTTCTTGTAAATCTTGACCTTGAGTTTAAGTGTGTTCTTATTTTTCTTATCTTTATTCTTAACAGTCGTTAGATAGATAATAGGGTTTACATCAACTACCTTAACCATTCACTCTTTAAATTGCTCCTCTTTTATTTTAATATATACCATAAATTCAGTTACGATAATGCCACCCTTCAGGTGCTTGAGATTCAGGCTAAAGCCTCCCAAGACTTGGGGAACCTTTCAATGATAAACATAACAATGAATTTATCTGGTAATTTCATTTCCACTTCAGAGAGGTTATGACACAAGATTTGAAAACCATGCAACTGATTGGAAATAGATTTAAATAGAATATTTTTAACACACTAATTATTTGTTTTATATTTCTTCTCTAAAACATCTCGTAAAACCTTCCTATGTATGACATGAGGTCTATAAAAAACATCAGACAACTTACTCGCTGGTGCTAATAAGAGTTAAGAGAAGAGAAACACCACTAGTATAGCTCTGCGGTCGTTAGGTACCACCAAATAACAGATCACGTCAAGAGAAGAGAAGGGACATAGAAGGATTTTTCTAATTAAGAAATAATAAATAAATAATTAATTAAGTGGTTATCCAGCAGTATAAAAAGAAGATGGAAGATAATTTTCACAACCTATGAGCCACGTGTTCGTGTCTGTGTCTGTCATGGATAAATGATGTGAGGCGGGGTGTGGTGTGGCTTGGTGCACGTACATGAGTGTCACCATACCCACCACAGAGGTGAGCATACTCTCTCCTAGAGCCCTTTGGACATTAGTGTCACATTCAATCCTACATATAAAGACCATAAAATATTTAAGAGAGAGCAATGTGGGAGTAAACCACCTTTCTATTTGCACAAAAAAACAAAAACAATTTTTTTCGTCCACATCTCATATGTATTGGTTGCACCTACATTGGGCTTAACTCATGTAAACTATTATTAGCTACTACTAATATAGCTAAGAATATATTTCCCATAAATTTGTTGCTTTGGCTAATGAATCAATAAACATGTCAAGCTTTTGTATCTATACCAATATTTTCATCTTTGAACTTAGAATCAGTTCATAATGTGCCTAGTTTTCCATTTAACTTGATGCCAGTTGTCAAATAGACCAATCATTATGTTATCATATTTTGGCCATTACTTTCATCTTATAGGATTGTGAAAATTGAAAAAGAATGGTTCAAAAACCATGACTGATGCCTCCACTACTTTCATGCTCAACACCCTACCTCATATGATGAGTCAAACTTCACTAGATATTCTCATTTGCATCTCTACCACCAATACTAATATCCCTTAGGAGAAACTAAAGAAATTGGAGAACAATTGACTTCTCATAAAAGTTTGGAATGTGTATCTTGCCAATTAGGCAAGCATCACTGAATTTCTTTGCCTTCTCATGTTAAAATTGTTCAAGAAAACGTTTTTATTTTATCAGTTGTAATGTCTAGTTCACTTTTGGATTCCCAATTATAATGGCTTTCATTGTTTTCTACTATTCGCAGCTGATCATTCTCAAATGGGTTAATCTACTTGATGAAATCCTGAGAGGAGGTCCTTCCTATTATTAAACAATTCCACCATCTTATCAAATACCAATTTGATTATTTCATTGAAATTCTATGTAGTGATAATGCATTGAGTATGTTTAACATTAGGTCTTTACCTGCTGACAAAAAAAAAATAGGTCTTTACCTTCTGTATAATTTGGTATGATGTATCAATGGTCGTATGCACAGAATCTACGACAAGATTTATTTTTTGACTATAATAATCATCACTTGACATTACTCACACCATACACCTTCATTCTCATGCTCCCAAGCAGTAATGATTGGAGGCTATTCTCACAACTTTCTTTCAAAACAATTGGCAATGATTTTCAGCTCTTTAACGTGTTGACCTAAGTGTTACACATTGTCCATATTTTGGTAATGACTTAAGAATTCCATTCATATCTATCTAATATGTTTATTTAAGATTGATTTCAGGCATTAAGTATATGTTAAAGATCAAATTGCTCAAGCCTTGGTTTGTTTTAGTTCAAGTCAAAAGCAAAGCAAATTCGTGTTTTGGGAAAACACTCCAAATCACCTTAGAACATTTTTTAATCATATGTATTGATGATATGACTTGTCACTAAGATGAGAAAAAATTAGGAACACTTAATTCGAACGTTTGATCACTCAAATATCATTTTGTAAAATTCATTACAGGCACTTCATTGGTCGAGTTACAAACTCAACCAATCCTTGATGGATTTTGAGAATGATATCATTCGGTTGAGTTGTCTATCCACATAACTTGATAGATGGTCTCTCTTCCCAAAACTGATTTAAGTGGATCGATCGAGTTTCCACTAGGACATCGATGGCTTAAATTGGTCTTATCGCATGGTGAGATCAGTCGAGTCATCTTTATTGGAACTCGGTTGTTTGCACTATACATAAAACACAGAAAAAGTGGTTCTAACCGTTGGAGAGTTGCAAATCTCAAAGTTATATCTGTTGCAACCCTCCAAATGACTACAAAATGTTCACAAGTGTTCCTAGACTCTAGTGGACACCCTAGCTATAAATAGGACCCCTTAGAGTTCATTCCAAGTTTTCTCATTCATGCTATTCAAGGTCCTTGTCATAGTTGAGTGGTATTAGTCCACTTGAGCCCCTTTCTCTCTCTTGGTTACACTTCATTTTATTCATATGAGTGTTATAGGTCTTGTGTGAGAGAGCTTCCTCAGTGTACTCTTATAAATCTCTCAAAGTTCCTCCTTCTCAATTCCTTCCTTCAAGATCATGTTGAGGAAGGCTCCTCCAAGTGAAGGAGGAGGTTCTTTCTTCTTCAGGCTGTAGAAGAAGGTGCTTAAAGCTTCTCCGAGTGAAGGAGGATATCAAGGCAGAAGATCCAAGGAGTCGAGTTGGTAAAGCCTCAAGATCGAAGACTCATTGCAAGAAGGGGAGGACCTTGGTAAAGGCAACCAGTTGATTGCAAGAGTGGGTAAGACTTTGGTGAGGTAGAAGAGTAGAGCTTGGATAGATAAGCCATTGATTGTAAGGTTGTTGGATCCTTTGGCCTCAAAGGGAAGTTGGGTATCCTTATCCCAGAAAAGGAAGGTCAGTTGTTGTAGCTCTTATAAGTGAATATAAGGAGCAGACATCTTAGAAATCCTAAAGCTTGACTTCTCTAGGTAGTGGATTGACTCTCTCCTAGTTTGAGAGTGGAACCAGTCTAAAAAATCTTATTCACTTGGTTGATTCAATCTCTCTTATCCTTGTTATGTATGTTTTAATTGATATCAAATTCACTAATTGCAATTAAACTTATTTGAAGTAACTTAAAGGTCTAACAAGTTTTGTGTGAGTGTTTTAGCTCTATTCACCCCCCTCTAGAGCCCTTAGATCCAAAAAATGGTATTAGAGCCATGGTCTTCTCCGATACATCTCCCAAGAGACGAGATGATGGGCGAAAACCTGCTTGGTTCTCTCAACCTAGAGCGAATCTTCTCCATGCGGCCACTGATCTTCGACAACACCAACTTCCTCTATTAGAAACGAAGGATGCAGTTCTTCCTCTAAGGGATGAACTACGACATGTGAAATGTTGTGATCCTCCCATATAAGGAGTCGACAAGTGATGTTGCTACTTGGGATGAAGCTATAGTGAAGAACACATAGCTCAATGCCAATGTGATTAGCCTCATCTTGCTTCCCTCACTCCTTCCAAGTTCAATCGGGTCTCATCTTGGGACACAACCCATGAGATTTGGAACAAGTTTTACATCACATATGAAGGCACACAACAAGTCAAAGAGTCCAAAATCTACATGCTCAATGGGTTTCTTAAGAACTTCAATAAGGGAAAAAAAGAGAGAGTGGCAGACATGTGCTCCCGGATCAACACCATCATCAACGGGCTAGCTATTTTGGGTCACACCTTGGATAGGGGAACTATCAACTCAAAGATCTTAAGGTCCCTTCCCAAGAGATAGGAACCCAATGTGACTTCAATTGAATAAGTAAGAAGTCTTGGCAATCTAGCTCCCGAGGAGCTAATTGGCAACCTTCAAGCCCATGAGCCAAGTCTAGACAAGAAAGAAGAAGATGAAAAGCAAGAAGATAAGTCAAAGAAAGTTAGTGATAATGCCTTAAAAGACCAATTGGAGGCAATGATCCTTCAACAACAACTTACTTGCCGGTCCTCTCCTACATCCTCAAATGAAGATGACAGGCCTAGTGAGCATGAAACAAACTACTCAAAGGGCAACCAATTCAAGGGAAAGTCTTCCTCATCCTCAACTCCAAGATGCTACGAATGTGGACAAAAGGGGCATTACAAGAATGAATGCCCAAAGGCCAAGAAGATCCACTACAAGAGCAACTACAAGAAGAAGAATGATTATAAGAAGGAAGGAAAGTTCAAGATGAAGGATAAGAAGGAAAAACGAAGCAAGGATGTAGCTTGGGAGGAGTCTTCCTCTAGTGGGTTAAGCTGTGATGAAGGAGAATGCCACCTTACACTCATGGCCTCCACAAATGAAGACATAGGAGAGGTAAGTGAGGTAAGCTTGATGAGTTATCCAAAGAAACTATCATTGATATATGCTTAATTCTACCCACATTTCTTATTTTGAATGTAAATCTAAGAAGAAGAGATTGAGTAAGATCATTGATGATTTGTATGCAAAAATTGACATTCTTAATAAATATGAAAAGTTACACCTTGATGGTATTGATTCCTTGTAAGGATAATTTCTTGATCTTGATCTCCAATACAATAGAGTTGAAGTTGATCATGGTGTCTACCTTAATAGCATCACTAGTCTTAAGGAAGAAAACCAAGCTCTAGTAGATAAGCTTGCTTTGTTTGAAACTAAAATTAATGATCTTAAGCTTGCTTTTTTTTTTCTGAACAGAAATCATCATATATTACTAATCAGATCATTTTTTACATCCTTCATACAAAAGTTGGGGAAATCATCAACCCAACAACAAGAGATTATCTGCCTATTACCCTATTTAGCCAAGTTGTGGGCATCCACATTACATTCCCTAATAACAAAAGAAAAGTTGCAGAACTGAAATGAGGACTTGGTCACATTGATCTTCTCAATAATTTTCAAGTAAGGAGTACACTCGGAAGCCAGCATGTTGATATCTGCAACAACAGAGCTAGAGTCTGTTTCCACCTCAACTTTGAGGAAACCCCATTCGATCGCTTTCCTTAATGCCAACAAAATCGTTGTAGCTTCAGCTTCTTTGCTCTGCCATTTCCCAAAGCAATTCCAGTAAGATGCACACACCAGCTGACCGTGATGGTTTCTGAAGATAGCCCCAGCGGTAATTTTGTTCTGCTCCTCTGAACAAGACGAGTCAGTATTACTTTTTATTCTACCACCTGCAGGCCTTAGCCACTACTTTAACATGATCTGCTTTGTAGTCATAAGCCTACCGCTATCAGTAATATTACACTGAGTTGACCAAGACAACAGGTTGGTAAATAGAGAAATAGGCTCGAACTTTTTCTTGCTGAATATCATCTCATTTCTGACCTTCCAATTTGTGGCGTAGGCTATTATAATATTAACCAGTGTATTCTTATCAATCCTCTTGATAATACAGTTCCAGCTCCCTTCCATACTACTTCTCGGTATTTGGCTTATGGTGGGCAGCAGTCTTAGGTGCGCCCATAACACTTTCGCCATCTTATAATCAAACATAACATGATATCTATCTTCATAAGGATGGTTGCAGAACTGGCAGGCCTCCTCGAACTGCATATGCCGTCTAACCAGGCTGGACCCGGTAGCCAGATAACCTTTGCACATCCTCCATACAAGAGCTTTAAATTTTGGCGGGACCTTTATTTTCCATATTTCCTCCCATACGGATTTAACCCCTGAAGGGTTTGCATTGATCTCAAAATCTCCAAACCCCAGCCAGTATGCTGTTTTAACAATGAACAAACCATCCTTCGTTGGGTACCAGTAGAGTGTATCAGTCTCATCGAAGCAGGGTGGATACCTACTCAAGGCTTCAATATCTTCAGCCGAGAAGAGTTCCATGATGTACTCCTCCTTCCAAGATAGAAAGTCTTTATCTATGATTTCTGACACCAACCATTCTTCATCATCACTGATGAACTCAGGTTTGTCACAGTAGCCCTTTCTGTTTGGTAACAACTGTTTGCCCCATAATCTCACCTTTGAATTTTCCCCAATGCACCACTTTAGCCCTTCCTTCATCAGAGATTTCGCCCCCCAGATACTGCGCCAAGTGTAACTAGGATCGAAACCTCTATAAGCGTCTAAGATAGTTCCTCCTCCATAGTACTTCTCGAAGAATACTTTGGCACACAGGGACTCTCTGTTGGAGTGCAAGTGCCACGCTTGCTTAGCCAATAAAGCTAAATTAAAAGTTTTCAGATCTCTAAAGCCAAGGTCGCCCTCCTTTTTAGACTTGCACATCTTGTCCCAAGACGCCCAATGTATCCTTCTTCTTTGTTCTGTGGTGCCCCACTAAAAGTTAGCGATCATTCTCGTAATATCCTCAATGGTGTTGCTTGGCAGCTGGAACGCCCCCATCATATATGTAGGAAGAGCTTGCACCATTGATTTGATAAGGACTTCTTTACCAGCTTGGTTAAGGACCTTTTCCTTCCACCCATTCAGCCTGTTCCATACTCTATATGTTATGGCTTTGAAGGTGAACTTCTTAGACCGACCTATGATAGTTGGCAACCCCAAATACTTGATATGCTTGTCAACTTGGTTCATCTTCAAAATCCCTCTCACCTCATTTTTCTTCGTTGTATTCACATTCCGACTGAAAGACACCTCTGATTTTACAATGTTAATCTTCTGCCCTGAAGCTTTTTCATAACTGCTAATAATGTTAGCTATCGTTAAAGCTTCCTGCGGTGTAGCCCTTCCGAAAAGAATGTTGTCATCAGCGAAAAATAGGTGAGATATGACTGGTCCTTTCTGGTTAGCCTTGGTTCCATGTATGAGTTTCAGATCAGCAGCTTTCCTAAGCATATTAGAAAAGGCATCAGCACAAAGGAGGAAGAGATACGGAGATATTGGGTCCCCCTGTCTAAGTCCCCTTTGTGGCACAATGTTCCCTTTCCGTCTCCCGTTTATGATAACAGATAAGGACGTGCTTGAAATACATTCAGATATCTTCTTGCACCAGCTTCTGTTGAAGCCAAAAGCCATAATGACTTGTGATACAAAGTGCCACTCAACCCGGTCGTAGGCTTTGCTCATATCCAGCTTGAGTGTCATGGTGCCTCTCTTTCCTTTCTTCTTCCTTTTCATTTTATGGAACATTTCGAACGCAATCAAAGCATTGTCAGTGATTAACCGCCCAGGTATAAAGGCACTTTGATTCTCCATAACTATATCATCAAGGAGAAATTTCATTCTGTTTGCCATAACTTTTGAAATGATCTTATATAAAGTGTTGCACAAGCTGATTGGTCAGAAGTCATTCATACTTTTTGGGTACCTACACTTAGGGATCAAAACAACATTAGTATTGTTAATGCTTCTAATATCCTCCTTATCCCTCCACCAATTCTTCACATAACTAACAACATCCTTCCCGCAAATGGACCAGAAGGTTTGGAAAAAGCCCACTTGAAACCCATCAGGGCCCAGAGCTTTAGAGGGATTCATATTGTTTAAAGCCTCCCACACCTCCTTACTATCAGGCTCCTTCATAAGGATTTTGTTTGTATTTTCGTCGACCATAGTAGGTATATCATCAGTAGCTTCCTTGATATTGCTGGCGTTCAAGGACGTGAAAAGCTCTCTATAGAAATCAACTATAACCTTCTCCAACTCAGTCTCCCCCTCCACCCAAATCCCATCTTTGTTCATAATTCTGTCTATGTTATTGGTCTATCTTCTTTGGCTGGTAGCTTTGTGAAAGTAGGAGGTGTTATGGTCACCTTCCTTCATATATGTAGTGTGCGCCCTCATAAACTAGTAAGTCTCATTTATCCTGTGTAGATTTTCCTGCTCCTCACTCAGTTTTCTACATTTTTCAAAGGAGAATTGGTTGGTATGTTCAGCTTGGGCGTTTAGAAGCTCTTTTTATGTCATTTTTATTTTCTTCTTTGTGCTCACAAATTTGTGCTCAACCCATTCCCTAAGCTTCTTCTCACAGTTGTTGATCCGTTTAGTAATGTGTTTATCTTCGTCCTGTCCCCAGCTGAGTTCAACAACTGCCTTACACGCCGGATCAGTGAGCCAACAGTTCTCGCACTTGAACTCCCTTCTGCAATAGAAATTTGATTTTTTCTTCTGTGTATCAAGAATTAACGGTGAGTGATCTGAGCCCAGCCGAGGGCACACCTGAACCCAGGCATGAGGATAGTAGCCGCACCAGTCCGAACACCCCAAATCTCTATCAAACTTTTCCTTTATCAAAGTTTTCATCGTCTTTCCTTTTTCCTAGGTAAACTTATCACCCACCCAGCTTATATCAACTAGATTGCATTCAGTTACTACCTCTCTGAACTTATTGATATGTCTGCGAGCCCCCATCGCCTCCCCCACTTTCTCCTTGTGATTCAAAATCTCATTGAAATCGCCAATATACAGAATCGGGCTTTGACATTCCTTCTTGATATCCTGCATCATACTCCATGTCTTATGTTTGCTTCCATTATCTGCCCATCCATAAATGCCTGCACAACGCCATCTAGGATGGTTGTTGTTTTCCTCGATGTCAATCACAAAGTGGTGTTGTGAATAAGATATAGTTGTGACATGTAAATCTCTCCACCACATGCTTATACCTCCAACTCTTCCTTCTCTACCCAAACTGATGCCATTCAAGTAACCATTCTTTTTTCTAATCATTTCCATGTCAGTGTGATTTAGCATAGTTTCCATTAAGAATATGAGATCCGGCCTTTCCTCCCTGATCAGTCTGCGGAGGTTTTTGAAGTGTCAAGTTTGGCCAGCCCTTGACAATTCCAGCTTAAAATCTTCATTGATCTTCACGACGCTGGTCGCAGCCAGTCGTCGCTACTTGGGATAACTCCCAAACCATGGTTGCTCTTTCCAATCTCGCCATTTTACCCTGTCTATTGCTGCCCTCGCTTAGATTTGTAGGGTCTTCACTCTGACTCCTTGTTTTCCTCTTGGAACCATCTCTAGTTTCCTCTTCATCTGCTTCTAATTTCCTGCTAATTCTCCGATACCTTCCTTTCTTATGTATCTGTGTTATTTCCCCTCTCTCTGTCATTACGTCGAGCACATTGGGTGCACTTGTAATAGCTGGTTGGTGGTTGTTACCCTTCTTATTCTTATCCCCTTTGATATTCTCCCTTATCCCCTGTATGAATTTACTGTCCGCTCCCATGACAGTTTCCTTTGTTCTTTTCTTGCAATCGTTTAACTCCTTTTCACCCTTCCCCATGCCGCTTTCAATGTTCTCTGGCTCTGTTTCCTCTGTTGTTTCTTCTACCTCTATATGTTTCCTGGGGCCACTTTCCTTTCTAAATGCTGTGTTTTGATCTCTCCCCATGTCTGACGGCCAGGTCCCAAGTTGCCCCTTTTCTTTTCTTTTGTTCCCTTCGTCCTCACGGGCCCTAGAGTCTTTAACCTTCACCTTATCTCTTTCCGTCTTAGCTTTCTCCCTTTCCTGGAACATGGACTTCCTGGCTTCTTCGTAGGTACTCCCCTGTGACAGGGGATTGTTGGTCCTTCTAGGCGACGCCCTGAGCCACTGGCCCCACTCTCCTTCTAATTCTCTTTCTTCGTCCTCCTTTTCTTCACATTCCTGCATGTTATGACCCACCAGCCCACATGAGAAACAGAAGATGGGCATCCTTTCATATCTGAGCTCGACTTCCACCATGCTGCCTTCGATTAGCTTTAGCCGTTGCGTCTGCTTTAGAGGCTTGGTAATGTTAACTTCTATTCTTATTCTTCTAACTCTTGTCCATCCCCCCCTTTCTACTTCATCTACTTCCAGTACCTTCCCTATATTTCCTCCAATTCTCCTTATGGCTTCATCCGTCCTATACCCCAAGGGTAGATTGTATAGTCTAACCCAGAAATTACTTACTTCAAAGGTGATGTTTGAGGGTTGCTCGCCTGCCCTTACCTCCTTCATTATCAGCAAACTCTTGTCAAAGCACCACAGACCCCCTTTCTGTACTTTCTCCTTGTCCTTCTTCTTGATAAAATGGATCATAATTATTTTGTGCTCGACCTGCTCGAAAGATACGACTTCCTTTAGCCCCCACGCAATCAACATAGTCCTCCTCAGAGCCATAAAGTTGTATTTCTTCCATGTTAGCAGCTTTTCCGCTATAGCTCTATCTTCCTCGATTTTTATCTTGGTACCTCCGTCTGTAAAGTCCACCAGGTCCTCTTCCACTTGTATAGTGAGGTCTCGACACCTTCTCAGGACCTCCTCCTCCATCAAGACTAGATCTCACTGGGAGATGGGAAGCTTCCGCCGTCAGGGAAGAGTGAGCACCCTACACGTCCGCCAGATCGCCATAGCTCACTGACCTAACGTGAGTGAGTTTTATAATAGATATGTAATGTATATGATCTTAAGCTTGCTTGTAATACTACTAAGGATGAAAATAGAATCTATGTTGATGATCTTATATTTCTTAGAAATGAAAATGCTAGGTTGCTTCCTCAAATTAGTGATCTATATTCTAGACTTGTTTTGCCTAGCAATAAAGTTGCTTCTATTACTTTGGATAGAGATTCTTATTTGACTAAAGACCTTTTCTTAGAGGCCAACCTGTTGGATTCTAATCATGATATTGCTCATTTATCTTCTACCATTGTCACTTTTACCAATGATAATCACAAATTGAGAGACACTTTGCAAACTTTCCTCAAAGGAAAGAAGTCCCTCAATGAAGTCTTGGATCACCCACCAAACATACCACTATGAAGGGACTTCAAAATGTAAAGGAAAAGACAAAGAAAAGAAGAAGAGCAAGGGACCTCCAATTTTCCATGGAGAGTCTTTTGATCAAAGAACCCTATGGTGTGTGTGTTTATTGTAAGAGTGATGACCTACATTCTACTTATTGTCCTTATAGGAAGAAGGGGACCAACCCAAAGATGAAATGGGTCCCCAAGATAACCCCGAATCCCAAAGTTTGAATTGGGCACTGATTATCTACCTTTCTTGTAGAGAAAAGGAAAATGTATTGTTGATAGTAGTTGATCAAAACACATGACAGGTGAAATCAGCCATTTCAATCAATTCACCAAAAAGAAAAGAGGATCAGTGACCTTTGGGGACAACAACAAGGGTGAGGTAATAGGTGAGGGTGATGTAGGTGATTCACTTTCCATCAAGAATGTACTTCTTGTAGATGGCCTACATCACAATTTAATAAGTGCTATTCAACTTTGTGATAATGGTTATCTTGTTCTTTTTACTTCTTTAGAATGCTTGCTACTAGATTCCCTCTCTTACAATGTCATATATAAGGGAACTAGAAATGGTAATATTTATATTATTGTGCCTGAATCTATTAAGCCTATTGTTGGTAGTTGTCTTGTGCCAATTTGAATGATATTTCTTTATGGAACCATAGGCTTGGTCATGTAAATAAGCATCAAATGAAGAAGTTGAGCAAAAAGGACTTAGTGAAGGGACTTCCCAAATTTAATTTTGAAAAGGATGATGAATGCCAACCTTGTACCCAAGGAAAGCAAACCAAGTCCTCCTTCAAATCCAAAGGAGTCCTTAGCACAAGAGAGCTCTTGAGCTGCTTCACATTGATCTATTTGGACCAATGTGTATGCAATTGCTTCATGGTAGCAAGTATTGCCTTGTGATTGTCGATGACTTTTTTCGCTATATTTGGACTTTCTTCCTTGTTTTAAAAAGTGATACTCTCAATGTTTTCTCGGCTTTTTGCCAACGAGTGGAAAACGAATCTTCTTTTTGGATTGTTTCTATCCCAGTTATCATGGGAGAGAATTTGAAAATGATTTGTTTGAATGTTTTTGTAAGAAATTTGAATATGCACATAACTTTTCTTCACCTCGAACGCCTCAACACAATGGGGTAGTAGAGAGGAAGAATAGGTCACTATAGGAGATGGCTAGGACTATGCTTCTAGAGTACAACACTCCAAAGAAGCTTTGGGCCAATGTTGTTAGTACTTCATGTTTTGTACAAAATTGGGTTCTTACTTATCCATCTTTAAAGAAAATCCCCTATCAGCTATGGTATGGTAGAAAGTCTTCCTTTGATTTCTTTCATGTTTTTAGGTGTCCTTGTTTTGTTTTGAACACTAAGGATTCTCTTGACAAGTTTCATCCAGAGTCCTACAAGGCTTTCTTTCTTGGCTATAGCACTGCCAGAAAATGTCTTATAGAGTGTTTAACATTGAATTGTGCAAAGTAGAAAAATCTATAAATATTAGATTTGTTAAGACTAACCCTTCTATTTCCAAGAATGTTGCAAATGATGATGTTCCAGTTGAGGTGATCCCTCTTTTGAAAGAAATCAACATTGTTGATAATTGAAAGGAGGTGTTAGTTGGTGAAGAAGAGAAAGATGATGAAAAAAAGGATCCAACCCCCCGCTTTGCAAAGCATCATCCTAAAGAGCTCATCATAGGCAATCCTTTTGAAAGAAAGAATACGCGGGCTGCCTACAACAAAGAGCAAGCAGACAACTTCAACTCTCAGCTTGAGCCTAAAGATGTCAAAGAAGCCCTCAAGGGTGATGAATGTATTCTCTCCATGGAAGAAGAATTAGAACAGTTTGAGAAGAATAGAGTGTGGACTCTAGTGCTAGGACCAAGTGTTAGAAAGATCATTGACACCAAATGGGTCTACAGCAACAAGCTTGATGAAAGTGGCAAAGTGGTAAGGAATAAAGCAAGGTTAGTTGCTCAATGATACAATCAACAAGAAGATTTAGATTTTAGTGAAACATATGCACCTATAGATAGAATTGAGTCAATTAGGATGTTTCTTGCTTTTGCCAGTCATAAGAATTTTCTTATTTATCAAATGGATGTCAAGTGTACGTTTTCGAATGGTACAATTGAGGAGGAAGTGTATGTTGCACAACCTTAAGGCTTTGAACATGATAACTTGCCTAACCATGTTTATTTGTTGCAAAAATCTCTCTATGGTCTCAAACAAGAACCTCGATCTTGGTATGCGAAACTAAACAACTTTTTGTTAGATAATGGCTATATCATGGGCAAAGTAGATTCTACCTTGTTTCCAAAGCACACTTCTAACAATTTTCTGATTATTCAAATTTATGTTGATGACATTATTTTTGGCAGAAATAATCTTGATCTTTACAAGGAGTTTAGTAATCTTATGCAGAGTGTGTTTGAGATTAGTATGATGGGGGAGCTTACTTTCTTCCTCATCTTCCAAATCAAGCAAACCAAGAAAGATAACTTCATCAACCAAGGTAAGTATAGAAGTGAGCTACTTAAGCACTTTGGGATGGAGAACACCATGATAATAGACACCCCCATGTCAAATACTGCCAAGCTTGATAGAGATGAAGAAGGTGAAAAGGTAGATGAGAAGCTCTATAGAGGTATGATTGAAAGTTTACTTTATTTAACTGCCTCTAGACTTGACATAATGTTTAGTGTTGGTTTGTGTGCTCGCTTTCAATCAAGTCATAGAAAACTAGATATCATAGTTGTTAAGAGGATTTTAAGGTATCTAGCCAAAACCCCAAATTTTAGACTATGGTATACTAAGTCAAGGGACTTTACTCTTACTACTTATGGTGATGAGGATTACTCAGGATGCTTGATTGATGGAAAGTGCACAAATCACACTTGCTTCTTCCTAGAACCTTTCCTAGTTTCTTGGTTTTCTAAGAAACAAAGCATTGGGATCTTTCAACTACCAATGCTAAATACATTTTCGATGGGAGTTGTTGTGCCCAAGTCCAATGGATGAAGCTAATGCTATAAGACTTCAAAATTTATTTTGATACTTCTCCATTCTATTGTGATAATACTAGTTCAATTAACTTGTCTTATAATCCTATATTGCATAGTAGAGCTAAACATATAGAGGTCTGTCATCACTTTCTTCATGACCACATCGCCAAGAAGGATATTTATATCACGCATGTGGATATGGAGAATCAACTTGCAGACATTTTCACTAAACCTCTAGCTAGAGAGAAATTTGCTTTTATTAGATCAAAATTGCATATAACTGCTCTTGAAGATAATGGCATGCCTTCTAGCTAGTTGTTAGCTTACCTATGTGTTTTGTTCTTAAAATTGATCATCTCTTTCTTGATATGTGCTAAAATTGCCTTATTTCTATGCCTTGTTTTGCTGGTTTTGGGTATTTTTTGCAAACGCATGTTCTATCACAAAATAGCACCCTATGATGAGTGAAATGTGTCTTCATATGTCTAAAATACATAATAGGATAAAGAAATAAATTTAATTAGCAACCTAGAGGCTAGGAACTAAAGTATCAAGTTTTTGGACAGGCTACCTTTCGGTCGAGTTGGCAACTCGACCAATCCCTTGGCCAAAGTTTATGTGAACAAGTTGATTGGTCGAGTTTCCCAAACTTAGAACTCGACCAATGGCCGAGATGGACCAAATTTAGATAGGGTTCAACTGAAATTTTTCCCTCTCAACTAGAGAAAAGACGGCTAATTTCCCATCTACATCTCCCTTAACTTTCTACCCTAGGTTCACACATCCTTTCCATTCCAAATCCTAGCATTCCTTGTCTCTCCCACACCCATCCTTGGTGGTTAGATGACCTGTTGGTGAGGTTTTCTACACCTTTTTGTTGTTTTTGCCTCTCACTCCGACCCCCATGGCATCTAAGTGAAGAAAGAGAGTCACTCCTGGTGGAGAAAACCCATCCTCTTCTAACGCTCACCTCATATCCTTTGATAGCACCTCTTTTGTCTCCTCTGAAGCTCTTAATCACTATAAGGAGCTCCTTCCTAGGAACCCCTTTCCTTTTAGAACCTTATTTGAGCCCCTTTTCAAAACAAAGGAGGTTATTACAGAGATTGCCAATCTTTTTCATACCCATCACCTAGGATCATTGTGTGTAGAGCGTCGAGTATTTCAAAATTCCATCACAAGCACCAAGTCCATGAATTCTATGTCAATCTCTCATGGAACTATGACACTATAGTTCCACCACCCAATAGATAGGTAATCCTCACTTCTATGATTGTCAGGACCAAATTCACAATCTCTGAAGATTCCTTAAATATCTTTTTTAATAGAACTAAGGTCACCGACACATGGACGAAGGACTATCCTAACTATTTTGACATGATTGACCCCGAGGCTTTCTACAAGCACTTCAATCTTACTATCCTTGATATCCACAAGTTCTTAAAGAAGCCTCAGGTACCGTATAGAAAGAAGTCGATCTTGTCATCCTCTTACCTCGATCTCAAGAACAGGCTGCTCGCATTAGTTGTTAACTGCAATGTCCACCCAAAGAAAAATCAAATGGAAATTGCAGAGAACACTACTGTGATCATGTACTATCTCTTGAAGAACATTGGAGTCAAGTGGTCACAATACATTCTACACCACATGAATTGATTTGACTCTAGGAAGAACCACCATGGTACCCACCCACCCTTCCCCACCTTGATTTTTGGCTTGTTTGATTTTGCTACCCAGAAATCTCTTTTCCATGATGTAAATTACAAAGCTAGTCATAAAGGAGTTTGCATTAGTGAAACCATGATCAAGAAGACCTTCCTTCCTACCTCTTCCACCACACCTAGAGCCTCCATCTCTACCTCCACTCAGGAACCTCCACCTCCACCACCAGCCCGACCTGACCATGCCTCTTTCTCGATGCCAAATGAAGCCCTTATGGGTTACATGATACATCAACAGGTGCACAACCTTCAAGTTCAAGATCATCTCCACCAGGACTTGTGTCAGATTATGTCTCTCATGAACCTCTCTTGTATCCATCCCTACCCTACTTACCAGCCATACCTAGGAGGTGACTATGCTTCCTATGTGTATAGTCTCTTCTACCTAGCCCCACCACCTATTGTTTTCATTGCCACACATGCTACTGATGGTGGACCTATCCCTTCCCCTGGAGTGCTTCCTCCTCTAGATCTACCTGTTGTCCCTCTTGCTATCATGCTTTCCAATCTTGAGACCTCTGCTCCCACCTTCCCACAGGCTCAGGAGTTGCTTACTCTGGGCATGTGTTGGGAGGAGCATAGTGTCAGATGGCCCGTTCGTGGATTTGTTCCTCTTGCCGATGAGGAGATGCCTGACTAGCCTGCTGAGGATGTTGTTGATGACGATGAGGGCATTAAGGATGATGGCTTCTCATGCTGGTTCTGATGTCATCTTCATTGGTGCCTCTGGTGATGAAAGTGATGTTGTTGTCTCTATTGCACCTTCAAATCGTGATGAGGACTACGATCTTAGAGCCGACGATGATAATGTTGATGATGATGTCGTTGACATAGATAGCATAGATGTTTCTTAGATGTTTTAGTTATTTTGTGACATCCTGCTATCACACAGACAATGAAATGCCATGTGAAAATGTGTGGAACCGTCATAAACATCGTATTACCAAAAACACGAGTTAATTAAAACCGATTGCGGAAAGTAGATAATAAAGAAACTATTACATCAAGGTCCACATCCTACAAGGAAACATGTTATATAAATACACATAAACTTGATACATGTCTGCATCTCATAGGATCTAGCTGTCACATAAGCACATGAGTTCAACACTTGTTTAAAATACAGAACAAGCCACATCAGGCCAACAACAGGATAAACAAGCTACATCAACTATACATCATGAAACCTCGTCAAAACACCTCCAAGGACCTGAGGGTACATGGATGACTCTATGACTCTACTACAAAACACCCAAAAATAGTAGAAACATATCCAACCTTGCTTTCTACTATTCTTCTTGCTGCTCAGCTGCAACACTGCGATCACCACCACATCTAGCTCGATCACCTAAAAAGGTTTTAAACCAACGGGGTGAGACACACAATCCCAGCAAGAAACATAACCCCTTCCGAAACTATAAAACCTCAAAGAGGAGCTAGAACAGATAGAACAAGTAACTGATATAAGTAGATCATATATGAGCAACATACTGAGCATAACGAACTTGTTATAACATCTTACCAAGATATTCGAGAGGTATATAACCAGATATTTCTTATGGAACATGATTGACAAGACAAGTCTAATAAGAACTTATCATAACATCTGAGGAACATGTAATTAGCTACAAGATATAACTACGGCAACTATACAAACAAGGACTCAACCAATCTTTCATGTTTGCCTTAAGAAACTTACATTATACGGCTGAATTACGATTTATTATGCCCTGAGGAAATGATCTGTACCGCTCAAATTCAACCTTCGGCTGTGAAGCTCAAAATCGGTGCCATACAAGGTCAATGGAAGAGCCAGACTCCATGACCTCACCTCCTCGTGGTGATTCCATCTGCAGATTTGGTTTTGAGATTACAGACATAGGATCACAGGCTTGTACAGTGAGATTGTAGCTTGATGTAATACTTCCACATATTGTGGTACACCTCATGTGGGTCCAGTGGCATAATAATTAGATTAAAATAATAAGAATGGATTAGGTTATCCTTTAATTGTATTTATTATCTGTTCAACTACCATGATGAGTGATTTATAGTTTTCAAACTGCCATATCATTCATATGCTCATAACCCCCCTCATGTCTCAAAAATTATACATTTCTTGTCTGACCATGGTACCTTGACTCATCCATATAATACTTGGGTTGTAACATCCATATTCCTCAAATCTTAGAAAATCTAAGAACTAAAAAAGCTTTGTCCCTCCTGACTAGCAACAAAATTAAGTATCTTAAACATTGCCTTACCCCATTCATTTCCCCCAAAACTATGGAAAACATCATCCACTTTCTAAGAAAACAACATTGCAAACCGTATATAATGGTCATGGGGAAACACATACACACCTCACCATGCATACCATTTCCTCACCTAGAGGGGTATTATTAGAAAATTTTCATATTTCTAGAACATCACATGCCCATTAAAAACCAAGATTCTCATATGGCTCATTTGACACAATAAAATTCTCACTGACCAAAACCTAATGAAATGAGGCATATATAGGTCGACAATATGATATATGTGATTAAATAACAGAGAAGCCACAAACCATCTCTTCATAAACTTCCCATTTGCTACCTCAATTTGAAACAAATTCTTCCATACCACAACAACATCTCCTGACTCGAGTATAAAAAAACTCATCAACCATCTGAAACCAAAAAACCCTACACATGCACATAAAAAATTGATGGTTGCAATCATCTGGAATGTATGGATCGAAAGAAATACCAAAAAACACAACAACAAAAACAACATTGTTCATTACATTATATCAAATATTGAGAACGCATATACTTCATATCTTCATTACAAGTCTTCCCAATCCAGAGGGGCATGAAAATGAGGCTAATCAGACTACTTTTTGGAATGGTAGCAGTGGAGGAAGGATATTTACATTAGGAAACATCATGGTGGATGAAAATGGCTTTTGATCAGCTCAAATTTGGAATTAGTCAGATCCATAGCTACTTTTTTTTACATATTTAAGCTTGAGGCCTACTATTTAGGGGTGCCTCCCCCAGGACATAACCATCTTTACTTCATCATGTTATCTATATCATGTTTTTTAGATCTTTAATACTTTAAACTCTTTGAGACACATCTAGTGTTGTCTTAATGTTTTCTCCTTGTACGTTGTGTTCTGCAAATGTTTTTTGGCTGCAAATCCAACTATCTAATATATTTATGGAACTTTCATAAAAAAAGAGTTTGAAAAGAAATTTTCTAGACAAGGTATCATGAGTAATGAGAAAGGGCATCGAAGTGATAGAGTATGGGTTTTGTTTAGTACAATCCACTAAACATAAAAAAGGAGCTTAAAAGAGACAACCCTATATATAATGAAATAACTACTATTAGTCGGTCAAAATCTATAAAACTAATCATGCTCATCCAAGGCCTCTAGAAGGTACTCAAAAGTCACTACACCTTTGCATTCGTCACTATCTAGTCACAAGTTAAAGGGGCAAGAGTAGTGGTCTTTGTATTTCTAGACCGAGCCATCATTATCTGGAAGAAGAAAGCCATAAAGGGATGAGGGTTTAGATGGTGTTAAAAATATAAGTAAAATATTAAAAGATTTTTTCTAGAATTGGACATTTATCTCACACAAAAGGGTCCATAGGATGGAGATACTCAGAGTAGGGACCATGAAATCAAGATTAGGACTATAAGCCCAAGATAATATAAACCTCACCTTAATAAAAATTTAATAGAATAAGGATCCAAGTGGAATAGATATAGGAAAAATCTCTAAAAATTAATAGTAAAAACATAATAACATGGTGAATGTTCTCCCCATTGCTCAAATAAAAATGGCACATATAGGTCTCGTGAAAGATCCTCAAGTACCAATTAGAGCCTATTAAGTTGTCTAAAATCCAAAACACACTGTGTACAAAAGATTTAATTTTGATCTTCTATAGAAAATAATCAAGGGGATTAGAGGAACATAATATTGTGAATAATTCTTAAATTTTATTGATATGAAGGAAAAAAGATTTAATTTTGACTCCATTTTCAAGAAAAAAAATGAGGTCCTGAACCAATAAGGTTAGCATAACCAAAGAGGTGTACATGAGAGTGGCCATTGTTGAGTAGTAGTTTTTAAACCTCATTGACAGTAGGACATAAGTAGTCATTTACCTTTGAGTTGAATTTTTTTTACCTTGTTGGAAGCATGACCAAATGGTTTTCCTTCTCTCATTAAGAGCCCCTAGGATATTACTAAAAACACATAGTAAATGCAGTTTGAAGTCTAAAATTTCCATTCCATACAAGTTGCATGGTTTACAAATTGCTTTTCTATTTAGTTACTGAATACATTTCAAGTTTTCTAAATCATTCCACAGAATGCCCCTACATATGGAATCAATTGTATCTATAATGATGCAAGGTAAAGGGCTCATGAAGCATGATGATATGGTGTGATACAGGCATCAAGAGAAGAAAAGGATTGGATTTATTGAGAAATCTGGTGTTCCACTAATTCATAGTCTTGAAATATTTAGTTAATATAGGTTTACAAACCTTTGAATGGATCTTTAGTGGAGACAATGGTAATTCATAATATTTGATAGGGTAGCACTTAAATTAGCAACCTAACATACATATAAATAGTTTTTATATCAGAGTCATCATTATGACTGCCAATAAGAGAGGATTGCAAAAGTAAATTCTCAACTATGATATATGATAGAACATACCCAAGATCCATATGAATTTGATCACATTTTATTGTCAAATTTGAGAAATATTTTAGTGTTTCTCAAAAATCTATTAATAGTATCCTTTGTTGAGTAGTCATAATGAACTTTACTCAAAATGATATTCTCTAAATCCAATGTGATCATCCATGCTAAGATGGAAGTAGAAATGTTGAAGAAGGATGTGAACAAAGTATCTCCTTATCTAAGACCACTAGAGATGGAGAACTAGAAAAAGTTTGAACCATTGATGATACTATAAAAACAACAAGTTGAATTTCTTCCTTAAAAAATTCAGAAATAAGAGCCTCAACATATAAAATTTAGGTAGGTAAAAAAGTTCCTAATTTAATGAGAAAAATGTAAAAAACTCAGTTATGTTTTGAAAAGGCTTTGAAGTAATTAACATTGTGTGTGGTGATTATGGGATTAAGAGATAAAGATTTATCTCCCCCTCTCCCATAACCCGTGGCAGAGGTCGGACACCCAGGAGGGTGATTGTGTGGTGATTATGTGTTGACTTGTATTAAGCACATTACAAATTCTTGATACTAAGTATGATAGATCACCATTTTCTATTGTTTCATATCTAATGGAAGAATTTGTGTTTTTTCACATTGTTTGATCTAGTGGAGTTTGGATCTCTACTTCCAAACAATTTCTTATCATGAGTTAAGATCTAGTAATGTAACTTTTTTCAAAAGAGATGGTTGTAGTGTCAGATTTGAGGTTTGCCTCAAGAAACTTAGTGTTAGATGGTAATTTGTCAATTTGTGTATGAATGTTACAAAAATTATTATTTTTTCAAAGATAGAAGATAGATTTCTAGAATCATTTAACAAAATAGCCTAGTTGTCCTTAGCATGTTTAGGGAAAAAAGAATGTTTCTTCCTAAAATACTACAAGGAATGGTCTAGGACCCCATTATTAAAAATAGGTGCTTAGGACAATGGTTAAATTATCATAATATATATACATGTGTATTGATAGTGAGAAAGTGGGTGGAGAGAGTCCCACTTGTTAGAAACAAGAAAAGGTCAAGCCTGTACCATGAGGCACCTTGCTTCCACGTAGAATTTGTGGTGGTCACGGAGAGGTCAGTGAGGGAATGAGAAAGGATGAATCTATTAGAAACATCATTGTTTTGAATGAATTGGTAAGTATTGAAGTCCAGGTGCCATTAAGTTGAAACTCTCATGAAATTAAAATCTCCATTATTGGTCAATGGTTTATGGTTGTTGGGGTTGCTAACAATTTAGTTGAAGAATGAGCTATTTTTGTTGTTACCTTGTTCACTATAGATCGATAAAAAACAAAAAATGAAACTCTCTATACTAGAGAAAAGGTGGATCATAATGCAATGATTATCTCAATCATTTTTCTAGATGGTAGACAACTATTTGGTTCCTATAAACAATGCGACCACCAATAAGTCGATCAACTAGTTTTTAGGAACAAAAGCAGTAATGGATGAAA
This sequence comes from Alisma plantago-aquatica, assembly GCA_963693085.1. NCBI lineage: Eukaryota > Viridiplantae > Streptophyta > Magnoliopsida > Alismatales > Alismataceae > Alisma > Alisma plantago-aquatica. The sequence continues at coordinate 1,153,872,360 of OY856410.1, read as the reverse complement.
ACTACAAATCATAGGTATTAAACCAAAAAAGCTTTCCATATAGTATACAAGTATGAATAGAATTAAAATACATTAGATATTGACACAAAATGTAAACAACATATAATAAAAAAATCAATACATGAGATTTTTTTTGGCCAAAAATCTTTAGAAGCTTGTAGAAAAACATGGATAATAACAAAATGTCAACATTTTGTGTAGGCTTGTAAATGGATAACTAGAATCCGTATTTGAGTCTAAAATTTTGAAAAAAAATCCGACAGCAACATGATTTGGATTGTATTTAGGATATAAAATTTCATATCTGAAAATTTTGAATAGGATATCGGATATGGCTATATCTTCTCTGGAAAAATATAAATCTGACAAAAATTGACATATATTATTAAATATAAAAATTTAATGATTTAAATATTATATTATATATATTCATATAAATATTAATATTTTATACATATAATATATTTATTAACAATAAATTTATGATTTTAGGTTCGGATCGGATATATATATAAATTCGGATATTATTCATTTGGATCGGATTCATACATTATTACATGATATCCGTCGGATATTGGATTGGATTTTAGATCAAATATATTGTTTTGGATTCAGATATCGGATATAGAAGTATCCACTCTGTATTTGATCTATTCACAAGTTTAATTTTGCTTATCCATGAGTTCATGAAGGAATGTCAACAAAAATATGTTTTAGATTTAGACATATGGAAGAAAACAAAATCACCAAGTAATTCCATCATAGTTCTATGATAGATCAAACCCATGCCATATTTTCTTTGTCTCTTCTATAGATGAGGATGCATGGATTATATTAGTTAGGAAGCAAATTTATTTGAGTAGTTAATCAAATTTATTTAGTTTTCCAAAGTCACGAGGAATTTATTTTTTTCACCCTCCTCATTCAAGTGAGAGTAAGGAGAATGAACAAGGAGAACAACATAACACACTAAAAAAATTGGTAAAACATTTTGAAAAATAATGATGGTATTGTCTTAGAAGGTATACTTGGCTAGGGTGTCAACAAACTTATTTTCTTCTTGACATTGGAGCGGATTTAAAGATCAAGGAATTTCCCTTCTCAAAGCTAATGCTTTCATCGATATGAAGGACTTCTTTATCTTTGCTTGTATTTTGGTTTAGCAACTTCTACGTCGCCTGATACATCCCTATTTTAAGGCTCCATCTTGTGTCATATTGCATTTCAACCATATCTACAACTGTTAGATTGCATGCTATTTCCCTAAATATGTGTTTTATTATCAAATGCACTTAAGAATGGTTATTGCATCTTTTATAGGTACTTTAGATACTACTTGATGGAATGGATAGAGGATGGTTGAATCTAGGGTTTTCCCAGGCTTAGAGGAGCCCAAAATGAGGCCAAAACCACTCCCAACCTACCCCACGTGGTCAAAGAATATATTGAAGAAATAACCTGCATGGATGGACAAGTTCAAGACCCAAATGCATGGGAAGGACCCTAGCACAACCGTGCTACTAAGGAACGACCGTTCTGGGACATGCCCCAATCACATACTCTTCACAGAACTTGTAGAAATTCAATTTTATGGCCAAACGACCGTTTTGGGCAGAGTGACCATGCTAGAGGTGGCCATAATGGTCATTCTGACTAGCACAACCATTCTACCATTGAGCCCCACCAATTTTATCACTTGATGTCTCTATTTTGCCCCCATTTAACCCTAGACCCCCTTGACCTCTATATAATCCTTGGAGGTGGCTGGAGGACAAAGGTTGGCTTCCTTGTGCTCTCCATTTCGCCCCTTACCCATTCCACTCCATTTCCACCTCTATTCCACTCCATTTCTCCATTTCCATCACCAAAACCCTCATTTCCAACCTTCAATCCACTTCACACCATCACTCCACACCATTCCATCCAAGAAGAAGGAGGAGGTCGACCGTGTAGTAGCCAGAGAGGAGGATTCACTCATCTACATCGAGCTCCATGGCTACTTCTTCCTCTTTCTTCCCTTTTTGTATTTTCTACTTCAATGAGTATCTAAACCCCTTGGATGGGCTGTTTGGGGTGTCAAAAATGTCACTTTGATTCCATTTTGGGGGGAAATGATATGTAAACATTGTAATTTTGTTTTCTAATGATTATGTTCTAGTTCTATCTCACTCTTCATGAATTGTGTGTTGGTTTGTGCTTAAAATCACCTAGGAATTTAGAGAAACTACTTGTATGTGTGATTTTTGGGATTTTCTCCTAGGCTAATTCTTGGATCCCTAGCTAGCTACCCATACTCCTACATTTTAATCAATTCTCCTAAATCTAGTTGAGAGATCTAAGTAGCTAGTTTAGATGAATTTGGTGTGCTTAGCATGGAGCTTTCTCAAGGATAGAATCTGAGTGATGGGAGGCCTAAAACCTCACTTCCATCCCCATTACTAACCTCAGCCCCTAGTCTTCCTAAAATCATCTAACCTAGAAACCTAGGCTTGTTTAGACTCTAATTGAATTACACCTAAACCCTAACCCAATTGCGCCTCGCAAGGGTACTAGGGAGTGTTAGGGACTAGTTCCCCTATACACAACCTATGATATCCATGGACAGTTAGTAGCTTAGGCTAATTCATTAGACTCTAGCTCGTTGTTTGGTTTGGATAATCTAAAGGGAATCATAATGTTCAAATGTCACCCCCAACTTAATTGATAAGTGCATTCCCTAAACAGCCCACACACCCCTTTTATTTCTTTAAAACCCTAATTACCATCTTGCTTATCTAGTGTTAGCTTAATTAGCTCTTTTCTTGCTTAGATAGATTCTTGCCCTATTCTTTCTTTGTTCTTGCTAGCTTAGGACTTTAATTGCTCTTTCACCTTGTCTTTCTTACCTTAGTGTAGATTATTCTCTTCTTGTCTTTTCTTCTCACCTTGTCTTTTCCATCTTAGTAGAATTAATTATCTAGGGTTAACTTAGGTTTTGTTCTTTCTTGCCTTTCTTTCTTGCTCAACTTAATTTAACAATAAAATCACCTTTAAACCCTTAACCCTCATCTCCGCAGTAGGAACCTAGCCCTTAAAAACTAACCCAGATCTAGGGCCCCCTTTTCTCCATGTGGATCGACCCTATACTTGCCGCCTTACCTATACTACGACATGACCTCATCTGCTTGTGGGATAGAATTTTAGTAGTAGTACGTCGTTTGAGTTTAGGTCATTAAATTTTTTCAAAATGAATACCCCTCTATATATAGGAGGGGTCAAGGTCAGGGTTCTCAGCCCTGAGCAATGCGGGACTAAAGTGGGAGTAGAAGGGTCTGGAATTTTCATGAACTGATTGCACTGTAGCAGTCAAATCAGTCGTTTCATAAACGAATCGATCGGTTGGGAGTGTGAGCCGATCGGTTCACCAGTTGAACTGGTTGTTTCACATTCCTGACTTGCCTCCAATTAACTTTCCTCTTTTGTTTCTAATTAATACTAAGATCAATTCGAACAGACTTTTTGAGAAGCTCGGAAATACCATGCATACCAACGACAAAAAGTTATGGAAAAAGTCCTTGAAGGCATAAGACTTGTGCTAGAGTGGGTAAGATCTTGGAGAAGGCTGAAGACTCTTGGCAAAGTGGGTAAGTCCTTGGTAAGGTGGAGTACTCTTGGTGCTTGGATGGGTAAGTCCTTTGGTGGTCTTGTGTTGTAACTCTTATTGGTGATAATATAGAGAAAAGCACTTGCAATGTCCTAGAGGTTGACCTCTCTAGGTAGTAGACTGACTCTCTCCTAGTTTGGAGAGTGGAACCATTATACATCACATTGTCAAGTGCTTTCTATCAATTCCTATCATCCTTGCTATTCTTGTTAGTTAGGACATCAAATTTCATGTAAGCTATTGGTTTCAATTTGATATAATTTGAAGTTCTAATCTATCTTGTGAGAAGTTTTGTAGCTCACCACCATCACTGTGAGAGCTGATTGTGACTATCATGTCATGGTTCCATGTGTCACTCTCACGGTGGGTCTATCCAATACACTATTCTATCACATATCAAGACTAATGTGACTATGTGCTTGGTTTGATATCACATATCAAGACTAATGGGATTCTATCATCAACCAACACACACTCTAGTATCGTTGTGTCATTGTTGTATATCAACCTTCCACAATGACATCTGACTAGGGACAAAACAAGAATGTACATACTCTTAGCATTCATATGATCTCATTCTTCATGTCCTTAACCTGAAGACATATGTCATTGAGTATTATCATTCTCTAGACAATCATTCTGTTCTATCATTATCTCATAACTGATTGAACCAGAAAAAATTAGAAGCTTGCCTTTGATAATTTATCAAATCAATCTTAATGTATCCCAATCCAATCATCCTATGATTGGCTCTCAGGGCATACATACCAACAGACTTCATGTACATCAACAAAGTATGACCTTGGTTGATCCACCTGAAGGGGTAAAACTGATAGGGCACTTTTGGGTCTTTCAAAAGAAGACAGACATGGAGGGTAAGTTGGTTGAAAAGAAGTTCCAGGTGTTGAACATGGTGAAATCTTTTCTACAGTTAACATGGATAAATCCATCTAGATAATGCTTTCCATTGTAGATTAACATGACTGTGATATTTGGCATATTGATGTTAAAACCTCATTTCTTAAATGGAATATTGTGTAGGATGTGTATGTAACACATCCTAAAGGCTTTATAAATCTAATAATGCAAATAAAGTCTATACAACTGCATAGATCAATCTTTGGATTGAAGCAAGCACCGCAGAAATGGATCTTCAATTTGACAAGATATCAAAGAGTTTGACTTGAGTCAGAATGAAGTTGTAATGTGTGATTACAAGAATTTACTGGGAGCATATATATATTCCATATATTGATGGGGAGTATCATCCTTATACTATAAAATTTGGCAACGAAGTGCATTCTAAAAGGTTTTTATAGAAGCATCCTATGTGATAGGAATCATGATCTATAGAGATAGATCAAGAGGGCTTCTTGACCTAGGAAAGAGAAAATACATCGGCAAGATGTTGAATGAGTTCAGCATAGTGAGAGACAACTTGTCCATGTTCTGTGGAGTTAGTCTCTCAAGAGCCGAGTGTCCCAATTCTTATGAAGAATAAGGAACACATGGATAGATTCCATATGCATTTGCAATTGGATATATCACATATGAACTCATCTCATTATATTGTGTGTATTGGACATGACAAGAAAATATGAACTAATTATCTTGTATGTATTGGACATGACAAGAATATAAGAACTCATCATCTTATAGGTATTGGAGATGACAAGAAGATATGAAATCATCATCTTGTATGACTAGATGATATAAATTTCTAGTTATCTCATATGTATTGGGCATGACAAATGGATATCTATCATACTCCAGTAAGAGTTACTGTAATACCATGAAGAACATCTTTGTGTACTTGTGAAGTACTAAAAGGATTAGTTCTTTAGTTATGGTAATAAGGAAGAGTTGGGTGTAAAGAGTTACATCGATGCAAGCTTCAATCAGTGCATGAGAACCAACAAGCAGGACCGTAGTCTCATGCTCAAGCGGCCTCATCCACACAGGGTTAGGCTACCCTCTGCCCAGCCCACCTTGGTACAGGTATCGGTGCTAGAAAACTGAGCCACGGGCCTGTTCACCGTGCTCCATCATTACTGAGCCATGGGCATGTTCACCATGCTCTAACCACACTGATCCATGGACCTGAAACCGTGTTCTAAACATGCACTACTACTCAGGGCGTAGGCACACCCCGCATATTCAACAATATGTGTTATGGGTTAACCCGCAGGAGAACTCGTTTCACCATCACCAAACTCCTGACGATGATGGATCTATGGCCATCGCAAACTACATGAAAATTTCCTTTGTAATTAATTATTGCATTTTAAGTGGATTGCAAGATTCAACCAAGTTATGTAACATGTAAACTATAACACAAGTAAGCAACATAGATCTCATTATCATGTGTCAAACTGTCACTGCTAATCTCAAAGCCATCAAAATCATCCTAATCCATCACAAGGATCCAACATTACATGTTACCACTTGGCCTCTTGCCAATCATCTAGAACCATATCAAGGGTCAACATCATAGGGACTCAATCCCATCATCACAACACACATTGCCATCCCATGGGTAACACCCATCATATATCACTGGGTTCATCGTAACCCTTGATGTTCAACATCATATCATTGCCATGCCATCACTATGGCTATTACCTGATTTCATATCCATACACAGGGAACCTGCATGGTTAGCATAATCATAGAGAAATAATGGTACTTGTACAAGGAACATTTATAACCCTTTACTTTATTATGAGAGTCAACCATGCAACATAGATGAGTGTATCAAAGCATAGCATTCTTATATATATATATATATATATATGTATATATATATATATATATATATATATATATATATATATATCAAAGTATAGCTAGAATTAGGGTTACCAACCAAACTCAAGGTACAACCCTCACTAAAAGAGTATCAGGTAAGGAACAACCCTCACCAAAGGTGCATCGTCTCTCACCAAAGAGTGTGACGCCCAGCACCATATAGGTTAAGTATGCAACACTTTACTACCTGCTGTATCGCCCAACATCCTTCTAGGGCTACAGCCATATCGACCAACCACTATCATTTATGTATCGGGCAACACACAACATGTGACGCCCAAGGCATGCAACGCCCCATGACGGGCAACGTGTTGCAACAGACTGTTGGTCAGCATCATAATAACCACCTAGGTCATCTGAATGGCACACCATTGTCACCCATGAAGCACCATGTCGGGAAACACACCATATCGCTCAAGAGGATCACTTTATAAGGGGGAAAACAACCAATGGATAAAACCTTATCAACAACATCGTCACAACATAAGCATCTGTATCGGGCAAGGCATCATCCAGCAAGGTGTCAGGCAACACCATCCAAGAGGATGTCGTACAAGGCACTGATATTCCATGACACCCAACACAGACCACCTAATGCCCAAGGGACCAACACAACAGCTAACACCCTTCCTGGGTTATCACTCATAACGAGTGACCTCTCCCAAAGACAACGACTAACGTTGTATTACCTCATCAAGCCGATAACGACCACAAGGCATATCGGCCATCCCATCATATCGGGCAACAAGGCATCTAGGGGTAAAGACTTATAATGGTCAAAGGGGTCAAGAAGACACCCATATAGCATATCGTCCATGCTCAACCCTAGGAGAGGGATATCGGGCACCACCCTACATAGAACGATATCAGCAGGACATCTTGAGTTGTCAAAGATATCGGGTAGTAAGGGATATCGGGTAAGGGTCCAAAGGCCATATCAGGTTGGTCGTCTTCAACCTCAAGACAGCCACCAAACCCTAAAGATCAAGAGAGTTGGATCACCTCTCAACAAACAAGTGAGAGGGGTTTTGCACAACTTCTATCACATAACGGGTGGCAAGGTGGGAATCCCATACCAGCCAACTTTCCAACCCTAACTAGGTCAAGACCAACCAAAGGCTCACCTCTCAAGTTTATGGTAAGAGAGGGGTATTGCCCAAGCAACTAGAGCATAGACTCACCTCTCAACGAGTAAGGAAGAGAGGGCTCTTGCCTACACCACTAGAGCTCAAGCTCACCTCTCAAAACCAAAGGGAGAGAAAGGAGTTTTTCCCTAAGAACACACCACACACACCATTGGATTAGGAAACCCTAGGCTCACCTCTCAACAACTAAATTAGAGAGGGGTTTTGCCCAAAGGACCTTAATCTAATGATTTGGCCAATAAGATCCAAGAACACCTCTACACAACATAACCATGACATCATGTCCCACAACGTCAAGGGTACATACTAGAGAAAAGATATTATTAACAAGATAAGCATGGCAGATCAAGATAGCATAAAACAATGCATCATGGTAAGAAAGTAATATAGTTAGGGTTAGGAGTTATGTAACCCGCCTCAAGCACGCTCCTCAAGCTCCAAAGATCCAAGCACCAAGCTTCAAGCTCCAAGGCACCACCTTCGACCAACACTAGGAGAGAAGAGAACTCCATAACCACCATAGTTGAAAAGAAAGAGAGAAGAAGAAGAAGGTGCCAAGGATAGGGAGAGATACCCACCACAAGAGGAGAAGGAGCAAGTCACATCTAGGGTTTCGGACACCACTAGATGAAGAAGAAGACTCCACCAAGGAGATCGGCCACCAAGCTCTACCAAGGGGTGATATCGGCCTCCAAGAAAGAATGGAAGCACTAAGGAGCTAAAGGGATCCCAAGCTAGAAAAGAAGGGGGTATATATGCAAGGGGGTTAAGTGGGCATCCACTACAGATTGCTCCACATGTGCTCACCCAAACCACCACTTTTCCAAACTATGCCACCTTGCTAGCACCCCAAACCAATTGTTCATGACTTGCCACCAACTAGCAAAGCAACGACCACTTGTCCAAAGAAGGGTGACACAAAGAGGGCTAGGTGGAGGGGTGTGTGTCACCCAACATGGCAACCCGTCACACCCACCAGCACCCTCTGGACGATACGCCTCCCTTTCCCGACACACCTTGGCCGACACAAGGCACCAAGCTATCCCTTCCCCGACACACTCAAGCAAGGAGGAAGGGATTCAAGCCCAACAACAAGCCCAAGCTAAAACAAGCTCAAACGAGGCCCAAAACAACTCAAGCAAGGCGCCCAACCCATCCTCTCAACCCTAGAGGATGTAAGGAGAGAGAAATATATCTCTCAAGGTGACAAACTTGGACACCAACCCTAGAACTTGGGTAATTTGCAAGTTGCACCTCAACCTCTCAACAAAGAACAAACAAACCCTAATCACAACTCTGGTAATTAGGTAGGCATCCAGGCATAGGGTTTAGGAAAAAAAATAGGGTAAGCCCAGAATGAAGGTCAGGGTCCTTACAAGCCATAAATCTCTACAAAAGGATATCACTCCCGAAATCTGAAGAGAAAAGAAAGGGATACTTCCTCCTCATCTCTTCCTCGAGCTCCCACGCGGCTTCCTTAATGACACGATGATGCCAAAGAACCTTCACAAGAACTAGGTCCTTCCTCTTTAGATTCTTCACTCTCCTGTCGAGGATCAATACCAGACCTTCCTCGTAGGTCACATCTTCATCAAGCTCAACCTCAACTGGTTGTATCACTATCTTTGTGCCTGGATAACTTTTCTTCAGCATATTGACATGGAACATCAGATGTAACTTGTGCAACTCTGGTGGTATCTCTAACTTGTAAGCTACCTTTCCAACACGTGCTATTACCGGATATGGCCCCATATACATGGGAGCCAACTTGCCTTTCTAGCCAAACCTCAGCACGCCTTTCCATGGAGAGACTTTGAGATACACCTTGTCTTCCACCTAGAATTATAGAGGTCATCGAAGATTATCTACATACGACTTCTGTCTGTCTTGTTCCGCTTTCAATTGTTGCTATATCACCTTGATCTTCTCTGTTGTCTGTTGTACTAACTCAGGACCTAGAAGCTTATACTCACCAGACTCATACCAACATAAAGGAGATCTACATTTCCTACCATACAAAGCCTCATAAGGTGCCATGTCGATACTCCATTGGTAATTGTAGTTGTATGCAAACTCTATCAAATTGAGATGCACGTCCCAACTACCTAGGAATTGCAAAACACAAGCTCGGAGAAGATCCTCCAAAGTCTGAATAGTCCTTTCAGACTATCCATCTGTTTATGGGTGGAAAGTGGTACTGAACTTCAACTGCATTCCCAACACTCTGTGCAACTATTCCCAAACTGACTCATGAACTAGGGTCCTCTATCAGAGACTATCGTTACTGACACACCGTGCAAATGCACTATCTCATCCACATACACCTGAGCAAGCTTCTCTACTGTGTACATTGTCTTTACCGGAATGGAATGAGCAAGCTTTTGTCAACCTGTCCACTATCACCCAGATGGAATCATGATTCCTAGCTATCCTTGGGAGACCAAATATGAAATCCATGGTTATATAATCCCATTTCCACTGTGGTATCGGCATGGGTTGCAACATACCTACCAGCTTCTGATGCTCAGCCTTAACCTGTTGGCATATCGCACACCTAGCCACAAATGCGGCCACATCTCTCTTCAAACTAGGCCACCCATACAGATCCTTTAGATTATGATACATCTTGGTGACACCTGGATGCATAACATACATCGATGTGTGTGCTTCCTTGAGAACCAAGTTCTTCAGATCATCAACATCAGGAACCATCATCCTGTTATGATAACAAACTAGTCCATCCTCGGACTCATGGAAGCCATCACGCTTCTCACTGTCAAACTCTGATATGATCAACTGAACTGTAGCATCTTCCTGCTATGCTTCTTTGATTTGCTGCCTCAACATAGGCTTCACTTGCATCTGTGCCATCAGCCCTACCAACAAGGAGACCTCCAACTGTACATTCATCTACTGCAAAGAGACGAACATATCCCGCCTATGGCATATCAAAGACCTCAATTGTGCCTTCTATATAGGAAGAGAAGAAGACTTCCTATTAAGCGCATCAGCTACTACGTTCGCCTTACCAGGATGATACTCGATGGTGCAATCATAATCACTTATCAGCTCCATCCAGCGATGTTGCCGCATGTTCAGTTCACTCTGTGAGAAGATATACTTCAGGTTCTTATGATCCGTAAACATCTGACACACCTCCCCATAAAGATAGTGCCTCCAAATCTTTAACACATGTACCACCATTTCCAGCTCCAAATCATGTGTCGGATAACTCTCATCATGTTTCATAAGCTGTCGTGAAGCAAAAGAAACCACATGATCTTCCTACATCAACATACATCTTAAGCCCTTCTTGGATGCATCACAGAAAATGACATAGCCTTTCCTAGGCCCTAGCAACACCAGCACTGGAACACTAGTCAAATTCTCCTTTAAGCTATGGAAAGCTTGTTGACAAGGACCATCCCAAACAAAAGCTACATCCTTTTTGGTCAACTTCATCAATGGCAACGTGATCACACTAAAGTCCTTTATAAACCTTCGGTAGTATCCTGCTAAACCCAGAAAACTACGAACTTCGGCCAGCGTCTTCGGTTGCTCCCATTACACAACTGACTCCACCTTCTTGGGGTCCACTCTGACTCCTTTTGCAGATATCACATGACCCAAGAAAGTTACTTCCTTCAACCAGAACTCACACTTATTGAACTTGGCATACAACTGATGCTGGCGAAGGAGAGTCAACACTTGTTGAAGGTGTTGTTCATGCTGTTGATTGTCTCGACTATAGATCAAGATGTCATCTATAAAGACCACAACAAACTAGTGTAGAAATGGATGGAACACCCTATTTTTCAGATCCATGAAAGCATCAGGTGCATTGGTTAGCCCAAACGACATAACCACAAACTCAAAGTGACCATACCTCATCCTAAAAGTTGACTTTGGTATGTCATATGCCTTGATCCTCAACTAATGATATCTAGATCGTAGATCGATCTTTGAGAACACTATAGCACCACACAACTGATCAAATCGATCGTTTATCCTCAGTAAAGGATACTTGTTCTTGATCATAACTTTGTTCAGCTACCGATAATCTATGCATAGACGCATCGATCCATCCTTCTTCTTTACAAAGAGAACTAGAGCACCCCACGGTGATATGCTCAGTCTGATGAAACCTTTATCCAGCAATTCTTGTAACTACTTTTCCAGTTCTGCCATCTCAACTGGAGCCATCTTGTACGGTGTTTGAGCAACAGGTTGTGTCCCTATTACCAGATTGATCTCAAAGTCAATCTCTCGAGGTGGGGGAACACCGGGAAACATGTAATTAGCTGCAAGATATAACTAGGGCAACTATACAAATAAGGCCTCAACCAATGTTTAATGTTTGCCTTATAAAACTTACACTATACGACCAAATTATAATTTATTATGCCCTGAAGAAATGAGTCGTACCGCTCAAATCCAACCTTCGGCTATGAATCCCAAAACCGGTGACATACAAGGTCAATGGAAGAGTCGGACTACATAACCTCACCTCCTCGTGGTCAGTGCATGAGAACCAACAAGTAGGACTGCAGTCTCATGCTCAAGTGGCCTCAGCCACACAGGGTCAGGCTACCCTCTGCCTAGCCCACCTTGGTACAGGTATCGGCGCTAGAAAACCGAGCCACGGGCCTGTTCCGCGTGCTCCATCGTTATTGAGCCATGGGCCTGTTCATTATGCTCTATCACATATCCTGAGCCATGGGCATGTTCACCATGCTCTAACGACACTGAGCCACGGGCCTAAAACTGTGCTCTAAACATGCACTACTACTTAGGGCGTAGGAACACCCTGCATATTCAATAATATGCATTCTGGGTTAACCCGTAGGAGAACCCATTTCATCATCACCTAACTCCTAACGATGATGGATCTATGGCCAGGGAAAACTACATGAAAAGTTCCTTTGTAGTTAATTATTGCATTTTAAGTGGATTGCAAGATTCAACCAAGTTATGTAACATGTAAACTATTACACAAGTAAGTCACATACATCAAATTATCATGTGTCAAACTATCACTGCTAATCTCAAAGCCATCAAAATAATCATGATACATCACAAGGATCCAACATTACATGTTACCACTTAGCCTCTTTCCAATCATCTAGATCCATCTCAAGGATCAACATCACAGGGACGACTCAATCCCATCATCACGGAACACATTTCCATCCCATGGGTAACACCCATCATATATCACTTGGTTCATCATAACCCTTGATGTTCAACATCATTTTGTTGCCATGCCATCACTATGGCTATTACCTGATTTCATATCCATACACACATAACCTGCATGGTTAGCATAATCATAGAGAAACAATGGTACTTGTACAAGGAGCATTTATTACCCTTTATTTTATTATGAGAGTCAACCATGCAACATAGATGAGTGTATCAAAGCATAGCATTCTTATATATATATATATCAAAGCATAGAAATCATTAGGGTTACCAACAGAACACAAGGTACAACCCTCACTAAAAGAGTATCGGGTAAGGAACAACCCTCACCAAAGGTGTAGCATCCCTCACCAAAGAGTGTGACACCCATCACAATATCAGTTAAGCATGCAACACTTCTTTACCTATTGTATCACCCAACATCCTTCTAGGGCTACAACCATATCATCCAACCACTATCATTTAGGTATTGGGCCTCACACAACCTGTGATTCCCAAGGAATGCAATGCCCCATGACAGGCAATGTGTTGCAACAGACTGCCGAGTAGCATCATAACAACCACCTAGGTCATCCAAATGGCACACCCATGTTGTCCATGAAGCACCATGTCGGGAAACACACCATAACGCTCAAGAGGATCACTTTACAAGGGGTAAAACGACCAAGGGATAAAACCCTATCAAAAACATCATCACAACATAAGCATCCATATCGGGCAAGGCATCATCCAGCAAGGTGTCGGGCAGCACCATCTAAGAGGATGTCGTGCAAGGCACTGATATGCCATGACACCTAACACATACCACCTAATGTCCAAGGGACGAACACAATAGCTAACACCCTTCCCGAGTTATCACTCATAATGGGCGACCTCTCCCAAAGACAACGGCTAATGCTGTCTCACCTCATCAAGCCGATAACGACCCAAGAAAGCCCAACAACAAGCCTAAGCTTCAACAAGCTCAAACGAGGCCCAAAGAAACTCAAGCAAGACACCCAACCCATCCTCTAAACTCTAGAGGATGCAAGGAGAGAGAAATACATCTCTCAAGGTGACAAACTTGCACACCAACCCTAAAACTTGGGTAATTTGCAAGTTGCACCTCAACCTCTCAACAAAGCACAAACAAGCCCTAACCACAACTCAGGTGATTAGCAAAAATCTAAACAGAAGGTTTAGGCAAAGCAAATAGGGTAAGCCCAAAACAAAGGTCAGGGTCCTTATAAGCCATAAACCCCCAAAAAAGGATTGTTTCCCCTAAAATCCGAAGAGAAAAGTGAGGGATACTTCCTCCTCATCTCTTCCTCAAGCTCCCACGTGGCTTCCTCGACACCATGATGATGCCAAAGAACCTTCACAAGAACCAGGTCCTTCCTCTTCAACTTCTTCACTCGTCTATCAAGGATCAACACTGGACCTTCCTCATAGGTAACATCTTCATCAAGCTCAAGCTCAAGCTCAACCTCAACTGGTTGTATCACTGTCTTTGTGCCAGGATGACTTTTCTTCAGCATATTGACATGGAACACTGGATGCAACCTGTGCAACTCTGGCGGTAGCTCTAAATTGTAAGCCACTTTGCCAACACATGCTATCACCAGATATGGCCCCATATACTTGGGAGCCAACTTGCCTTTTCGGCCAAACCTCAGCATGCCTTTCCATGAAGAGACCTTGAGATACACCTTGTATCCCACCTGGAACTCTAGAGGTCATCGACGGTTATCTGCATATGACTTCTGTCTCTCCTGTGCAGTTTTTAACTATTGTTATATCATCTTGATCTTTTTGTCATCTGTTGCACTAACTCAGGACCCAAAAGCTGATACTCGCCAGACTCATACCAACATAAAGGAGATATGCACTTCCTTCGATATAAAGCCTCATAAGGTGCCATGTTGATACTCGGTTGGTAACTGTTGTTGTATGCGAACTCTATCAAATTGAGATGCACATCCCAACTACCTAGGAACTGCAAAACACAAGCTCGGAGAAGATCCTCCAAAGTTTGAATAGTCCTTTCAGACTGTCCATCTATCTGCGGGTGGAAAGCAGTACTAAACCTCAATTGCGTTCCCAATGCTCTATGCAATTGTTCCCAAAAATGACTCGTGAACTGAGGACCTCGGTCAGAGACTATCGTTGCGGGCACACCATGTAAATGCACTATCTCATCCACATACACCTGAGCAAAATTCTCTGTTGTATATGTTGTTTTCACAGGTATGAAATGGGAAGATTGCGTCAATCTGTCCACTATCACCCAAATGGAATCATGATTTCTAGCTGTCCTCAGAAGACCAACTATGAAATCTAGGGTCACATGATCCCATTTCAATTGCGGTATCAGCATGGGTTGCAATGTACCTATCGGCTTCTGATGCTCAGCCTTAACCTGCTGGCATATCGCACACTTAGCCACAAACTCGGCCACATCTCTCTTCAAGCCAGGCCACCAATATAGGTCCTTTAGATTATGATACATCTTGGTGACACCTGGATGCATAACATACATTGATGTGTGTGCTTCCTCAAGTACTAACTTCCTCAGATCATCAACATTGGGAACCATCATCCTATTATGATAACAAACTAGTCCATCCTTGGACTCATGGAAGCCATCACGCTTATCACTTCCAAATTTTGTCCTGATCAACTGAACTATAGCATCTATCTTTTGTGCTTCTTTGAACTGCTGCCTCAATGTAGGCTTCACTTGCATCTATGCCCACAGTCCTACCAACAAGGATACTTCCAACTGTACATTCATCTACCGCAAAGATACGAACATATCCCACCTATGGCATATCAAAGAACTCAATTGTGCCTTCTTCATAAGAAGAGAAGAAGTCTTCTTGCTAAGCGCATCAACAACCACGTTTGGCTTACCATGATGATACTCGATGGTGCAATCATAATCACTGATCAGCTCCATCCAGCGACGTTGTTGCATGTTCATCTCACTCTATGAGAAGATATACTTTAGGTTCTTATGATCCGTAAAGATATGCCACACTTCCCCATAAAGATAGTGTCTCCAAATCTTTAACGCATGGACCACCACTTCTAGATCCAAATCATGTGTTGGATAACTCTCCTCATGCTTCTTAAGTTGTCGCGAAGCAAAAGAAACCACATGATCTTCCTACATCAGCACACAACCTAAGCCTTTCTTCGAAGCATCACAGAAAACAACATAGCCTTTCCCTGGCTCTGGCAACACCAACACTGGAGCACTAGTCATCTTCTCCTTAAAGTTTTGAAAAGCTCACTGACAACGATCATCCCAAACAAAAGGTACATCCTTCCTGGTCAACTTTGTCAACGGCAACGCGATCACACTCAAGTTCTTTATAAACCTCCAGTAGTATCCTACTAAACCCATAAAACTACGAACTTCAGTCGGCGTCTTCAGTTGCTCCCACTTAGAAAATGACTCCACCTTCTTGGGATCCACTCTGACTCCTTCTGCCGATGTCACATGACCTAAGAAATTCACTTCCTCCAACCAGAACTCACACTACTAAACTTGGCATAAAACTGGTGTTGGCGAAGGAGAGTCAATGCTTGTCGAAGATGTTGTTCATGTCGTTGATTGTCCTGACTATAGATCAAGATGTCATCTATGAAAACCACAACAAACTGATCTAAAAATAGACAGAACACCATGTTCATCAGATCCATGAAAGCAGTAGGTCCATTGGTTAGCCCAAATGACATAACCACAAACTTAAAGTAACCATACCTCATCCTGAAAGCTGACTTTAGTATGTCATCGTCCTTGATCCTCAACTGATGATATCCATACCGTAGATCGATCTTTGAGAACATTGTATCACCACACAACTGATCAAACATATCGTCTATCCTCGACAAAGGGTACTTATTCTTGATCGTAACTTTTTCAACTTCCAGTAATCTATGCACAGACACATCAATCCATCCTTCTTCACAAACAGAACTAGAGAACACCACGGCAATGTGCTCGGTCTGATGAAACTTTTATCCAGCAACTCTTGTAATTGCTTCTTCAGCTCTGCAATCTCAGCTGGATCCATCATGTATGGTGTTTGAGCAACTGGTTGTGTCCATGGCACTAGATTGATCTCAAAGTCAATCTCTCGAGGTGGGGGAACACCGGGAAACTCATCGAGAAGCACATCCTCAACCTCTCTGATAACTGTCACGTCCTGAAGACTCAGACCTTTTGCCTCGGTATCCAAAACATGAGCCAAGAATGCTCTACAACCTTACCGCAACAACTTCTCTGCCACCATAGCTGATACCAAACATTTCAGAAGAATCTTCCTATCTTCCTATAAGATTCATTTCTCACCATCATTAGCAAACATTGCTTGTTTGGAACCACAATCTAGTACAACCTTATACCTCTCTAAGGTATCCATCCCAAGGATTACATCAAATCCATGCATATCAAGTGGTATGAGATCCACTTATACTTTGTGTCCCAAAAAGGATAGAACATAAGATGGACACACCTCTCGAAGCATCGAGGAACCATCAAGAGTGGTTTCCAACAACAAGCTATCCTTCTTATAGCTAACAGGTAAAAGATATCTATCATGCATACTACGAGCGAGAAAAGAGTGTGTAGCACCCGGGTCAACTAGAACAAATACAAAGTAAGAAGAAGACAAATCAGAATGAAATAACTCCATCTGACCTGACACGATTCGTGGGTTGACTATCGCCTCCGGATGACTCATAGCATAGAATCGAGTTGTTGCCTGATGTCATCCACGCCCTCTGCTTCCTTGAGCAGATGATCCATCTTGTGACGCTTGACCCCATCCTCACCCTTTGGCAATACTAACCTGCTGACACTGCCTCAGTGGTTGTGATACTTCAACCTCTCTCCTCGGGCAATTCCACTTGATATGCCCGACCTATCCATAGAGAAAGCATGACGGGTCTCTTGGATGTGGCCTAGATGGCCCTATTACTACCACTGAAGTTGTGTTGTATGCCTTTGATGGAGAAAAACCATGCCCTTTTCCCTTACTCGGGGACCACTGTGACGGTGCACTAGAACCTTGCACGACAGATGGTACAGAAAACCTCGGTCTCTTGGATCCATCATACATTTGCCTCTGAAACTGACCAGACTTTCTCTTAGACATCGCCTCTTTCTTCTCCCGAGCCGATTGCTCGATCCTCCGAAGCAACTCAACAAACCTAGCAAAGTGCTCTCTGTTCTCTAATGCAGTAGCTATCGTCAATATCTCATCACTCAGACCCTTCTTGAAACGTCTGATCCTCTCATCATCTGTTATCGCCATGTGACGACAAAACCTCAAAATCTCCATAAACTTAGTCTCATACTCGGTGATGTTCATAGATCCTTGGCGCATATGATCAAACTGACTGATCTTCTCATCCAGATACGTCTTTGGGAAGTATCGAATCACGAACTCCCACCAGAAGACATACCAACAGATCACCTCACCGGGCACTTCTCTTCTTCGATGGCCCACTAGTGGCCATCACTACCCTTCAGAAGGTAGACAATGTGCTTGAATTTGTCTGCCTTAGGGATGTCGAGGATCTAGAAGGCCTTCTTAATACCTATCAGCCACAGATCTGCATCTACTATATCATCCGTTCCAGCGTAATCTGAAGTTCTGACTCGGCGAAGCTGCTCGAAGGTCTTCCCAATACCCGATGATTCTTCATGGGGAACCGGTTCTCTTGGCGGAGGCACATGTAATCTCTCCACCATGAGATTCATCATTTCCATTACCTGTCCCATGAGGTGCTGATAGACATGATTCTCAAGAATGACTGGGTCAATTTGGGGGACCTCAAGCACCCGATCTTCATGTGCCTGCACACTTGCTCCATCAACTGATGCATCGACACTGCTCTCGACAGCATGCTCTTCATGATTTCCAGACATGTTCTAGCTTTATCTTCTGTTAGGGGCAGAAGTCATTATAAGAAAATCTGGAAAAATCACAAGAACAAACACAAACCTAGTCCTAAATCCCTATAGACTCGCCAAACCTAGAGCTCTGATATCAACTTTACCATTGACATCTGACTATCACATAGACAACAGAATGCCACGTGAAAACACGCGGAACCACCATAAACCACATATTATCAAAAACATGGGTTAATTAAAACTGATTGCGAAAAGCATATAACAAAGGAAATATTACAACCAGATCCACATCCTGCAAAGAAACATGTTATATAAATATACATAAACTTGATACATGTCGACAACTCATAGTATCTAGTTGTCCCATAAGCACAAGAGTTCACCACCTATTTATGTACATAACAGACCTAGCCAGGTCAACAACAGGATAAGAAATCCATAACAACTATACATCGTGAAACCTCATCAAAACACCTCCAAGGACCTGAGAGTACAGGGATGATGACTCTAGACTTGTACTACAAAACAGCCATAAAAGCAGCATATCCATCCCTTACCTTCTACTGTTGTTCTTGTTGCTCAGCTGCAACACCACGATCACCACCACATCTAGCACGTCCACCTAAAAAGGGATTTAAACCAATGGGGTGAGACACACTGTCCCAGCAAGAAACATAACTCCCCGTCAAACTATAAAACCTCGAGAGAGCTAGAACATATAAAGTAGGTAACTGATATAAGCAGATCATATATGCAACATACTGAGTAGAACTATCTCTATAACATCTTACTAGGATATCTAAGAGGCATATAAGCAGATAATATATGGAACATGATTGACAAGACAAGTCTTATAAGATCTTATCATAACATCTAAGGAACACGTAATTAGCAACAAAATATAACTAGGGAAACTATACAAAAAAGGCCTCAACCAATGTTCCGTGTTTGCCCTAAGCAAATATACTATATGGCTGGATTATGATTTATTATGCCCTGAGGAAGTGATTTGTACCACTCAGATCCAAACTAAACACCGCTTGGTCGCAATCGATTTCCATACAAGGTCAATGGGAGAGTCGGGTTCCACGGCCTCTTTCCCTTGTGGTCAGTGCACAAGAACCAACAAATAGGACCATAGTCTCATGCTTAAGTGGCCTCAGCCACATAGGGTCAGGCTACCCTCTGCTTAGCCCACCTTGGTATAGGTATCGGTGCTAGAAAACCGAGCCACGGGCCTGTTCACCATGCTCCATCATCACTGAGCCATGGGCCTATTCACCATGCTCTATCACATATCATGAGCCATGGGCCTGATCACCATGCTCTAACCACACTAAGCCATGGGCCTGAAACCATGCTCTAAACATGTACTACTACTTAGGGCGTAGGCACACCCCGCATATTGAAAAATATGTGTTCCAGGTTAACCCTTAAGAGAACCTGTTTCACCATCACCAAACTCTTGACGATGATGGATCTATGGCTAAGGCAAACTACATGAAAGATTCATCTGTAATCAATTAAAATTTTTAAGTGGATTGCAAGATTCAACCAAGTCAAGTAAACAACATAGATCTCATCACCATTTGTTACATTGTCATTCTTATTCTCATTGCCATCAACATTATCCTGATCCATCACAAGGATCCAACATTACATGTTACCACTTGGCCTCTTGCCAATAATCAAGATCCATCTCAAGGATCAACATCACATGGATTCAATCCCACCATCAGGGTACATCACACCCATCATATGTCACTGGATTCATCATAACTCTTGATGTTCCACATCATATCATTGTCATGCCATCACCATGGCCTCATCATACAAATGGTACATGCATGGTTAGCATAAGCATAGAGGTACAATTGTACTCATACAAGGAACATCTTAAACTTATTGCATATATCAAGAGAGATATAATTATACTATTGGATGAACATATCTATGCATGACATTATCATATATAACTTTTCAATCAAGCATTAGGGTTACCAACCAAACACAAAGTACAATCATCACTATAGATATATCAGGTAAGGGACAACCCTCACCAAAGGTATCACAACCCATAACGTTCCTCACTATAGGTGTATCAACCCTCACCAAAGGTGTAACGTTCATCACTGTCTTGGTTAACACTGCATAAAGGGGCTGACATGGATGTCGGTCAACATTTATCTCAGGTTGACACCCATATTGGGCAAGGCACAAGCCAGCTGATATCGTGCAGCAGCATAGTGAGCAATGTTATATCGGGCAAGAACCAATAACGCCCAAGCATGCAACGCAATGTTATGTCGAGAAAGAACCTAAAGTGCAACGCCCGTGATAGGCAACACTCAAGAACAACATAACGGTTAACAGCTAACACCCTTCCTGGGTCATCACTCATAACGGGCTAACGCCCTATCGGACAACATCCAACCAACACATCCCAATAATGCCCTAAGGCCAATAATGGGCAGCACACTGGCACACTGCTCATAACAGGTCGAAACATGGGAGGATGATACAAGGTAGGACGATACCGTCCATGCACACATACAAGTAGGGACGTCAATATCATTCAAGGGACAACAAGGTGCATAACACTCATAACAGGCTATCCATGTGATAGGTCGATATTGCTCAAAGGACAAAGCCAACACCATGTCACCTTAGTATCCCGGTAATGACCATCAGACATATTGGCCATCCAAGTCTATTGGGCAAGGTAGCATCTTGGGTAAAGACTCATAACAGTCAAAGGGATCAACAAGACACCCATCTCACATATCGTCCAAGTTCAACTCTAGGAGAGGGATATCAGGTTTCACCTCTCCACAAAACCATATCGGGCATCAAGGGATATCGAGTTGCATAGTCTATCGGGTTGTTCATCTTCAACCTCAAGACAACCACCCAACCCTAAAAGATCAAGAATGTTGGCTCACCTCTCAACAACTAAGGGAGAGGGGTCTTGCACAACCTCTATCACATATCGGGCAGCAAGGTAGATAATCACCATATCGGCCAACCAACCAATGACTAGGTCAACACCCAACCCAAAGCTTACTCTTTCAATTCCATGGTGAGAGAGGGGTGTTTCTCAAGAAACTAGAGTGTAGACTCACCTCTCAACAACTAAGGGAGAGAGGGGTTTTGCCCACACAACTAGAGCTTAAGATCACCTCTCAAGACCAAAGAGAGAAAGGGGTTTTTCCCCAAGAACATGCCACAACACACCATTGAATTAGGAGACCCTAGGCTCACCTCTCAACAACTAAGAGAGAGGGGGTTTTCCCAAGGAACCCACATCCAAGGTTCGGCCAACAAGATCCATGGTTCATCTAGGGCAGCAACATGACCATTAAAGTAAGAAACATATCTAGCAAGATAACATGGCCAATCAAGATAGCATATAACAAAGCAACATGGTAAGGAAGCAGTATAGTTAAGGTTAGGAGTTATGTAACCGGCCTCAAGCACACTCCTCAAGCTCAAAAGCTCCAATCTCCAATCTCCATGCTCCAAGCACCAAGGCACAACCACAAGAGAAGAAGGAGCAAGGACACTCTACGGTTTCAGCCACCACTAGAGGAAGAAGAAGACTAGAGCTATGGCTGCCAAGGATGTCGCCCTCCAAGCTCCACCAAAGGATATCGGACACCACTAGAGATGGGAAGCAACTAAGGAGACTAAAGGGGTTACAAACTAGCAAAGGAGGGGGTATATATACAGGGGGGTCAAGTGGGTGTCCACTAGAGGTCTGCTCCACATGTGCTCGCCCAAACCACCACTTGTCCAAGCTATGCCACCTTGTTAGCAAAGAGAAACAAGTGTCACTAAGGGTGACACAAACGAAGCTAGGTCACAAGGACCACCTAGGCCGATATCACAACCCAAGAACTCCTCCAGGCCGATACACCACTTACCTGATACACCTAGCAAGGAGGCGGAACCATGCTCAAACAAGGCCCAAGAAAGCCCAACAACAAGCCTAAGCTTCAACAAGCTCAAACGAGGCTCAAAGCAACTCAAGCAAGGCGCACAACCCATCCTCTCAACTCTAGAGGATGCAAGGAGAGAGAAAGACATCTCTCAAGGTGACAAA
The DNA here is from genome assembly GCA_963693085.1 of Alisma plantago-aquatica. Classification (NCBI taxonomy): domain Eukaryota; kingdom Viridiplantae; phylum Streptophyta; class Magnoliopsida; order Alismatales; family Alismataceae; genus Alisma; species Alisma plantago-aquatica. The sequence goes on along the minus strand of OY856410.1, from coordinate 1,153,849,552 downwards.
CTTGCACACCAACCCTAAAACTTGGGTAATTTTCAAGTTGCACCTCAACCTCTCAACAAAGCACAAACAAGCCCTAACCACAACTCAAGTGATTAGCAAACATCTAAATACAAGGTTTAGGCTAAGCAAATAGGGTAAGCCCAAAATGAAGGTCAGGGTCCTTACAGAAAATGTTAGGGGGATGTTGGAGAGGAGAAAGGGCATAGAAATTTGGGTGGGAGAAGGTCCCAAAGCTCACTATGGCAGGTGGCTGACCTGTCGTACACGGTCGTACAAGAAAAAGGCAAGGAATCATGGTCATTAATCTGGGTACAATCTATGTCTGCACGATCCAAGGGTCAAAAAAATTTTTCTCACGCACGAAGGTTCCTAATTGGTTGAGGAGAGGGGCTCTAGATCGAGCTTAAGGAAAAAGAAATGAGAGGGAAAAGGAGATAGTTCATATGGGAAGCACGCCTTGTAATTATGAGAACCCATTACACTAAACTATATTACTCAAAACAAAAAGCACAATCGATCATTAATTAATTACATACCCAAAAATATGAGTAAATTAAAATTGATTTCAACATCAACACCCGCTCAGAAACATTTGCATAAGAGCTTGACATCTTTCTTATATTCATACTATGTCAAGAATTTGATACAAATTGTTCTATCACCTTAGCTACAACATATATACACAGTAGAACAATATTTGTATATGCCACACAACAAATATTAACATGCTAACAAAATTTTGATTCGTTTGAAACACCATATACAAACTTTTCCTGTCTGAGCCTGAGAGTACATAGATGACTCTAGGACACACTAGACATCTAATCAACTTTCTCAAAAATTCATTACTATAGCTCCTCTTTGCTGCTACATGTTTGTTTTCATCACTTCCAATTACCTAAAAAAATGTGGTGAACCACAAGGGTGAGACCCATGTCCCAGCAAGAGATATAACCTCCAACAACGCTTATTGATTACAACATTTTAAATAGTAGATAACTAAGCAGTTGGAGTACTTAATAATCAATTGAACAGATTGAACAGTTCAAGTATACTAAAAAAAATAAGCAAATCATCTTAGAAACAAGTATGATCATCAATGCATATATAGATAACAAATAAATCCATTTCTCTGGATAGATATCTATTCAAATATCATCAAATTGCATCTAATAGCAATCGTTATCATTAATATGACTATCAACATATTCCTTGCTAACAGTGAAGCAGTGATAACACCAAATTTTGTGATATTTTTGGCCTTTTTTTCTGTTATCAAAACTGCCCTCTTCTGCCATTTTCCTCTCTTTTATATGCATTTTTGCAATAATTAGCCAAGCAATGCTCTCAGTCCAATATTTCCATCTTTTGCAGAGCTTCCTCCTATTTTGGCCCATTTAGCGCCAATAAGGCCGTTCTGGCCAGCAAATAAGTCCAAGACTGTCTCGGCCCCTGACGCCCGACACACGCACTGACCGGCAAGGCTGCGCGATACTACAACGCACGGTGCAAAGATGTCGCGTGAGAAGGTACCGAAGCCCCGACACACCTCTTTACCCGACAGGGAGCCAAGCGCGTCGCAACTACTCCATGTGCTGCGCGATACCGGCCACCCACCGGCAGGCGCTTCTCGCCTCGACGCCCGACAACCAACCTCCTTGTGCCGGGCGATGCCGGGCGATACCCGCGTCAGCCGACCACCAATTGAACGGAGGAAAGGAGGACATGTGGCGCTTCGAGCACCATATCTTCTCCCAACCAGCTGCCTATAAATAGCAGCTACAGGGAGCCCAAAAGACAGCGTGGTTAGTTTTAGACAGTTCGAACAAGCTTGGTCAATTCAGGTTTCGGGTAGTCGACGGATCTTCAGAGGAAGTTGCGAGAGCAGGCGTATCGTGCTCCAGTGTTCGTACCGGGCGACACAAGGTGAGCTCTTCCTCATCCCGAGAGGGAGGGGATTGGTTCACCTAGGACTGTACCGGGCGACACTGGGAGCCGATATCGGCCGATGTAGATACGCGACACGAGTTCCCGACACCAGTGCCCGGAAGTAGGATACGCAGCTCCATGCCCGGCACGACACCGGACCCGATACGCTCCGCCCGTCAGGCGTGCCGCCCGAGAGGGTGTGCCGCCCGACTTGAGCGTACCGGCCAGGTCCTTGAGCGACGCATTCGCCCGTCGCGGTGTGCCGCTTGAGAGAGCGTGCCGCCCGACACGGCTGTATCGGGCTAGACCCCTTTCCGATATCGGGTGGGATGGTTACTGTAGCTTGTCGTCCTTCTACATCAAGAAGGCGACACATATCTTTAATTCGGTTATTTAATTCCTTTACTTGTGCATTGTAATTAAGACCTTTAGTGTTTATAGAAATGGAAATGCTTAATTACTTGCTGCTCTATGCTTGGTGCAATATGTTGGATGACTGCTATGTTTGGTATCTGAACTCTAGCTTGCATGTTTTGGATCGCGTTTCGCTTAGCTATCGAATCGTGTTTTCCCGTCGCAACAACTTCGAGAGTTGTGTTGTGGCTCTAGTGTTCGGTCCGATTATGGAGTACGAGAGTGCCCAGAACGGAGTTGCCTTAGTAACCTTTCCACTCTAATTTGAGTCCGGTGACCCCTAGAGTGGAACTGATGCCTTGTTAGAGGTTCCCGCTTCGAGAGGAGGGGCACAGGATTGTGTCCTACCGCCGCTTGCTTTACCGCAGTTTTATCCTTCGTACCTCGCCTTAGCTCCGAGTGTATCCTTCTGTTTCTGTTGCATGAAAACCCCTAAAAACTGCTAATGCTTAAAACCTAAAAATCTTTCTAGTAACTCCACTTGGAGATAGTTTTCTTGTTTTGTTCGTGACATCTTTATGCTTCCCTCCTAGGGAATTTATCATCTCTTTATACCTGCCAGAGTGTAGCGTGTCGATTCTGAGTTCTCAACACTACCCCCCTTGTCCCTGTGTTCGACCCCGTATATCTACTTCGACCCCGTAAACAAAGTTGCGGGGGCCTAGAAGGATTCGGGTTTATAAATGTAAAAGCTCGACTACCTCAAATCCGCCTCCAATTTTAGAATGCACGATTTAGGCCGGTCAACTTTTTGGCGCCGTTGCCGGGGACAAGGCAAAAACAGTACTGTTGACGAATCTGGATCCACTAACTACACTCCCGTGCCCCAAGCTTAGTAATGAGTTTGACAGCACCCTTTTTCTTTTCCTTTTTCCTTGCTATTATTTCTTACCTAAGCCAAATAATTCAATTTCCTAACTTGATTTTATATGCTCTTAGGGGAACCTTGGAAGCTGACCAGCTCCACCGAGTCTTGATACCATGTCTCATTGTGAGCAATCTCTTCTTGAAGGTGAATGTCAGGGCCGAGGCGAGAGGGTGAGCCAGCCTAGCTTGGTTGGTCAGCTTTCAGCCTACATAAAAAGACAGGACACCATTATCAGCAAACTGGTACAGGGTGCGCTTCCCGGCCCCGGAGTTCAAAATTCCATGCAACACCAAATGGCGAGTCTGCAGATGCGCCAATGGGAAGTCAATCAACGATTGGCCCAAATGGCCACACTGATGAAGAACCCTGCGGGAAAGACACCCTCCTACCCGGAAACTGCCAGAATGGCGGTACTAAGGTCTGGGAAAACGGTGGAGCGTGCAGCTGAAGCTGAACCGGAACCTGAACTGAGGTCTGAGAGCACCATTCCTGTAGAGGGTGAAGGTGGACAAGCAGAAGCTCAAGAGCCAGCACGGAAGCCTTCAGACGAGCTACCTGGTGGGAGGAATTCCTACGCCCCAAGGCCGTCGTTCCTGTATAAGCTGATAAAGGAAAATCTGAAGAGGCGTCATGAGAGGTTCATGGACTCGATCAGGAAATTGCATCTTGAAGTCCCTTCCTTGATGCATTGGAAGATATGCCTATGTATGCCAAGTTCCTCAAGGACCTTATCACAAAGAAGAGAATGGGAGGAAGGATAGAGATAGTATATCTAGCTTCTGCCTCCTCCACCTTCTTGAAGCCTGACACGCCAAATAAGAAAAGGGATCCCAGAGCTTTCACAATCCCGTTCGCCATCAGAAACAACGTCGAGCGCAAGGGTCTGGCAGACTTGGGGGCTAGCATAAGCCTCATGCCCCTAAGTTTCGCACAAAGGGTGGGTTTGACCGACATGGTTCGGACTAACATGCGAATCCAACTGGCAGACCACACCTTCAAGAGACCTGTCGGCATTATCGAAGATGTACCGATCCGGGTTGGTGACTTCTTCATCCCTTGCGATATAGTCGTCATCGACACAGCTGAAGATCCCCGTTGCCCGATCATCTTTGGGCGGCCCTTCCTGGCGACAGGGAGAGCGCTAATTGATGTTTCCGAAGGGATGATCACCTTAAGGGTCGGCAACAACCATATGGACTTCAAGCTGAAAGAAATAATGAAGAGCCCGTCCCTCTCTGAATCAACATGTTTCGCAGATAGCTACAATAAATTCTGTGAGGAAGTAGAGGAAGATATCTGGACAGTAGACCCCCTCTTGAGGGCTATAAACTGTCAATATCCTGACCTCGAAGACCCTGAGGTCGCGAAGCATCTCGACCTTTTCGACCTTTCTGACAAAGATTTGCAAGAAGAAGATAAGGTGGTTGAGTCTGTAATGTACGCCTCTCTTGTGGAGGAGCCTCAGGAAAAGGCACTCAGACCAAAGCCAGAGTTGAAAGCATTGCCTGAAGGCCTAAAGTACGAGTTCTTAGATGAAGAGCAGAGAAACCCCGTCATCGTAAACGCCGATCTTTCGAGCAACCAGCAGGACCGACTCCTTGAGGAGTTAAGGCTCCACAAGAAGGCTATAGGATATTCAGTAGATGATATCAAAGGCCTTAGCCCTGCCCTGTGCATGCATCGCATCAACTTGGATGAATCTTGCAAGCCTCCGGTTCAACCCCAGAGGAAACTGAACCAGATGCTCAAGGAGGTCGTCAAGAAAGAGGTAATAAAACTTAGAGATGCGGGGATCATTTACCCAATCAGCGACAGCAGTTGGGTAAGTCCGATCCACATAGTGCCCAAAAAGGGCGGGATGACGGTGGTTAAGGGTGAGAAGGGTGATGAGGTGGCGGTTAGGACCGTCACCGGCTGGAGGATGTGCATAGATTACCGAAAGCTAAATCAGGCTACAAAGAAGGATCACTTTCTGCTACCTTTTATTGACCAAGTACTCAAAAGGTTAGCGCATCATGATTTCTTTTGCTTTCTTGATGGCTTTTCAGGTTTCTACCAGGTACCCATCTTGCCCGACGACCAAGAGAAACAACGTTCACCTGCCTTTACAGCACTTATGCCTTCCGAAGGATGCCCTTCGGACTCTGTAACGCCCCCGCCACCTTTCAGCGATGCATGATATCGATGTTCTCGGATTTTCTAGAAGACATTGTAGAAGTTTTCATGGACGACTTTTCTATCTATGGGAAGGAATTCGATAGCTGTCTAAAGAATCTGAAGTTGGTTCTTCAAAGGTGCGAGGAGAACAGCCTAGTTCTAAACTGGGAAAAATGCCATTTCATGGTGCGGGAGGGCATCGTCCTCGGGCATAAGATCTCGAAGCGTGGGATCGAAGTGGACGCAAGCAAGGTTGAAGCAATATCCAAGCTTCCTCCACCAAAATCCGTATCGGGGGTGCAAAGCTTCCTCGGGCACGCGGGATATTACCGAAGATTCATCAAGGACTTCTCAAAGATTTCCAAACCGTTGTCCAATCTTCTGGTAAAAGACACTGAATTTGTTTTCTCTAACGATTGTCTAAGTGCTTTTCAGGCCCTTAAAAATGCTTTAATATCACCACCTATCCTTCAAGCGCCATAATGGGGTTTACCTTTTGAGCTGATGTGCGACGCAAGTGACTACGCGGTTGGAGCAGTCCTGGGGCAAACGAAAGACAAGAAGCACCAGGTGATCTGCTACGCGAGTCGCACGTTGGACGAAGCCCAGGTAAACTACACAACAACTGAAAAGGAGATGCTCGCGATCGTCTTCGCGTTTGATAAGTTTAGGTCGTATCTCATTGGAGCAAAGGTCAAAGTATACACAGATCATGGGGCGATAAAATACTTAATGCAAAAGAAAGACGCAAAGCCCAGACTGTTGAGGTGGGCCTTACTGCTCCAAGAATTCGACCACGAAATTATCGACAAGAAGGGCGCAGAGAATGTGGTTGCTGACCATCTCTCAAGGATCGCGACTGAGAAAGAGAGAGATAGCCTCCTATCAACGACGACTACGCCGATGAAGCCCTTATGTTGGTCGTAGCCCAAGAAGAAAGCCTACCCTGGTTTGTAGACATCTGCAATTATCTTGCTTGTGGAGAACTGCCCCCTGACATATCGTACAATCAGAAGAAGAAGCTTTTCGTGGAGGTTAAAAACTACTACTGGGATGATCCTCTCCTATTCAGAAGATGCGCCGACAACTTATACAGGAGGTGCATACCAGAAGAAGAAACCGCGGACATCCTGAAGCAATGCCACGCCTCCCCCTATGGTGGTCACCTAGGCAGCAAAAGAACAGCTGCAAAGGTGCTACAATCAGGTTTCTACTGGCCCTCCTTATTTAAAGACGCTGCACAGTTTGTGAAGGCATGCAAAGAGTGCCAGTTTACGGGGAACATAGGGCGGAGGGACGAAATGCCAATGGCAAGATGGATTGAAGTCGAAATATTTGACATATGGGGGATCGACTACATGGGACTGTTTCCCCCATCTCGGGGGTATCAGTACATACTCGTGGCTGTGGATTATGTATCGAAGTGGGTGGAAGCGGTAGCCACCCAAACCTGCGACGCCAAGTCGGTTATCAAGCTCTTCGAGAAAACCATCTTCCCTCGCTTCGGCGTCCCGCGCACAGTTATTAGCGACGGAGGATCACACTTTGGAGAAAGACAGTTTGAAGCACTCCTGCACAAGTACGGAGTGAAGCACAAGATCGCTACACCCTACCATCCCCAGACGTCAGGGCAGGTAGAGGTTTCCAACAGACAAATCAAGCAAATCTTGCAGAAAACTGTCAACCGAACAAGGAAAGATTGGTCCATGAAGCTTGACGATGCACTTTGGGCCTACCGCACCGCTTACAAAACACCCATTGGAACCACCCCCTACCGTCTCATCTACGGAAAATCCTGCCACCTACCGTTAGAATTGGAACACAAGGCCCTTTGGGCAATCAAGTTCCTAAACATGGACCTCGACAAAGCTGGAGAAAAGAGATTTTTGCAGCTTCAAGAGCTCGAAGAGCTAAGAATGAATTCCTACGAAAATGCAAAAATTTACAAACAGAGGACAAAGTTGTGGCACGATACTCATCTCAGGAGAAAAGATGTGAGCGAAGGAGACAATGTCTTGTTATACAAGTCCTCTATTCGTCTCTTCCCTGGGAAGTTACAAACGAGATGGTCAGGACCGTTCACCGTGTCAAGAATATACCCATCCGGAATGATGGAGCTTTACGACAAGGACGATCCGACCAAAGTATTTCAAGTGAATGGGCATAGGGTGAAAGGATTCTATGAGGATGAGGCCTTTGTCAGGAGAGCAGAGATCGACCTGCAAGATATGGTCACAGCCAAGGGTTGAACAAGATGATCCCACACCGGTCGAGCTGGCGACGCGAACTTCAGCGCTCCTCAGGAGGCAGCCCGAGTTTTTCTTTCTTTCATAGAGTAGGATGCAAAAACAAACTTTATGGCATGTAATAAGGCCCGAGTCAGTTCATGCGCCACATGCGCTGACTCTGTTTTATGGGCCACCGCTGTAACAATTTTCTGAGGTGGAGGGCTTAACCCTAAACCAATGATGTTTTTCCTTCATCTAGCATCGGCCGCCTATTTTAACCGTGTCAGGCAGCCGCTCAACTGGCGCGCAGGACCGCCCGTACCGGGTTTTGGTCTCTCGGGCGTCGCAACGGCCGTGACGGTTGGCGTTCCAGGGCGGCGTGCACCCTATCGTGCATGAGAATAAATGCCCTTAATGAGACTGATGTGGCCATCGTCTCGGGAACCGCCTGACCCGTTGGCCGACGCGCGCCCCAGAGATGTCCGTTTCGCCCCCGGCCGAGCTGGCTATAAATAAGAACGGTGGTTTAACCGTGTCGGGCTGTCACACTTTACTCATTTTAGCCACCTGTAACGCATGCAGTAGTCTGCCCTTTTGCTCCCATGTCAGCCAGTTGCCTTCACCGTGGTATCGGGCGATGGCTCCTATGAGCAAAGGTATAGCCCGGTAAGCTTATCGACCGGCAGACCTCTCGACCGACATGCTTATCGCTCGACAGTCTTATCGACCGACAGGCTTATCGTCCGACACAGATTTTTCCTATCACGCGCTGTCGATTTTATATCGCCCAACACAGTTAAGTGCGACATAACGGCCGAGGGTGTCTACCCAACACACCATGTCAGGTGAAACGTTCTTCTTTTGTGACATCCTGTCGAGCAGTTGCTCTTTGGCGACCTTATCGATCGATATACCCATATCAGGTGGAATGTTTTTCATGTCTTGCTATCGGGTTTTTGTTTCATGCGACCTTGTCGCCCGACATGCTTGTCGCCCGATACACCAGTGTCGCGCGGCAAGTCGTATTGCGCGGCAACCTCGTATCATCCGATCTCGTATCACCATGGATCTACCCGGGGTTATACCACGAGACAAAGTTTTAACAGTTTTTCTTTTTATCTGCCTAATGTGTAAATAAATTTTAAATCTGAATAACAGGTATGGCTCGTACGGAGCAAACCACCAGCCGCGCCAGCAAGCACAGCGCGGGGATCAGCAACAACTGTCAGACAGAAACGGCACCAACAAGAAAGGGATGGATTCTTCTTCATGTGATAGCTAAAATGGAGGGTCACCTTGTTATCATCCTGTCTCTGCGGTGGTTTAGGACCATCTCCAGAGACAGCACGAGTACGGCGACCAAGGCCTCCGAACAAGTTCGGGGCATTCCAGTTCCGTCCTCCTAGGGGAGAGGGCCCACCCTGACTACACACTCCTGGGACTGAACTGGGACTGATAATCAGTCCTTTTGTTCATGTTCACAACAGAGATCTAGAGAAAAGGTGGGCCAGAAGTGAATTTTGAGGGTCTACGCTCCTGCTCAACCTCTCATTGGGCGCAGAGAACCCGCTAGACAACCTCCCAATGGCATGTTGCAACTTCATAGGAGCATATTGCAGCACATCAGCGAGCTAACCCTCACTGGCTAAACACTACCTTACCCTGCCTTCTTCACCACTCTGGGACAGAGTGTGGAGTAAGTTGGGGGGGGTACTTGCATGCCAGTGAGGGAGGTATACAATTTTTTAACTCTTCAAGCTTTCTACGCTTAGGGTCCCTTTTTTATCTGATGTGCTCTTATAGCTTTCTGTATATCTGATCTACGCATGTATGCCATATAAAAATTTTCAAAAATCTACCCCTTTCAAATTTCTGTCCCTATGTATATGTACAAAGTCGTTATATTAGTAAAACCTGATGCTACTGCTTGCAAAGTTTGTTTTCTGTATGCTTAATGTGATGTAAGTTATGTTATATCTTTTTGATAATGCTTCTTCAAACAAACAGAAGATTACGTTTTTCCTCATCAAAATTTTCAAAAATACAATAATCTCGCAAACAGCTAAAAGACGAGTATGGAGAAGGAAAAAACTGCCCAAACAGCAATAATCTCTTTGTTTCCCTTACCCGACAAACATCCTAAAAAGAGAGAGAAGCCTTATGAGCATGAATAAAAGCATGAGAGTTGTGCCCAATAAAAGAAAATATATATATATATATATATATATATATATATATATATATATATATATATATATATATATATATATATATATATATATATATATATACACACTTGTTTTCCAAAAGTACCCGTCTTTAGGCATGGTAGATCCGGGGCAATGGTATGTAGGATGTGAAATCAATGCTCTAAAGCCAACTGGCTTGGACTGCAAGGACCACTTGCCCGTTAACGGACCCTTTCCTGGATGGACTGATGGGGAACAAGAAGAAAACCCAAAAAGCCTTAGCCTACCCCTTTACATAACTTTCTGCTCCAAAAATAAAGCTGTTTGGTGTGTAAGCTAACTTCGAAATCATGCAACAAAGTCTTGCCAAAGCTGTAGAGAATAATCTTACTTAAACAATAAGGTAGGAAAAACAAAAATCTTTTGTTCATAATAAGACAGCATTATCTCTAAAGGCATTACGATACTTGTTTCACCCCTTAGCCTGAGAACTATACTGCGCAAGAAGAAGCATCGCCAAATAAAGTTTAAATATTGATTGAGGACAATCAAAACGCTACATTTGGGGGAGTTGATAACACCAAATTTTGTGATGTTTTTGGCCTTTTTTCTGTTATCAAAACTACCCTCTTCTGCCATTTTCCTCTCTTTTATATGCATTTTCGCAATAATTAGCCAACCAACGCTCTCAGTCCAATATTTCCATCTTTTGCAGAGCTTCCTCCTATTTTGGCCCATTTAGCAGCAATAAGGCCGTTCCAGTCCGCAAATAAGTCCAAGATTGTCTCGGCCCCTGACGCCCGATACACGCACTGACTGGCAAGGCTGCGCGATACAACGACGCGCGATGCAAAGATGCCGCGTGAGAAGGTACCGAAGCCCGACACGCCTCTTTACCCGACAGGGAGCCAAGCGCGCCGCAACTACTCCATGTGCTACGCGATACCGACCACCCACCGGCAGGCGCCTCTCGCCTCGACGCTCGACAACCGACCTCCTTGTGTTGGGCGGTACCGGGCGATACCCGCGTCAGCCGACCACCAATTGAACGGAGGAAAGGAGGACACGTGGCGCTTCGAGCACCATATCTTCTCCCAACCAGCTGCCTATAAATAGCAGCTACAGGGAGCCGAAAAGACAGCTTGGTTAGTTTTAGACAGTTCGGACAAGCTTGGTCACTTCAAGTTTTGGGTAGTCGATGGATCATCAGAGGAAGCTGCGAGAGAAGGTGTATTGTGCTCCAGTGTTCGTACTAGGCGACACTAGGTGAGCTCTTCCTCATCTCGAGAGGGAGGGGATTGGTTCACCTATGACTGTACCGGGCGACACTGGGAGCCGATATTGGCCGATGTAGATACGCGACATGAGTGCCCGGCAGTAGGATACAGAGCTCCATGCCCGGCACGACACCGGACCCAATACGCTTCGCCCGTCAGGCGTGCCGCTCGACTTGAGCGTACCGGCCAGGTCCTTGAGCGACGCAGTCGCCCGTCGCGGTGTGCCGCTTGAGAGAGTGTTCCGCCCGACACGGCTGTATTGGGCTAGACCCCTGTCCGATATCAGGCGGGATGGTTACTGTAGCTTGTCGTCCTTCTACATCAAGAAGGCGACACATATCTTTAATTCGGTTATTTAATTCCTTTACTTGTGCATTGTAATTAAGACCTTTAGTGTTTATAGAAATGGAAATGCTTAATTACTTGCTACTCTATGCTTGGTGCAATATGTTGGATGACTGCTATGTTTAGTATCTGAACTCTAGCTTGCATGTTTTGGATCGCGTTTCGCTTAGCTATCGAATCGTGTTTTTCCGTCGCAACAACTTCGAGAGTTGTGTTGTGGCTCTAGTGTTCGGTCCGATTATGGAGTACGAGAGTGCCCGGAACGGAGTTGCCTTAGTAACCTTTCCACTCTAATTTGAGTCCGGTGACCCCTAGAGTGGAACCGATGCCTTGTTAGAGGTGCCCACTTCGAGAGGAGGGGCACAGGATTGGTCCTACCGCCGCTTGCTTTACCGCAGTTTTATCCTTCGTACCTTGCCTTAGCTCCGAGTGTATCCTTCTGTTTCTGTTGCATGAAAACCCCTAAAAACTGCTAATGCTTAAAACCTAAAAATCTTTCTAGTAACTCCACTTGGAGATAGTTTTCTTGTTTTGTTCGTGACATCTTTATGCTTCCCTCCTAGGGAATTTATCATCTCTTTATACCTGCCGGAGTGTAGCGTGTCGATTCTGGGTTCTCAACACTACCCCCTTGTCCCTGTGTTCGACCCCGTATATCTACTTCGACCCCGTAAACAAAGTTGCGGGGGCCTAGAAGGATTCAGGTTTATAAATGTAAAAGCTCGACTACCTCAAATCCTCCTCCAATTTTAGGACGCGCGATTTAGTCCGGTCAAGCAGTCTAGTAGCATAAGCATCCCTGACATCATGAATATGTCTAGTAACATAAAATGACTATCAATATTGGCATTTCAAATAAATGGAATAGATCTAGATCATAAGTAGAACAAACATCATAGAACAATTAACTGCATAGGCATGATTAACAGTTTAAGCATTTCTAATTACATAAGCATGGCTAGCAATATTAAACATAGCTAGCAACATCATCTTAACCATCATTTCCAGTATATTTGACAACATAAGCATGTTTACAACATGAGCATAACTATAACATAAGCATATATATTATCTCTTATTGTACTATACATGATCTCAGTGAAAAGAAAGCAAACAAGGGTTATCATACAATATGAAGCATTGTGTATAACCCTAAATAGATATGCTAGATAGACGTATTACATCCTTTCTTATGCCCTAAGAAATTTGAATCGTACCATTCAAAGTCCAAATGACCCCTACGAAGGCCTATTCAGTTCCATATAAGATCTAGGAGTGCCGGTATCCTAAGATCTCTTCCCCTTGGTCAGTACAAGTAAAAAGGCAGTGACATATCAATCAAAGCTACCACCACAGTGACATATAGTCAAGCTGCTAACCACTAGTCCACCCTTGGTACCGGTCATGGTACTGGCAACCAAGGTATACAAAACCCAATCATTGAGGTACAACCACAGTTGCCCTCTAATCACATCATGTAATCACCGAGACATGACCGCAACTGTTCTCAATCACATCATATGTATGAGGCATTGCCATAGCCAACCTCCACAATCTGCATTGTGGATGACATGGATATATCCTCAACCTGCCACCCCCACATACTCAATAGTATGCACTCCGAGTTTCCCTTAGGAATACTCGTTTCACCATCCAGCAAGTTCTGATACAGAAGATGGCTCTATGGCACAAGGCACTACATGATTAGAGTTGTACTTGATTAGTTATGCCAATTGGATGAATTATGGCTACATCAAATAAGTGGACATTCATACCCTAATTCACTTCTAGCAAGCATATAAATATCACAACTTTTAAAAGATATAAAACAAGTGAAACAAAATTTCTCATCTCATCATCACATGGTACTATTCACTTGCCATTCATCAGACCACGATAGTTATCATACTATCACAAGATATAAAGCCTTTCAAAATATCATAGGGTATCAACAATTATCAACATAAGAGGATTACACCTCATTCATGGCTCAACCATGCCCAAAGGTCATTAAGACCATCATACTATCACAGGATATAAATCCTTTTCATAATATCATAGGGTATCAACCCTTATCAACACAAGAGGATTACACCTAATTTAGGGCTTAACCATGCCCAAAATTCATTAAGACCATCATACTATTCTCTGTAAGATCATCATTATCTTTACATGCCTTATAATAAGGCTCAACAACATCACTTACATGTAATACACCAGATCAACACAATATTGCATTAATGAGCTAGGAGATATTAATAAACAATCATATCATGGTTATATTACCATTGAGAAAATTCCTTTATTACATCAACATGCAAGGAATCTAGATATGATTACACTCATCATATTCATAATACACATGTTTAGCATAAGAAAGTATCAACCATGTGTCTACGATAACCACCAATTAATACGTTAAGGTTATGATCATGTTAATGAGGTTATTCCACCATCATTCCATCATATAAGAATGTTAAACATGAATACTCATCTTTATCTATTTGCATTAGAGTTAGATTCAACATGATAAATTATATCAATGTTATTAATCATCACTTATACCCAAACCCTAACTCACAACATTCCCATTGGATCATGGATGCATAAGGTGAAGCATCACCATCACAGTCCATACAATTCTCAAGTATTGACCCACACATAAATCAAGGTGTAACCATCATGTTATAGCATACTAGGGTTTCAACAATAGTAACAGAGTACTCCATTATTGTATTAGTCATTCAAGGACTATTCATACCCAATTACCATCATTTAGTTATATTAAAGCTAGGTATAACAAGCTATACCTCATTAGGGTTACATATCAACACAATATGGTTATCACCCCTTCTATTCATATGAGTGAATAGGTAAGACTACCTTATTAAGGGTAACCCTCCATTTGTTCCATCACCATTCAACCCATATCACCATACCACAATGTCACCCAGAACCATTGGATGTTAAAAAGGTAAGACCATTGATTGTTTACATAAGTAAACACCTTGGACAAACCACCTATGAAGTCCTTGATTTGTGCTCTATAAAGAGTCACCATCTAACCCTAGACATCCCTTGAATAACAACACAAAAAGTTCCATTGAGAGTAGGGTAAAACCCACAATCGACTGTTCAGTTAAAATAAGCCATCCATTGTCAACAAGTAAGCTCCTTAAGTTGATCATATAAAGGAAACCATATAAATCATATTATTAGGACAAACATATTACATTAGCCATCATTCCACCTTATTTGAGGAATAAACATTAGATCTTGATCATTAGGTCAAATTCATATGTTAAAACCATCAATAATAGTATAGGTTTGACAATTGCATCAAGTGACCCAAGAAACCATTGCTCTAAGGCTTAATTGATGCTACAACTACAACGCTTAACTCACCATAGGTTGTAGAGACCTGATCCACCATCATTAGTGACCATTAAGTCACCATAGGTTGTTAGGTCAACACTATATTCACTAATCAACATCAAATATTAAGCTAATGTCATCATTAAACTTCTAATTGATCATTAAACTTCTAATTGATCCAAAACCTAACCTAAGGGGTGACCATAGGTTGTCACCATCATATGATACATTTGATCTCGACCATCAGTTGTCATGACGACAACACCATAGGGTTGTTGCAATGGTGCCATCATTGGGTTATGGGTTTATATAAGAAATTAACTTTAAACCCTAAAATTGACCATTGGTTGATAGGTGCTTAGCACCATAGGTTGTCAAACCAACCTGATCCAAGTCATATTATACCTTAGGAATAATGTACACATGATCACAGGTTCATCTAAAACTGAAATCAGAATAGGGAACATTATAAAAATTGAAATCCAAGTCAATCATAGCTTTTTAGTGCATGAATCATCATTTTCAAGCAAGAACATGAGCTAGAAAGCTTATGGTAAGCAATAAACGTGGAGCAAGTTATAAAACTTTCCTCTAATGAGAAGATGAAACCCCACATAGAAGAAAACTCGAGCAGGTAGGGTAAAAATCCAAACATAAGCTATGCACTCGTCCATCTAGCACCTTTCACTACTACATAACCTACCTTTAGTGTCAGTTTCTAAGCGACACCTATGTGGGCAACACTAAAAGTCCACCCATAAGGCATCGGTTCCAAAACCGACACCCAAACTCTTCGTGTGCCACCGAAAACGCGCCATCATGGGACTATAAGCGTCGATTATTAGTTAAAAACCGATGCCCAAACCCTTCGCGCCACAGAAAGGGCGCCATCTTGGGAACTATCAGTGTCGGTTATAAGTAAAAAACCGACACCATATATCTTCGCCCCACGGCCGTGCTGTCCAGAACGGTCGTGGTGTTAAGGACATAGACGTCGGTTTATTGTAGGAACACCGACACTATATCATTATGTGTCGGTTATTTACAAATAACCGGCGCCTATTGGTTTTTTTTTTCCTGTGAGTCTGCAGACCTGCTGTGGCTGGTCGCAGGATGAGAAACCTGTTCAGTTCAGTTATGAACTGCAGGTTTTACGACATCCATTGATATCAGCCGACAATAGGCCGCAAACCTGCAAAATTAACAATAAAAAAGTAGCACATGCATTTAGCAATGCAACCTGCAGTTCCATTTTATTTTCACACATTTATAAACATTCACACATGCTAGCAATTTGTAGTTCCATTCATTCACATTCACACATGTAGAAACATTCATATAGAAACCAACACTTTCATTCATTTTCACTCAGACACATGTAGAAACATCCAGACATGTAGAAACATTCACACATATATTATAATTCAGAAATTCATTTACAAAGTATCATTGTTTAGTCATTATTCGCTATCAGGATCCCAATTATATTTTAAAGCCCCCACTAATTGTATGGTTATTGCCCATTCTTCTCTTACTTCATTTAATTCTCCCATTGTATAGGGAGCATTAACATTTGATAAGTCCTTTCCTGTAATGGGGTCAGCTTTAAACACCTGTAAAGATAATGATGTATATATATAATTAATGAGCTATAAATAAGATTGATATATTTCGATCATATTATCTAATGAGACTATATAATACCTGAGCAATACATTCGATATCCAGTACAACATGTTTGATAATCATGTGCATATATCGCAGGACATAGTATCCACATGCCCATCTGTTGTCTTGTGTAGCACACTATAAATTCAAACATACAAAATATTAAAAAATACAACTAATTAAGCATTGTTCACATAAATAATATATACATATATTGCAGTCGGGAACTTACTTGCACGTTCTTCCAAATTATTGGCTGGTTCTTTTTCGTGGGGACCTTTCCTCCAGCCTTTTTGTACTCCTCAAAACCCCTACATGTTAATGTAACACAGAACATTGCAATTAAATAGTAATGTAATAACATATGTTAACGGATATGAAAAATGAAATATTTCTCACCGAAATATTTCCATTTTCATTATGTGTCCAAATCTTGTATTCAGTTTACCCCCCTTAGGATCTAGATAATACACAGTGAATGTCTCGGGGGCAATAACCAATAACTCCCAATGCCTACCCCTAGAGGAAAAAAAGTTAAAAATTAATAACTCAAAATCCACAATAAAATGTAATTTTCTTAAGTCCAAATTATAATAAGCAAAGTAAACTTACTCTACATTGAATGGAGCCATTATCACCGTCTTCTTTTTTATAGCAAAATTTGAAAAAGACTCACAGCAGTATTGTTGAACTGATGTAGGGTCTTTAGCTACTAGACTAATCAAGGATGGAATCAAAAACCCTACATGTTCGAATCCAAAATCTGCACATATGTTGTCTAAGTAGCTGCAAAATATGTATTAATTACGCATGCATTAATAAATAAGAAACCAGATCACCAGATCATACACAAGGTATATGGATGTATAAAGAATATCTCACCTTATCCATAGCTCTATCACAGATGTATTTAGCCAATCATATCGAAACAACTCCAATATATCTTGTATAAATAGTTTTGTTTCGTATGACTGACCTATAGAATCTGAATCAGAAGAAATAGTTATAGGGGAGTTTATATCATTTCCCCTAACCATACTACCATACCCCTACAGTTAGGACCTAACGGGATAGGTAGGTCCTGTGGAACCCAACTAGGTAATGCAGGAGGTGGAAGTGGAGGCCTAGATGTTGTGGGTGTCTTCTTTTTAACCTGTATATATATATATATATATATAATTTCAGATCAACTGCCAGCATATACACACACTAACAATTGAACGTAATGTAAATTTACCATACCTTATCAGTAAAGAAGACATCCGCTTTTAGCCACAATATCACTCCGCCTACTGCCTCACCAAGGGTTTCACAATCTGGGTGGGCATATGGCAGTGAAAGATCCATCCACTGGGGGAATATTTGTATCGGGCTCACCCGAATCCAACCAGCTGGTACTGGAGACCCGTGACACGTTTCCCCTGGTAGGGATGGGTAAGACGACGCCTCTTCCATGACATATTCTTTACTTTTTAGACGGCATGGCTTCAACCCCTACAAATTTTTGTGTAAAGAATGTTATATACATATATACATATCATCTTTTTTTGAAACGACTACAATTTCATATATATGTATCATCTTGAATTAAAAAACTAGTTACTATGTCATAAAAATACTTACAGTGGATGTGCTAGGTGGTGGTTCTACATGATTACTCCCAACCTCTGCAGTAGGAGTAGGAGTAGAGTCTGCAGTAGGTATTGTCTGGTAAGTGGCAGTCTGAGATGCCTGCCACTTTTTCATTGCTTCTTTGAGTTTCCTGTCAAATAGCTTATCCACCTATACATGGATAAAAGAAACGTCAAATTCTAATTTTTGAATTCTCTTTTACAGTAACATTATAAAGAAAGAATATGTTACCTCTTCTTGTGAAAGTCCCGCTTTTGGGACATGTTTGCGTTGGGATGACCCAAAAAAAGATTTGATGCCCACACCAGCGCCTGCAGCCCTAACACGTCCAGGATGCTCTGGGTTACCCAGAGCAACTGTCAATTCATCCTTTGTTCCCTCAGGGATGAACTTTCCTTGTTTCCTCAGCTCGTGCAGTTCCTGCTAATCGCCAAAACAAAAATTTGTACTTAAGTAAACAACACAAATAATCAATATTCGAATGATTGCTGTAAGAGTTGTATTTTACCATTTTTGCAGCCGCCTCAGCAGTTGCAACCTTAGTTATTTCTCCCTTCTTATTTTGCCTCCCAGCTATCCAGACATCATGGCGAGGCAGAGGTGTGCTACCTATGGCAGAGGACTCCTGAGTAGCAGCAGACTGAGCAGCAGTAGCCTCAGCCTGTAGTCTTTGGCGAACGCCTGCATACCCCTTTGGACCCATTCTGTGGTCATGCACATTCAGTGCACGCCTTGATCTTTGTGCCTCACTGAGGGCCTAGTTAGTATGCAAATTAATGATTTGGTTAGTAACACTAAATGTTAATCTTGAATAAGTGAATACAACATATATTAATTAATGAGATTGAGACTGATGCCTAATACCTTGAATTCATCAGTTTGTCTTGAAGCGACAAACGCGTCCCATTCTTCTTTGTCCAGGAAGTTCCACTGTTCAGTGGTTGTCTTCTTCCTCTTGTCGGCTTCTTTTATGTATTCTCTGGTGAGATTTGTCCTATAGTTCCTTAGGACTCTCCCACAGCGTTGCATCACGCATTTACGATGCAACTTTTCATCCAATTCAAATATACTCTGCAAAATAGAATTGCTATTAACTAGTATACAAAAATTTAGTAATCTACAAAATAGAATTGCAAATTAATAATAACTCACACATAAATCCCTCCATATTAAAATTTTCTTCTCCTTAGAAACTTTATGCCAAGAATCTAAGAGACAACCGCAATGGCTACGAGTAACAAACCCAAGATATGAAATAAATGAATTGTGATTCACACCACATGCATTTCCTGCATTATCGAAATCCACAACAAGTTTGGGTCCATTGCCCTTTTGCGCAATTAACTTCTTCATCATAGTGATGCCCCTTCTCTTGTCAACTTTTTGGTGTTGTTGATCAAGTGCCTCAAGTGCTTTAGATGGTACCTGTGCATCATCAACCTAAAATTTGACAAAATAATTCACATTTACAAGATATAACTATAAATGGACATATAGATATAAATATATGATATATTTTTAAAACTTACATTGTGAGGCGGCGCATTGATGTCCTCACCCTCACGATAGTCATCAGCACGGTCATCAGGAGAATGGTCAGCCATCTGCAAATTCACATTCAAATTGTAAAGTTCGCATTGTAAAGTAGTAATTCAAAGTGTAAAACTCACATTGTAAAGTTCACATTATTACAACAAAGTATATATCACAACAAAATTGTAAAGCTCTATGATCAAAGAGAAAACAAGTATATATTACAACAAGATTACGGTCTAGGGTTAACAAATACATGTGATGTCATTCTTATATATAATAAATGTACATGTACCACCTATCCCATCCTTGAACACCTAATCTCACTAGTAAGTGTATAATGTGTATTGGGTTTTCAAGAAAATTTCGACAGCATTTCCCCGTTGTTCTCCAAGTACATATGTACTTAGAGAACAAACGGGGAAATGCTGCCAAAATTTTCTTGAAAACCCAATACACATTATACACTTACATCCTAAGCGAGAGTAGGTGTTCAAGAACAGTCCCAAACCGGGGACTATCCAAGATTTACTCCTAATGAGTAAATCTTGGATGGGTTTCTAGGCCAACAAATACATGTGTTGTCATTCTTATACCTAAAATCCTAGTTCTTCAAGTTAGGGTGATTATTGATGTCTTTAAAAGCATGATTGGCAATTTAGGGAAAAGTTCATCATTTACATTCCAAGCATGTCACATGTGTTTATTTATGTATTGATTTTGATATTATTTAATCATCTACTGATTTAACTTTAGTTAATTATCAACTGTTTAACTTTAGTTATCAACTGATTTGTGTTTATTTATGTATTGATTTTGATACTATTTAATCATCTACTGATTTAACTTTAGTTATCAACTGTTTAACTTTAATTATCAACTGATTTGATTATATTATATTTATTCATCTACTATTTGTATTCATTTATGTACTGATTTGAGAATTGATTAATCATCACTGATTTATAATTTTATATTAGTTAATCAACTGATTTGTATTTATTCATCTACTTATTTGTATTTATTCATCTACTGTTTTTTATTTAGCTATTTACTCATTTGAATTTATTTATACTACTTCTGAAATTATGTAAGAATCTACTGATGTAACTTTATTTATCAACTGATTCATATTTACTTTTCCACTTATGTATTTATTCATCTACTTATTTGTTTTTATTTATTACTGTTTTTATTTAGTTATCTATTGATTTGTGTTTATTTATGTACTAATTTTGATATCATTTAATCATCTACTGATTTAACTCTATTACTGTATTTATTGTATTTTATTCATCTACTATTTGTATTTATTTATGTGGTGATTTAGGAATTATGTAATCATCTACTGATTTATATTAGTTTACCAATTGATTTGTATTTAATGTATTTATTCATCTACTAGTAATGAAATGGCTGTCTTTCTTTCTAGTGATATAAGAATATCAAACACATATACACGAAAACGCTACTATAGTTTCATCTGTTGTGTAGCCTACAACAAGGTATTCAACTTTAACATTGGATAACCATTATAGTTTCATTGACATTTTAAAGAACAATGGCAATGAATAAGGCAAATGTAAAGATAGAAAAACTTGAGTTGAGTCTATTAGACAGGCAGTATTAAGCTAGGGGATGAGGAAGAAGGAAGAAGTCGGCGTACCTTGAGGGCAACAAGGTGAAGCTGACAGCGCCGGAGTAGAGGAGAGCAGCTGGAGGTGACGGCGGCGAGGAGAGGAGGACCAGCAACCGGCGACGGCGAGGGCGTCAAGGAGACCAGCAACCGGCGGCGACGGCGATGGCGGCGAGCGACGTGCGAGGAGACGAACGGCGGCGCGGGGAGCCAACCGGCAACGACGGCAGGAGAAATCGGGGGAAATCGCCAGACCCTAGCGCACGACAATGAAACAGAGACAATGGGGAAAAGTTCTATTCGCGGGGCTATTAAGTTGACAATATGTGTTGGTTATTTAACAAAACCGACAACTAAACCAACAGTGTCGGCTCTTTGACAAAAACCGACAACTATACTACTTAATATTCGTTGGTTTATAAATAAAAGACAACCGACAACTATTCCTGTCTCGCGCATACCCTTTAGTTGTCGGTTATTTATTAAAAAACCGAGGACATATGTCCAATTTTGAAGGTAATTTTTTTGCTGGAATTTTGGTTTTGGCGGTTGATTTTAAGTGTCGGTTGTTTATTAAATAACCGACACTTATTGAAAGCGGTACCCGTGTCTGGTCGACCTTCACATATTGGATGTCGGTTTATGTTAAAAACCGACATAGTAGGTTTTATGTGTCGGTTTTTTTATACAACCGACACCTTGAAAACCGACTTTATAAGTCATTTCTGTAGTAGTGTTTCTTCATCAAATGAGTAAACCCTATGCATAAGGAGCAACAAAAGTAGGGTTTTAGAGCAATTTCTACCATAGAAAAGTAAGGTTCCGACCTGAATAAAGGTAGGAGGAAGGATAACAAATAAATAAATAGAGTAAAGAAGGGGATTCTTACTCTTTTAGGCCAAGATCACTAGAAGGAAGCTTTTTAATCCCTAAAAAGAAGTCAATTGCAACCCTAGATCCTTTTTCCAAGAAGGTCCCCACTTTCTTCTTTCTTGGATAGGAAAATTCACAGAAGCACATAGGAAGAATGAGGTTGGGAGAAGGAGGGAAGTGGTGGAGAGAAAATGGCTTGTTTTGGTTCTTAGGGATAAGTATATGAAACTTTGAGATAAAGAAAATAAAAAAATTGAAGTTCTAGTATCTTTCCAAGTGTCCATGGCCTTAAACCAATAAGAATATGCAAGAACACACACAAGAAGCTCCCCCACCGTCCATATAGACATGCTTATCCATCATATCTTGAATTTCCAAGCAAAACAAATAATTCATTAGTTGATAGCTACTAAAGGTAGCTCATCCATGAAGGGGTAAATCCTAAAATACCCTTGGAGAAAACACCTTCCAACCAAGGATTAAATAGGTTCCCCATGGATCAAAAAAATTAAAGATGATGAGAGAATATCCAAGGAACATAATGCAAGTGATAAATTGAAAATAAAAACTCTCAATTGGGTAAATTGTAAAAAAGTCTAAAATGTGCATAAAATTACATAACTTGCTCAAACAATGTCCAAATTAGACCAAATTTGAAACTTAAGCTTGTCTTATGATTTTAAAGTATATAATAAGGTTATATTAGGGTTATAAGAATTCAATTATGACAATTAAGCTTATTCAACTCATTAAGCAAGTTTAGGGGCCTTACAGTAATGGCCCTCAAAGGCTGACCCAAAGGCATAAAATCGAGGGCAAAAGGTTAGCATTAGGTTTGAAAAGTGTCTAATATTCAATTAGACATAATCTCCCTCATACAAGCTCCAATTTGGATGAAATAAGGTGCGTTTGAATCGTGAGAAAGAAATTTTCAACATGAGTACAAGGGTAGGTTACAAAATTTTATAAATATATGATCAAAATTCAAGGAAAAGGTGTATGATATGAAATTAAACTTGATCTTCATCAACATTAGTATCACCAAGGTGATACATGCATACTACATGGACCAAATGTGCATCAAAATACATATATACATGAAATTTAAAGTGTAGACAAGAGCGAGGTCAAAATTAGAAGTCATATTCAAAATGTGAAATTCCATGTTGTCACAATATCCTTCTTACAACCTCTTATTTGTTAAAGAAGTCTTCTAGAGTTATTTCAAGGTAAATGAAGCGACACTTGATCTAAAAATGACTTGGTGTTCCTTCTTTGACCTGGAGAAGAGGACAACAATTGGTGAGCTTCATGGGCTGCATACGATAGAAGGCGAAAAGGTGGTTTCCTAAAGATCGGACAATAGGAACAATAATGTTTTTCAATAGCTAATATCTAAAGAGGAAAATACATGATTTGATCTTTATATTCGTTGTATGATATATAATTTTGTATTATACTCTCTTTAATATTAAAAATTTCATTTCACAAACTTAGTGATTGAAAAATGGGATAGACACGGATTTAGAAGCCTTTGTGGTTTCTAATCCATAGTAAATAGCCATGTATGAATCTCTTACTTCTTCCATCTCATTCTTTTTATAAATATTATTATACAATAGTTGCCACTAACACATTATTTGTCGATCTTTAAAAATTATCTTATATAGACTATTCACCCCCTCAGACTCCATTTTTATACATTGCATATTTTTTTATTCATGTCCTCTTTTCTTCCTTTTCTCTCAATGTACTGGCCATATACACTAAAATAAATAGGTGTATACATTGAACATTTTTTATTCATGCCCTCTCTTTTACCCTTCCTTTCCATGTACTAGCCAAATACACTAAAATAAGTGAGTGTCCCATTCTCTTCCTTTGTTTGCCTCCCTTTTCTTTCCCCTCTCCTCTCCTCCCCTCCCCCGTCTTTATTTAAGATCACATATCAAAAATAGCGTTAGTGAAATCATACATTTCAACTCACTCTTATGGCTTATTTGGTAGGCTGTAGTTGGATGACTAAGTGTGAATTTGTTGTATATTTGACATTACAAACACACACAACTACATCCAACTACAACCAATCAAACTAAACCTAAGAGAAGAGAGGTGGGCAATTGCCTATGGTTTCATATTGCACCGGGCCAGCTCAGTGTAGATCATGACCTTGCCTCATAATCTGTCACATATCCCAATTGGGCTGGAAACATAATCTTATACGGGCCCGTCGACCCAATCTCGCCTCCTCTCCCAAATTGCTTGGCGGGAAAAAGCAAACGGTGACTGCAATCGAGGCGTAATTGGTATACGGTATTGTAGACATCCGAAATAGGGAAAGCCGAGCGACGCCGCGGAAGCACTGATGTGCTCCCGGATGGGGTTGCGCATCCAATGGGTGGTGGTCCCGGAATCTCGCTTCCTCCTCCGGGAGCCTTCAGCTGGAGGGTTGGAAACATAAATCTTTATCCTTCTCTGGTAGAGTTGAGCTTACTTCTTCTACCCTCTTGTCGTTGCATCTGTTCTGGTCCTCAACTTTCCCTCTTCCTGCAGAAGTTATGAAGGAGATTGAATATATCTGTAGGAGATTCATTTGGGGAGGTGTGGAGATGGAGAAGAAGGTGCATTATGTTAAATGGTCTAATGTGTGTCGACCAAGGAAGGAAGGGGGCCTGGGTGTTAGAAGGATCAGTGATATGAATACTGCGGGCATCCTTAAAAATATCTAGAATATTGCTGCTAAGAAAGATGCTTTGTGGGTGAAGTGGGTAGATGGTAAATATCTACGAGAGGATTCTATTTGGTCTGTTAATATTGATCCAAATGGATCTTGGATGTGGAGACAAATTCTGAGATATAGACATATTGCTTTGCCCCACATTTCGTACAATATTGGGAAGGTTTTCACCATCAAGTTATGGAGAGATCCATGGATCCCTAGAGGTAAATTCCTGAAAGATGTGATTAGTGCTAAAAATGTTCTTCGTTTAGGTTGTGGACTGTACGGTGATCTACAGCAGTTCATGAATGATGGGGGTTAGAATATCCCTGATAAGAGAAGATTTGGTGAGTTTAAGAATTTCATCTCTTCTAACAACTACAAAATTGAAGATAAAGGAGCTATTCTTATGAAGGGGTTGGATAATCCTACTATTAAGGATCGGTGGAACCTGATTAGAACTAAGTATGAAGAACCCTTTTGGGCAAATCATCTTTGGAGAACTAATGTTCCTAGATCGTTTGGTCTGGTTTGTTGGAAGCTTTTCCTTGGCAAGCTTGCCACTCAGGATGTTCTTAGAAGTTTTGGGATGACTATTGTTTCGAGGTGCTACCTATGCTGTGAGGCCTATGAAGATATCTCCCATATTTTTTGCCTCTATAAATATACTATTGGGGTATGGAATTCTGCTGTACAGAATGGAAAGATTACAAGGCGACCTTCAAATAAAGAGGACTGCAGACATTTCTTTACTGGGTGGAAACCTATGATTACTTGTCTTACTATATTTTATCATGTTTGGCAAGAACGGAACAGAAGGGCTTTCTTATATGCTGCTAAAGATCGGGAAAGCTGCTGGGGAAATATTTCTGCAGATCTGAAAACTTTGGAAAGATAGATACTTTTTTAGCTGTTTTTTGTAGCTTTTGCTTTGGTTCTATTTTGACCAAGCTGTAGTTTTTGTTTTCCCTTTCCTTTCTGTTCTCTCTTTTGTTCTGTATCATAGACTCTTTTACCAAAAATCAATAAAAAGGGGCACACGCTTGCAGAGAAAAAAAAATATCAAGCCAATAAAAATATATTGAAGTATCACAAAGTTGAATCAACTCCTAACAAATATACTTCTAATGAGAAATTTATAATATCCGTTTATTTACCAATGAGATACATATTCATTATGTCTAGAATGTGATACAACCAAACCCGAACAGTGAATAAATATATTAATTTTTTAAGATGCCAAGGCTATAAATAAATGAATGAAGAAGATAATACCAAAACCATCAACTATCACTACAACAAAATCAAAAAAAGGTCAAGGCCAATTAGTCAGAGACATAATTCCTGACCGGCCCACTACTATTCCTCAAGTCATGTCCCTTACCATTATTTGTATATCCCTGACCCATGTAATATATTCGATCCTACCTGCTCTCCCAAATACAATTTTCATGTATTCATCCCCGCCAACCCCGCTCACATAGGAAAAATCACCCTCTATTCCCAGACGCCATACTAAAAGGTTTGACTTATAACTCAGCCTCCGCACAGCAGCCTATTTGCCTTTTACCCTAGAAACTATTGCGTCCCCTCGTATGCCTTTTTCTCCCACAGCTTCTGGTTACCCTGGCCTCCCCTCTCTTTTGCTACAAATCACAGTTTCACATCCTGGTGTATGAATCTATCGGTTCTGCCATTTGTAATAGATTCTCAAAGAACTTTCTAGTGCCTCTCCTGCTCTCCTCATTGGGTGGTCACCGGCGTTTTGGCTGTTGGTTGTGCCTTGGCGTCGAAATCACCTCTGATAATCATGTGCGAGAAACAAGGTTTGCTACTTTATCCATCCTCATCTATTTCTTATTGTAGCTCGCACTTCGTCCTACTCCCTCCGATTTCAAGTCTTCTTGTTCTATCGTGCTCTGAAGGATTTCTAAATTAATTTATTTTCCTTGATCTGTTAAGAAATGCAGGTGCCTCAACCATTTATGAAAAGTTGTGATAGATCGGAAGAGTTATGTGATGTGGAATTTGTACTTTAGTCGACTAAAGAAACCCAATCATTCCAAAACACTGACCACCGACCATCATATCTACCTAGTCTATCTTGAGATTTTTTTTTCTAGATTAGTAGTCATGTAGTTTTAATAATAGAATATGTATTTCTATTTGTTGGAATCATAGCAACTAAAAATTTTAATTGGGGTTTGCTTCCGCATAACTACGACAATGCATTTTATATGTTAAATAATGATTCTTGTCTTGTTGGTGGCCAGTGTGGTCTTTTTCTTAAAAACCTTGCCTTTTTCGCAAGTTCTTCATAGCTGGTTGTTAATGCGTATAAATCCTTTTATAGAAAAATCATGTTTATCGTTGAGGTACTAATTCTTTTGATGCACAGCCTTGTAGGAGCGCAATCTCTCCAATTTTCTAATATAGATTTGATACCAATCATCTTGGTGTGTTTCTACAGTATGGTAAGTGAAAATCTAAAATATACTGAAATTCATTGATATTTTTCAGTGACACTTGGATCATTTATATATTTTGCAGGCAACATAAGAAAAAACTAATTATTTTGGGACAAACTACATACGAATATATAAGCTCTAGACATATTTTAGTTTAGGTTGTTAGTGATATATCTTACCCTAAACATTGTTAAGAACTGCATTTCTTACTTGTTATATATTTTTTATATTAACGGTGTTGATAATCTCTTTGTGGCCTTGTATTATCTTAAGTTATGTGATCATAATGGAATTATTTTGTAATGCAGAATGTTTACAATACTCCACAAGTTAGAAGGATGGATCCAGATTTTATAGAATACCTCAAGGATGAACTTATTCACACAATGTTAGAAAAAACACATGAAGTAAATTTGTTGGCTGTCCTAAAGATTTTTCTTGTTGAAAACATTGGTTGTACAATATGACACGACAAGTGATGTATATAAGATGTCAAGTTTTTTAGTTATTTTGAAGGTTATGAATTATTTTTTGTAAAGCATGGTGCTCCAAGCATGTGTTTTAAATGTAAAAAATATAATTGAGAATTGAATGAAATACTATTGAATGGTGAAACTTAATGTTGTTACCATATGATGGAATATTGAATAAATTATCATGGTTTAAGCTTCCTTAATGTTATATATGTAATGTTATGGGATTGTTAGAAATACTTTAAAATTGATTTCTAGTGGTTAGGGACGAGCCTTGGATATATATATATATATGTATATATATATATATATATATATATATATATATATATATATATATATATATATATATATATATATATATATATATATATATATATCTGTGTGTGTGTGTGTGTGTGTGTGTGTGTGTGTGTGTGTGTATGTATATTGTGTGTGTGTGATGTCTGCTCAAGGATTCTGCTTCTATTGGTCAGGGATAAGACTTGGCCAACTACTACTGGTCCCCAAGCTTTTGCCGAGGGTATGTTTATAATGGATTTGCCCTGACCATCATCTATTGATCAGGGATTCATAGGTATTGGTCAGGGACTTGGCCTTCGGCTTTGATTGATTTTGTTGTAGTGTATATTTAACAGAGAACATCAATTATTTCTTTCATAACTACATTAAGGAGCCAAGGTTATATAAACTAGAACTTTATGTTCCTATTAGTTAGGAAAATATGATATCCAACCTTTCAAATACTTAACTTCTCAATTTGTACAAACTGAACTTGGTAGCACTATGAAGATGTCATCATAATGTATAGGTGGTGTGGAAGTATCATCAAAGTATAAATTATCTTACTTATTTTACAAAAATTCATTAGTTAATGACACTTATATGATAATCTACTGTTACCATACTAAGCATGATGGGGAAAACACTCGTTTCCATCCACACATGCAGTCCACATGACTTATAATTTACTTTATTATACCGAAACTACTCTTCAAACAATACAACCTATTGCCTCCCGTGCTACAACACCCTACCATATTATCCTATACAATTGTCGGGCTTTAATTCTATAAACCCTACGTGAGGAGGTTGCTGATGTTTTTCCATGAGGATCTGTAGCTGGTGGCGGCATCAAACATTCCGTTTCATGGAAACAAGTCACGAGAAATTAGTGATTATAGTAGTCGCCTAGAGAGAATCTACGACAACATCTTCCAGTTGAGTTAGTGGCAGTTGGGTTAGTGGTAGCAATACAATGTTTTGGATAATCTTCAACGGGATAATCCGTTGATTTTTACTTTCCATCGTTTGATTCAGAGATTGATTTTCCTACCATCATTTTGCACCTTATCTCTCTGGTCATGGGATGTTGTTTGCAGGATTTTCAATTTTGTGGAGGGATACAAGAGTCAAACTTCTGTGAGAACCACTTTCGGCGAGATCACCGTTGCTAGATGCATGTTATATTATAAGGGCCAAACCTTCCTCCCACAAGGTCAGATTCTCCCACTCTCATAAATCAGTAGCACTGGGCTTCTTGTTTGGACTCTTTCATATTGGAACGCGTTAGGAAAATTTTACATCACGAGTAAACCTTGCACAAGCAATTCAATAACTGGTAGCAAGTCCTCCATTCAATCTCACAGAGTTCATCCTAGCTACTTTCACTTGGTTAGTTTGATTTTTTATTTTATCATGGGCAGTGCATGGGGCATTGCTAGCGATTCTCATTTATCAAAGCAATTAAAGGTAGTTGACGAGGATGGCATTATTAGTTTACATGATGTAAACTAAGTGATCGTCCAACTGTGTCTTATGGGAGACATTTTGGCTTATCCTCTGCATCAACCAGTTATTTTTTAGTCTGCTCTGGATGTAGTCTTAGAGAATCATATCGTCTAGAAGAGCAACACCATAAAACATATTTTTCTAAGGAAAAAAATCAAAATAGCACAATTTGCGATAAATATTTTCGAGTATAGCAACTCCACTAACATAATTTCTGCTATAGCTCACTTTTATGAAAAAATGACATTTAATTTGGCCTTTTTCAAATCAAGAAGGTGAAAATGCCATTCACTTTGGAGCTTTTAGTTGAAAAAAAAGAGAAAAATGTTAAATGGATTGGCATTTTCACCCAAAGTGGAGGGGGGAAAAGAGCCCCTTCAGTTGACATTTTCTCCCTTTTTATTTTATTTTTATGTTTTTGCTAAAAGTTTGTTTTTACCTTTTGCACATTGAAACCAAATCGGATAACTTTTTTCACCAAAGTGGACTATATAGATAATTATTTACTTAGAAGTGTTATACTCAGAAATATATTTTGCAAACTGTGCTATTTTAGTTTTTTTTTTCTTTTTCTAATCTACCTTGGAGATAGGTCTATTGTGACTTTGGCTTTCTAGGTTGGGTGGATTTCTAACTTTTCACCTTGCAACAACAAAGACACATTAATCTGTTCTTCTAACCTTGGTGGGCACAAGTTGTCAGATGAAACTAGGGCTTGGCTGCATTTTGCTACGTCGACTGCAAGTAATGTTTCAGCCAACATGAATTATATACGTCCATGTTGGAGCATCGGTGCTTCAACATTGTTAGAAATAAGGTTGCATAAAACAAATGATGAACTTGATACCTACGTACCTTTGGGTCTAATGTAATGACTTATAAGACAAGTTTGATCACCTGTTCTTGAATAAACACTTTGCGGATATGATTGAGATTACCATTTAAGACAAATAGCTCTCGTCGTTATACCCAATCTAGATCTTTAAGGGCAATGATCATGTTTGTCATTTAGATTACAAGTTTAATAATGGGAAAGAAGTATGCATGGGAAACTATAGCCTCCTTGGGAAATGAACCAAACAGAGGGACTTGATACCTTGAGTTAGTGATAACGTATGTTTTGTACATCACATTCAGGACCACCTCGTCCATTTGTGGATAACTTTTTATCATTTTGTCAAATCCATTTATGTTTCTCTCCCTATATATTCTGTGTCAAATACTTTTGGATTTGGATTTATCTTGTAAGTAGAATCATTGCAAGTGTTGAATATGTGTGCATCAAACAAAACATGTAGGGTTTCCTTCTGAATTAATAGAAATGATGGCCTCACGACTTTTGTTTTATTTCTGCTAAAAGCATCAAGAGGGATATATTTTCGTAATTGATTGTTGGCATTATAGAAAGAGTGATCTTCGTTAATACACATGTGATTTTTTCTTAGCCTTACTCATGGAAGTGTCTTGTTAGCGACGTCGTTTGTTGGGGTGCCATTGTTTGAGGGGTTTGTTCTTTGTTATTGCATGGCATGGCATGGCACCGAATGCATGGCTGTGTGGGATACCTCCATATTGCAAACATGCAATACATATATTGACATTTCTCATAGAGGAATGTGTCATAATACAAATGTGTGGTAGCATACTTACTGAGTTCTTTGTTAGATCAAGTCAAACGTTTTCGTCAACCAAACTTGCTATGATTTCTATCCTTTTTTGTTGTGGCCATTTATGTAGGAGAATTATGTGGTCAGTTAATCTACCCCTTGGGTTTTCATTTTTGGTTCTCTTATGCCGATACATTTTCATTTGGTTTTTCACATTTGAGTGAACTTTCAAACTCTTTTCTTTCAACGTATGCTGTTAATTAATAATGTATCACATTGTTGTCTACCCAAAATCTCTATAAAAATATCAATGTCGAATCAAACACATGCTACATTATTTATGCAATGTCAAATTAAAATGTACACAATATTATTGTATGGTATATTAGTAGAGATACATATACTTTATTATAATACTCATAAAACATAGAATTCATGTGATGAAGGTTCATAGTTAAGTATATGCTAAATTTTCTTATCATATTTTGAAAAAATAGTTGCATTCGGATTGAAATAAGAAAAGAAACACATATATGTTGGTTGATTCGGAACAACAATAATATTCTAACAAAAAATAAATCATCTTTACCTACATAATATGTAACTTTGGAAAATATATAAGATTCTAGAAATTATCACTATATTCCAAAACTATGTTACTCCATAAAAAATAAATTTAATAATAAAACATGAATGCAAAAGTCTTACCGCAACCATAGAAAAGTAAAATCAAGGTAAAAGTGAAAAAATAGAACTATCCATAGTCCCATATCACTATTTTCTTATATGGCAACAACGTGATTAGAACATCATGTATATGCAACTATACTTCTATGTGCTTTGGTAAACAATGCTTCCATACTAATCACTGACTTATGAAACTTCTCTATTTCTCACTTTAGATAACTTATTAGGGCATGTAATAAACATGGTAGACAACATAAACATATACTGAATATGTATTACTTCAAATAAAATTAATTCTTTACAATATGTAATTAGGAATTGAAGTATAATACATATTTTTAATACATAAATATAAGAGAAAGTTTTCCTTAAGGATATGAATCTATGGATAAAGTATGTTAGGGAAAATCAAACATCAAACATTTATGCATTTCTGTGAGTAGATGAAAATGGATGTATATTCCAAAGATACTATTAAAAAAGTCTCTAGAATAGTTTTGTCGATAAATCCATTGTACAAGATGTGTTTCTATAAAAATTTAAGAGACAAGCATATCATAATATCATAATAAATATATTTTTAAGTACAAAAATATTAATTTAATTAATAAATATGGTGTTGGTTATTCTATTGTCAAAACATTTTATG